>CM023487.1:71691507-71733063 GCA_013339685.2 Hyalomma asiaticum | reverse complement strand
GGAGTGGATTGAAAAGAGAGTGCCGATAAAATCAACAAGTGAATATTCACTCTAAGTTTGAAGTCCATTGTATATGATCAGCCTCGAGAAAACTAAACGCATAAGCACCATAAAGGAAAAAGAAGAGGCACAAGAAAACATACGCCTAAACCTATGCGACACGTTACGGTTCCTGAAACGATTCCACGAAACAGTTGAATTGTAGAAATGTAGCATTTCCTCAAGTAACACAGCACAAGGGAATGTTAGGATACGGTGATATGTTTCTGCATGCAGAATCCGGAACGGAGGCTATGTGGGGACAAACCGACGACTTTGAAAGAACCGAAAACCAGGAACAAGAAATGAGCGTTAAAGAGCCCAAGGAAAACACGCGTTTCACGCAGGACAAAAACACAAACATGAAAGTCACACGAACCAAAACAGCTTTGCTAGAACCGATTACTTCATCTGCCGCGACGTATACAACAAAGCCCACCACGTGTGTATTTACAAATCTAAAGAAAATGCGCAGTAATACATGCTATAATAAACCCGGCACATGCCACAATGAGGGTGTAAGCACAACAGAACGCACAATGACTAAAATAAACGAATCGCTAAAATCGGTACGAAGCTTTCAGGAAAACCTTTAGAACGGTCGCAACACGTCGAGGCTCATCTGTTCAGTTCACTTAAAAAGTCCGGTCCAAAGAAGCGCAGGGCTGCCACATTTTCACTGTGCAGAAGTTTGGAGTCGCGAGTTCCATGTCCGTAGTCCACTTAGGGGTTCTGACTTTGTAAACTCGCAAGTTTCAGCAGATACACGATGCCCGTGCGACAACCTGTGCGTCCGAAAAACCTTTGCGGAGTGAAAGCCGCTTCGCCTGCCTCACCCCCAGGTCGCTGCAAGAAAACATGTCAAACAGGTATGCGAAGCAAAACGGAGTAGTGCTGCCCACGCAGCTCCCCCCTTCCGCCCCTCCCCCCCCCCCCCCCTGCTGTGGTAGGCTTCCATGTTCGGCGGGCTCCTGTGCCTGCTGCTCCGGGTAGAAAGATAAAAAAGGCTTTTCTTTACCTTCCAACGTTTGGAATATACCGTATTTGCTCATGCATAACTTATACCGTGCTTGCTTGCGCATACCACTTAACTCGTGCTTTTTTCCTCCATGAATCTAGGAGTTCCAAAAGGTGCGTAAATTACATGCGACTTTCGCAAATACTTTGGAATATCGCGTAAGGAATCTTTACGCGTGCTCATCTGAGATGCATCAAATGAAATGTATCACAAAAACGAATGTAGCTTTCACTCAACAGGACGCGTACCTTAACAGCCAAATGCATTTGTGGGCTACATTCAAGCATTAGCGGATGTGCGACTCGGAATCGTCGTCACTGGTGCTGTCAGCGGCATCTCTAAACTCCAGTATCAAGAGCGACTCGTATTCACGTGTCGAAATCATCGTGGCGGCACGGTTCTCAGTTAATTCGCGAACACTATGTTGAACTTGTTTTTTAGGTATCGCCAATATGTCGCTATTAAACAATCAAAATGCGACCGGCTATGGCGGAGCCTGGGTTACCGAACACACACTACTGATAAAGGACAGCACTAGCCTGCGCCACGTGGCCCTGGGTGTCATGGGGAGAGCATGCAAGCAATATTTTTGTGTAAACCGTACATAAAGTTGGGAGTGCAGAAATTAGGCATGGGCGCTAATTATTCGAGGGCAGACGGTACATACATATATATTAACGTTGTTTCAAATGAAAAAGAAATCATTGCTTCTAATATGTCATGTACTTCCCAATGTGAACAACATAGGCGCGACAGTATTTACGTCTGGACAATGTTGTCTCGCAAGCAGCATTGGCTGTCCTGTCTTGGAGAAACCAGGCAATGTCTGGACAGTATACACAGCCTACTTCTATTATTTTGCAAATATTACAATGACAACAGATAAAGCGACCTGCTATGCCATGCACGTGGGCTTGGAAGCCACTAACATGCTGCTGGGCATTTTGGACCATATGATGGCATTGTAGATGTAGTTTGCTCAACTTCCAATGTGCAAGTTCTAGTCTACTTCACACGCACTTAGCTAGAATTTGCGCAAATAAACAATTGCGTAAATTATAGAGATAACTCTTCCTGCTGCACTGAATACAAACACAATGACCTTTCTGAACTCATTTGCGGCACCGAGTCGAGGTAGTGGTCCATTCATATTGGTAAAACAGGAAAACAATCACGTGTACTTGCCACCATGTGTACTTGCCTCTCGATATATCATGTGTACTTGCCAATGTTACCAACATTGATGCTTCAACTCTTGTGTGTGGACAATATTGTCCGGCACAGAACATTGGAAGTCCTACATTGGTGATGCAGTGAGACTGATTGGACAATATATACAGCCTGCCGCCATTACATAACCAATATTGATAGGACTATTTGGAAACTGACCCATCATTACCATCCTTGTTCACTGGACGCACCAATAACGTATGCTGAGTGGCAACTATGGCCCACATTTGTCTTCTTTACAGGATGGAAGAACCAATATTGCAAATTGAATGGTTACGATGAGCCATTGTTGGAGGCCTAATAGATGGAATTTCCAATGCTGGCTTATGAGTGGTATCACAGAGCCTTCATTGGACGTCCGTAAGCCAACAAAAAACAATATTGGCCGGAGCATCTGTGCTGCCTGGGTTCATAACGCTATAACACCGATGCAATCAATTTCTCTGCGTTACCGCGAGCCATTCGGCTATGGAACTCGCTTCCCAACAGTAAAGTTGCGGAAACAGGCAAAGATGAACTTCGATAGCTCCGAACGAGCATTTTTTCCTTATAAGTGTAGTGGAGCACACCGGCAGCAGCTCTGACTCACCGCGAAGAAGACGACGTTGACGTTGGTGTTGTTCTGAGCTCAGCTGGTTCTAATATAGTGAGCGTGCCCTGTTGACATCTTGTCTTTAATTACACCTCGTTACATTTGGTGGTCAGGTGCTGGGTAGACCCCTTGAGCGTCCTGGAGCTCCGCAGCCGTACCGTACCTTCGGGCTCCGCAATGAATGAGGACGCCGGACCCTCGCAAGCTGCCCCTGCGCCAGCCGCAGCCGCCCCCATCCCCACATCTGTGATGTGCTCTGGCGTGCTCCGTCAGCGTGACCCTCCTGTATTCAGCGGTACTGGCGATCGCGACGTCGAGGACTGGCTCGTCGAGTATGAACGCTGCAGTGCTCACAATAAGTGGGATAACCACGCCAAGCTCGGTCACGTCGTCTTCTATTTGACCGATGTGGCCAACCTGTGGTTCCACAACCACGAAGCTGATTTCACCACTTGGTCGGCATTTAAGGAGACCCTCACTTCTTTCTTCGGCCGGCCAGCTGTGCGCAAGCTCCGCGCTGAACACAGCCTGCGTGGGCGATCTCAACAAATCGGTGAGACGTTCACGAGTTACATTGAGGATGTAATCGCTCTATGTAGGCGGGCAAATGCGGACATGTCTGAAAGTGATAAGATTAAGCACATAATGAAAGGTATAGACGATGACCTCCGCTTCGCCAACGCAAGTTGCTGCACCACTGACGTACGCTGAAGCTGTTGTACGACCGCCTGCACAACCAACAGCTGCTCCAGCCAGCCAAGTCGCTGCTTACTACACGCGACCACGTAATGTACGCCCTGTTCGTGCACCCTTCTCGCCTCCCAGGGCACCTGTGAACCCCTGGCGTACTACGGATAACCGGCCGATTTGCTACTTTTGCGGCATCCCAGGACATGTGGCGCGCCTCTGTAACCGCCGTGCATCCTATTTTGGCGGCAGCGCTCCGACATACGGCTACTTTAACCAACAGCCACCGGTGCAGACCTACGGCCACCAGCAGCCAGCGCACCATGCACCGCCTGACGCACCCGACTCGTACTCACGTCGAGCCACCTATAACACTCGTCGATCTCCGTCTCCACGCCGGCGCTCCATTTCGCCGATGGTTCGGCGTTCCGACCGTGTCCAGGAGGAAAACTAGCAGCCGCAGTTCCCGAGGCAAGAGCTGCGTCGCCATCGAAGATTTCAAGCCCTCATTTTCCGCCCGCTAACGAGATTCTTGTGTTCGTAGATGGCGTGCCGACTAATGCTCTTGTAGATACTGGAGCTGCTGTTTGTGTGATCAGTGACGTACTGTGTCGTAAGCTGAAGAAAGTGACGACTCCGCTTCTTAACATTTCACTACGTACAGCGAGCTCGCAGCACCTCAAGCCTTCAGCCACGTGCACGGCCCGCATTTTGATCCAAGACGAACTCTATGTAGTCGAACTTGTCGTTCTTTCGCATGCGTCGCATGAAGTCATTCTGGGTTGGGATTTCCTTTCTTTGCATCGTGCAGTTATCCACTGCGCTCGTGCACAACTCGCCTTGTCCCCGTTCAGTGCCATGACCGTCGATACACCTCGCCCGTCTGCCAAAGTGATTGCTGCTGCTGACGTCGTCATCTCTCCTTTTTCTGTTGCCTCAGTGTCCATCTGCTGTGACTCTGCCCTCAGTTCGACTGCCTTGTTTTCGCCGTCCGACGAATGTGCCCGCCGCCGTAACGTTCTCGTCCCGTTTGCCGTTATCACGCTTGTTGATGGTTCCAGTGCTGTTTACGTGTGCAATCCGTTTCCTTGCCCTGCAGCTATATTACATGGTGAATGCGTTGGGTATCTCGACACGTTTGATGCTATCTTCCCGTTAGCACCTTTCGACGAGACCCCACTAACTATTGATGCTATCGCTTCTGTCGACGAACCCGCGTCACTTGACAACGACGTTTTCTTGCGCTGCGTTGATAAGGAGCTCACGAAAGCACAGCGGAATCAGCTCATTAATCTGCTTGATTGTTTTCGCACCTCATTCGACGTCGATCAACCTTCATTGGGGCGCACGTCGACGGTTGTACATCACATTGACACCGGTCACCATGCTCCACTGCGTCAGCGTCCCTACCGAGTATCCCCGGCTGAACGCAACGTCATTACTGAACACGTCGATGACATGCTTCAGCGGGGCGTGATTCAGCACTCACAAAGCCCTTGGGCTTCCCCGGTAGTACTGGTGCGGAAAAAGGATGGCTCAATAAGATTTTGCGTAGACTACCGCCGACTCCACAATATCACACGCAAGGATGTTTATCCCCTACCACGAATAGATGACGCTCTCGATTGCCTTCAAGGGGCCGAGTTCTTCTCTTCGCTGGATCTGCCCTCTGGATACTGGCAGGTACCGATGGCCGAGGCTGACCGTTCCAAAACAGCTTTTGTGACCCCAGATGCATTATATGAATTTAATGTAATGCCTTTCGGTCTTTGCAATGCGCCTGCGACTTTCGAAAGGATGATGGACACTGTTCTCAGAGGGCTCAAGTGGAACACCTGCCTTTGCTACCTGGACGACATAGTGGTCTTTTCTTCAGATTTTGAATGCCACCTCACTCGCCTAGAGCAAGTCCTTCACTGTCTCAAGGCTGCTGGCTTGCAAATGAACCTGAAAAAATGCCATTTTGGCGCGCGCCAGCTCACGATCTTAGGCCACGTCGTGTCCAAAGAAGGCATTTTGCCAGATCCTGCGAAACTGCGCGCGGTTGCAGAGTACCCCAAGCCCACTACCCTCAAAGAGCTACGTAGCTTCATCGGTCTCTGCTCATATTTTCGCCGCTTCATCCGCAACTTCGCCTCAATTATCGCCCCCTTGACTCGACTTCTTGCCGGCAGCACTTCGCTCTCTGCTTGGAACTCTGATTGCGATGAGTCCTTTATGACGCTCCGCCGCCTCCTTACATCCCCTCCAATACTGCGTCACTTCGATCCAGCGGCGCCTGTTGAGATCCACACGGATGCCAGCGGTGTTGGTCTTGGCGCCGTTCTCGCTCAACGCAAAGACGGCTGTGACGAATATGTTGTGGCCTACGCCAGTCGTACCCTAACAAAGGCGGAGTCAAACTATTCCGTAACGGAAAAGGAGTGCCTCGCAATTATTTGGGCAATTGGAAAATTCCGCACATACTTTTACGGACGCCAGTTTGACGTCGTTACCGACCATCATGCTTTATGTTGGCTCTCCTCTCTCAAAGACCCCATTGGCCGCCTCGCTCGCTGGGCTTTACGTCTTCAAGAATATGACATACGTGTCATTTATCGCTCTGGACGTAAGCACTCAGACGCTGATGCCCTCTCGCGCTCTCCCCTACCTCCTGACCCTGCTCGCTCACCTGTCACCACCTGCGATACGTCATCTCTGAGCATCAGTGATATGCCGGCCGAGCAGCTGAAGGACCCCTGGATCGCGTCCCTGTTCCAAGTTCTCTCCCGACGTTCCTCTGAGCCTCTACCACGCTTTCTTCGTCGTCAAGCGCAACACTTCATCGTACGCGAAGGCATATTGTACCGACGCAGCTACCTAACCGACGGCCGCCGGTGGCTGCTTGTAATTCCTCGTCACCTGCGCTCGCATATTTGCGCCGCATTCCACGATGACCCTCAATGCGGCCACGCTGGCGTTTTCAAGACGTATACCCGCATTCGCCTACGCTACTATTGGCGCGGCATGTACCGATACGTTCGCCAATACGTTCGGTCATGTTCTGCGTGCCAACGCCGCAAGACACCTCATAGCACCGCTGCTCCGCTACAGCCTTTGCCCTGCCCAACACGACCATTTGACCGTGTTGGAATTGATCTTTACGGTCCCCTGCCCAACACACCTGATGGCAACCGGTGGATTATTGTCGCCGTTGACCATCTCACCCGGTATGTGGAAACATCTGCGCTGCCAGCCGCCACCGCTAAGGATATCGCCAACTTCATCCTTCGTCGTCTCATTCTCCGACACGGTGCACCACGCGAATTACTCAGCGACCGCGGCCGCGTCTTTCTCTCCAACGTAGTCGAGACACTGCTCCACGAATGTCGCACTATTCACCGCACCACCTCCGCGTACCACCCCCAAACAAACGGGATGACGGAACGTTTTAATCGCACCTTGGGTGACATGCTTGCCATGTATGTTAACGACGACCACTCCAATTGGGACCAAGTGCTGCCTTTCATCACCTTTGCCTATAACTCTGCGCCACAAACTACCACCGGCTTCTCTCCATTCTTTCTTTTGTACGGACGAGAACCATCCTGCTCCATGGACACTATTCTCCCTTACAAGCCGGACATGTCCGAAGCAACGCCTGTATCCGAAGCGGCGGCTCATGCCGAAGAGTGCCGCCAACTCGCTCGGTCGTTTACCGCACAAGACCAGTGGCGCCAAAAATCGCACCATGATGCCTCCGCATCTGCTCCCGAGTATACCCCTGGAATGCTGGTGTGGCTGTGGGTGCCCTCCACAACTCCCGGTCTTTCGACGAAGCTGCTGTCACGCTACCATGGCCCCTACCGCATCGTGCAACAAACTTCACCCGTGAATTATGTGATCGAGCCACTCAACCCTTCCTCCGATCACCGTTGCAGAGGGCGCGAAATAGTTCATGCCGACCGGCTCAAACCGTGCTACGACCCTCCTGTCGTGACATCTCGCTAAGTCGCCAGGTTGGCTCCTTTCTGCGCGGGGAGTGATTGTAGCGGAGCACACCGGCAGCAGCTCTGACTCATCGCGAAGAAGACGACGTTGACGTTGGTGTTGTTCTGAGCTCAGCTGGTTCTAATATAGTTGATTGATTGATTTGTGGGGTTTAACGTCCCAAAACCAGTTCTGATTATGAGAGACGCCGTAGTGGAGGTCTCCGGAAATTTCGACCACCTGGGGTTCTTTAGCGTGCACGACATCGCACAGCACACGGGCCTCAACATTTCGCCTCCATCGAAATGCAGCCGCCGCAGCCGCGATTTGATCCGCGACCCTGGATCAGCAGCCGAGTACCTTAGTGAGCGTGCCGCGTGCCTGTTGACGTCTTTAATTACACCTCGTTACATAAGAAATATCTTCGTCTGCTCACATTTCACTTCATATATCATGATATAGTGCTCAATGTAAAAATGTTTTCTTTCAGCATTTCTTGCAGCTATACGCGAATTGTCTTTTCTTCTTTCCATCCCTTTTGTTTTATTGATTCTTAGTTTCTTTTTCACGGGAATTAAGTCGTTTCTTTGTTATTTCCACGAACTGTATTTTCCCTGGAATTCCTAGTAGTTATTTTGCATTTCTACACTTTCCTTGCATTGAAAACATCATTTTTGCAAATTGCATACATTCATTGTTTCGTTTGATTCATTATGTGAATAGGAATGCACCTTTCTTTCTGTTCCTTCCATGTTTAGTATATTGTTGCACGTATACTCGAAGACGAAGATGATTGATGGCAGTGGTCGTGGAGCTGAAGGGTAAAAGGAGAGAACGAGGATGTTGGCATCAACCGATTATTATTAATTTATTATTCTTTTTTATTCACCAATTTTTGGTATTCGCACTATATTTCAACTGAAAGGTAAGCACCTCAGGTCTTGGCCAATCCCCCGAAGTGGGTATGTGCCATATTTGAAGGCTCATCGTCATCATCATCACCAGCTGGCTGCTGTTGAGTTCACTTTCGCGACATCAATAGAGAAGGACCCCATCACCGTTTCCCTGTTCAGTGCATCGAGCACTTCTGCTTGCTCGTATCAGAGTTATGGATGTGCCGGGTAAACGCTCACAACACCGGAACTGCAAACGCTAGAGCTTCGCCGAAACCGCCGACTTGCCGGCCTTCCGCCATCTGCCATTGCCGTCGATATGCCAGACGAAGCCGGGGTAGCGCACAGCGCTGCTCTGTTGTATTATCGAGTTCCACCGATCTTAGGTGGAAAGGCTGGAGAAGACGTTGACGAATAGTTCGTACACTACAAGCGAGTGAGCAAGTTCAACGGCTGGGATCCTGCCGCTCAGCTCGCCAACGTGGTGTCTGCGCTGTCCGATACTGCACTGGTGTGGTACGAAAACCACGAGGACACACTCATGCCGTGGGATATTTTTTTGACAAGATCACGGCCTGCTTCGGGGACTCAGTTGCAAAGAAGAAGCGAGCCGAGCAAACGCTTTCGCAACGGGCGCAGCTGCCAGGTGAGACGTGCACGACGTACATAGAAGAGGTACTCAAGCTGTGTAAGATGGTTAACGCTAGAATGACGGAGGAACACAAGGTCGGGCACTTGTTAAAAGGAGTGGCTGAAGACGTTTATCATTTCCTCATCGGCAAAGAAAATCTGATTCTGTATCTGACGTAATTCGACATTGCAGAACATTTGAGTCGCTAAAGATGCGTCGCATTACGCCGAAGTTCGGGCGCCTCGCCAACGTTACGACGGTAGCTAGTGTCGACACGAGCGCTTGTTTAGACTTAGCTTCGACTATCCGGCAGATTATCCATGAGGAACTTTCTCGCCTTGAAGAGCCGTCATGCTTGCCACCTGAGAGGCATGAAGCATACCCGCCACGTGACCCAACGGACGCGCCTGTTTTGGCTTCCTGGCATCCAACTGTTAGCGCAGCGGCCGTTTAATACCGAACAACCCCAGAATCAGGGATGACGACACGGCATCCGGTTTCTCACTGTGGACGAGCCGCTCAGCGTCCGTACTCTCAACTGCCGGTGCTTCGCCGTGATCTGCGTGAAGATACCATTCACTACGCCAGAGAAGATGAATTTGGGCTCACTGAAGAGCAAACAAGGCGGCCTCTTCCGGTGTGCTACTCCTGCGGTGTCACGGGCCATATATCGCGTTTTTGCAACCGTCGTAGAGCACCGCGGTATGGCCGACCACCTTACGAACGCTCCCAGGGGTCCCGTGGTCAGCACGCGTACCATCCGGTGACAACTACTGGCCAAGCAGCTTTCGGAACCGTTCCTCGGGATCTGACCGGTGTTTTGAAGCCTCTACCGGGTCCTCGTGCTCCCTGCTCTCCCTCGCCACTTCGTCGCTCCTTGTTCCCTTCGCCAACGGAAAACTAGCCAGCGCGGCCAATGGGGGTGAGGCCGCTGGCGATTTGCAACTATCCGAAATACCTCCTGTGTTGATGCTGAAAAACAAAGTGCGTGTTTTTGTACATGATGTGCCCGCGTTGACCCTGGTGGACACAGGGGCAACAATTTCAGTGATGGGTGAATCTTTTAAGGACGTGCTAGCGCGAAAGGTTTTATTCAAATGGGATGAAGCTTCAAAGTTTTGTGGAGTGAGTGGCGATCCGATGCCACCTATTGGTCTATGTAATGCCGACGTGTCTTTGGGTGATCATGTTATTGCAACAGTTTGCGATTATTGCGAGGTCCACACATGACGTTATTCTGGGTATGGACTTCTTGCGGGATTGTGGTGCCACCATGGGTTGCCGCACAATGCAAGTGTTTATAAATGGCCAGGAGACGTCAGAACTACTGGAGAACCACGTAGACGAAACTACGTTATGTGTTTGTGGCGACGCTGTCGTACCTCCATCGTCTACCGCTCATGTTGCTGTTTTTTGTCGTGGCGCGGATTGTGACAGCTTCGATGCCATCATAGAGCCAATACATGTTAACTGCATGAAGAGGAACGTACTGATTCCACATTGTGTAGTGTCTATCGTAGGTGGGTGCGCTGGTCTATGGACGGTGAACTGTTCTGCTTAGCCCGTGGTATTGCCAGTTGGTCTGAAATTGGCCTTTGTTAGAGTGCACGCGCCCACGGTGGCTTCACTTACAGAGGCGCCGGAAGTACTGACGACCTTATTGTCAATTGTAATTAAGTCGCTTAGCACAAGTGAATGCCGAACGTTAGTGGGTGTGGTTTCGAACCATGTCTCAGCATTTGACTTCGCGCAAAAGGAGAAAATAACGTCGATACGTGCGTCTCGAACACGCCATACCTTCAACACTGGTTCGGCAGCTCGAATTAGACAAAAACCGCATCGCGTTTCACCATCAGAGCGCCAGATCATTAGCGAGCAAGCTAACGAAATGATGAAAAAGGGAGTGATACAAGTGTCAGCGAGACCCTGGGCGGCTCCAGTAAATCTTGTGAGGAAGAAAGGTGGCTCTTGTACATTCTTTGTTGAATATCGACGACAGAATGCTGTAACAAAAAAGGTGTGTATCCTCTTCCCCGTATTGATGACGCAATTGACTGCCTCCATTCGGCCTCTCACTTTCCCTCAGTAGACTTACGATCAGGCTACTGGCAAATCACGATGCATCCTGAGGACGAACCCCCCTTGTTACCCGGATGGGCTCTTCGAATTGAATGTGATGCCGTTTGGACTGTGCAACGCTCCGGAAACATTCGAGAGGTTCATGGACACTATCCTACGTGGACTGAATTGGAACATCTGCATGTGCTACCTCGACGACGTTGTCATTTTCGGGCGCACCTTCAGTGAGCCCAACTCACGACTGGATATTGTCTTGAACTGCATTAGAAGCGTCGGCCTCGTTTTGCACTCTAAGAAATGTCACCTCGGTGAACGCCGAACTCTTGTTCTTGGGGACCTTGTTGATAAGGACAGCATCCGGCCTGATCCCCAGAAGACAGCAGCCGTTGAATATTTCAGGACACCACACTCTGTGAAAGAGCTCCGCAGTTTTATGGGGCTCCGCTCATATTTCTGTCGCTTTCTTCCCAAATTTGCCGATGTCGCTTATCTGCTGACGAGGCTGCTACAAAAGGCCTTTAAGTGGATTGCGGTCTGGCAGTCTTTCGTCAACTGAAGTTCTTGGTGACGTCTCCACCGGTTCTTCAACACTTCAATCCTTCAGCCCCAACGGAATTTCATACGGATGCCAGGGGGATAGGTATTGGCGCCATCCTAGTTCAACGCTACGGTGATGGCGAGCAGGTGTTCGCCTATGCAAGTCGCTCGCTGAGTACGCCCGAGCAGAACTATACGGTCACTGAGCAAGAATGCCTCGAAGTTATATTCGCAGTCCAGCGCTTCCGTTCTTACCTCTATGGACGCCCTTTCACAGTGGTCACCGACCACCACTCATTGTGTTGGCTCGTTAAACTTCATGACCCTTGCGGCCGCCTGGCACGCTGGGCACTTCGGCTGCAATAATACAGCTTCACTCTTTCCTACAGGAGAGGTCGACGACATGCGGACTGTCTCTTGTGTATGCCGATCAACTCGACGGACTATGACGACGATGATTTCGATCACCTTGTGGCTTAGTGTCACCGAAATTTCCGGACCTGGACAGTTTCAGAGAAGAACAGCGAAAGGACTCTAAATTACCCTCGCTCTTCAGCGCTGCCTCCGCCTCTACATCAGCACGTGATTTCTGTCTACGCGATGGAGTCTTATATAAGAACTATTCGAGCACTGGCGTGCGTTTTCTTCCTGTCGTGCGGGACAGTCTTCGCGCGGAAGTTCTAAGTGCCATGCACGATGATCCTACGTCTGACCATTTAGGGTATACGCGGACGCTCCACCGAATTAAGGAACGTTTCTATCGGCCAGGGATGTACGTGGCGAGCTGCATGCAGTGTCAGCGCCACAAACGTCCGTCTACTGCTCCAGCTGGTCTCCGGCAGCCTGTGCCACCGCCCAGTACGCGTTTCCAACAACTTGGCATTGACTTCGTGGGTCCATTTTCAAGGTCAGCCAGTGGCAACCGTTGGATAATTGTACCGACCACCTCACGCGCTACTGCGAGACGGCGGCCGTGCCCTCCGCAAATGCTACGGACGTCTCTGGGTTCCTGCTGCGACACGTCATTCCCCGACATGGCCCACTTAGAGTGATTATTAGCGACCACGGAAGACAGTTCACAGAGGATGTTGTGGAAGAGCTGCTGGTTTTGTCACTCGACACCATACCACCCGCAAACAAATGGGCTCACGGAGCGCACTAACAGAACCATCATTAGCATGCTCTCCATGTACGTTTCATCCGACCACGAGAACTGGGATGACGTACTGCCTTTTGTTAAGTACGCATTCAACACCGCCAAGCACGAGACCACCGGCTACAGCCCTTTCTTCCTTCGGTACGCTCGTCCACCTGGGCACACAATCGACACTGTTTTCCCTTTCGCACCCCATGAAAATTCCACAGTTGCAGACACCCTTTGCCTTGCCGAGGAGGCGCGTCGGAATGCTCGTTTGCGCACCTTGGCGTCGCAAGACAGATCAAAAGCACAGTATGCCACTCGCCATCGTCCTGTAACTTATCGTCCAGGAGATTTAGTGTGGCTGTGGACTCCTGCACGAAAACGCGGGTTATTCCAAAATTTTCTGGACACTAACGATCGGCCGTTCGTTGTTCTAAACCGGCTATCTGAGGTCACCTATGTTATAGCTCGCCTCACAGCGAGTGGGAGACGCTCTGCTAAGACGCAAATGGTTCGTGTCGCTCGCGTGAAATTGTTCACGCCACGGAGGACTGACGACTCGCCCGGCGGGCTTCGTCTGCGAGGAGGGGAATGTTGCACGCGTACTCGAAGACGAGGACTTTTGATGGCAGTGCTCGTGGAGCTGAAATGTAAACGTAGAGAACGACGACGTTGGCATCCAGCACCAGCTGGCTGGTGTTCAGTTCGCTTTCGCTACCTCAATAAAGAAGGAACCCATCACCGTTTCCCTGCTCAGTGCATCGAGCACTCCCGCTGACTCGTATCAATATTTTATTTGCTGTATTTTGTGTTCATTTCTCAGTACATGCTATATCTGTTCACCTTACGTTTCGCTGCTGCAACCACTTTTTTGCATAGTTTTTGTGCACATAAGTACATCGAGAATGGTCCCTTTACCCAATGCACCTCGTTGAGCCTACGAGTTGCCTTGAAATCAATAAATAATTTATCAAGCGGCCGATATGGGTCCGCACTTATGTTTAGCAGGACTGCATTGATTTTAACTGCACTAGTTAGACAACTATCAATGACATCAACAGCTTCCGACCCCAGACTTACAAGGTTCACCGAAGTAGTTTAGGTGGAAATATTCACCCCTCGATTTCAGTACTCACTGCATCTTTCGTGGACTTCTCCATTTTCGTCGAATAGGCAGGATTTTTGTCTAGGGGGGTCGCATATGATACCCACCTCTTTCTTGCAAGTTCTGTGAGCTGAAACTGAAAAAAAAATGTTTGGAAATGAAAGGAAATAGTTTCGTCATTGTTGTAAAAGCGCCACCAGAAATATTCCAGTAATAAAACAACCGATGAAGAAGTAAAAACGACACCATTGTTTTTCAGGCCAGCAAAGTAATTACATTAATTACATAGAACTCTGCAAAATGGTTGGCATAGCATATTTCTTACGGGAAAACAATAAGCGTTTTTGCATTTTCTGGACAAGGGGTCAATATTTTGTAGTTTTTAGGCCACCCCTGTGGATTTAAGTTTATTTTGTGAGATATTCACTAAAAGCTAAGGAGGAAAGGGCTACTGTATGGTGTATGTATTATCAAGTTCTAGTTTTGTAATGTGATACAGTGGAGTGAACATTCTTAATATTTTTTTTTGCGCCTTGTTCAGGGCTTTGCATAATGTTAGTCAATTGTGTTTTTGCATAATAATATTTTCGTCACGAGTGCCATTGCGCGTTTTGCTTAACGTTTTCAATTGCTGCATTCTTCACGTCAGCGCGTTTGTGTCATTTTAAGCAAAAATACGTTTTAAGCAGAACAATACCTTGATTTATCATATCCGCTTTGTTCCCTGCGAGATTGCAGTGGCGGCTACGCGTGACAGTAGCCTATTACGGTAATTACATTCCTGCCGTTCACTTTTCCAGTTTTCTTCCTTCCATTTTCTTTTCCAACAAATGAGAATATCTCAGCAGTATTTTGACCTTCATTTGGTTCAACTGATTTTCTTTCCCTCATTTCTGACTCTATCTGTATCACAGTATCATTAAAACAGTGTATCTTACACCTTCGCAGAAAGAGAAAATACGAAAGTCGGGCCGCATATTGGCTGAGCATCAAGTTTATGCATTTGCGATGTTGGACAGCTCTTGATTACCTGACCGAGCAGTCGTGGTGGCATGAGCCTCATCAACAGTAGTGAATTTGCGCAGCCTTCCTTGCTTGAGATGAGGGATTGCAGGCTATGGCGTTGCTACTCTCCTTCACTGACGTCGTTACAGCTGACGACGAAATGCCCCTGCTGCGTATGTGCGACGCATCTGCACAGAATGCAGGCATCAGCGCGTCCCTCGACGGTGGTCTAGTGGCTTTGGCAATAGACTTCTGAGCCCAAGAACGCGGGATCGAATTCTGACAGCTGCGGCTGCATTTCGATGGAGGTCAAATGTTGATGCCCGTGTGATGTGCGATGTCAGGGCACGTTGAAGATTCCCAGGTAGTCGAAAATTCGCAAGCCCTCCGCAACGGAGTCTCTTATAATAAATTCGTGATTTCGGGACGTAAGTTCTCAGAAATCAAAAAATCAACGACCCTCAAGTACCTGCTTTTGCGCAAAAAGGTACTGCTTGCTGCTGAGGTGCAACGCCGATGCGTGGTGGGGCAGACTGTACGTCAAACGCAAGGGACACCCTCTTCAGGGCACTGAATATTCTTCTGGCACTCGATAGCCTCGGCTGGTGAATAGAATCGAGAGCGGCAGTGTACACTGGACACGTAAAGCTATTGTAGGCAAATTCCTGGCCATATGCGCAGTGCGCACAGTTTCTGGAGAAGTGCAACATAAGCGAAAGTTATTGAGCAACGCCAAACTGGGAGGGTTTCTTGGTAGTCACGGAAATGCGTGCGTCCGAGGCCTCAGAAAACTCGGCATGAAGCAAGAGGCGTTCGCAAACTGTGAAACCGTGTAAGCGAAGCACGACGGATTGTGTGAACCGTTTCGTGAACTCGCCTCCCTCTGCAGCGAAGGGCGGATGACCTGCTGGCAGGCAGTCGCCTGGTGTGTGTGCTTCGCACACGCTGTCGTGCTGACCAGCGGCGTGCTTCTGGCTGACGGCTTGGGAGAGGTTGCAACCTATTCGTTCCTGTTATGCGGCGTGTATGGCAGCCAGTTGGGTTCGTACACTCTCAGTTTTGGGAAACTGAGTCAGACTTTGGAGCGTGAGCCGAAAATGCAAAAAGGCGCTCCGCTTTCTGCTGTAGTGTCCCTTGCTGCGGCAAGGAATTGAACGACATTCGAACGTCGGTGCCGTTACCTTTCGGCGACGCGTCTTTCCTTATTTCCGGGGCTTGTTCAGTGAACTGTATTGAGCGCTTTTTTTCTTCGCGGAATCAGCTGCGAAGCAGAAACTGGCTTATTGACAAGAATTATGAAAGGGAAAGCTGCAGTACGCTGGTGACGATGCGTCAGACGCTATTATGACGCGAAACATCGAGCACGTAAAAGCAGAGGTACCTCAGGAACCGTATCAATACACCTTGTGGCCACGGGCAGCGTACACTTTGCTGAGAAATATGGCGGCGGTCGTTAGTTTGGCGATGCAGTACTTTGCTTCACCGACCTTGATAGATTGCTGGGTAAATAAACGTGTACTTAAATAATGACCCACTCGGCATCTCTCTCCCTCAAACGGTGATACGACAGTACGGCGGCAGTGCCCACGTCTGACATGCAGCTTTTTCAAAGTGTATAAGTGTTGAACGCTTCGCAAAAAACATGCGCATTTCTGTGGAAGACACGTTATCTTCTTTGTTCAGTTAACTATACTGATTGACAAATGACTGCTATGGCGTTTGAGTTCGCAATAACAGTGAGAAGAGAAGAGTGCGATAGCAACTTTCTCTGAAATATATATGTTTGTTCCACGTTCTTCGCTTCGATGCTCACCGCCTTTTTTTCAGACACGGCACAGAGATAAAAATTCTTTATTCAGGCCAACCCATGTCAAGGCTCGACTGAGCAGTAATTTTTACTCGTCGGGGTTGTGTATGTTTAAGGGTTGCAGCGACGTTCCCGTGTTGACGAACTCAGCCGGCGCCCTATGCATAGGCTTCCCTGGAAACATGCTGGGACAGGCCGATCGGAACGCGGTGGTTTGGGAAGCCTACGTTATTCAACATGAGCTGAAGAAGCTTTCTCAGGATTACATTTCAGTGCATGTAGGGCAATTGAACGTGCAGGTAACGCCAGAGGTGCATTTGCTGAGTGGTGATACCCATCGTTGGCTTTTTCTTTTGGGAGAGTGGGAACGCATTCAGGACCTCGTTTAATGAACGTTAAGTACGCGGTGAGATAAAATTTTGGTTTTGTTTGCAGCAACCATTATGGAAATTTAAACACTGATACAGAACTGTCACCAGAATTGTCCACTGAGGTGCGTATATAGGCTAGGTGTGGTGAGATGCACGAAATGTAAATGTTCACAGCTGCTAGCGCGTCATGCGTGTGGAACGCGTACACCACGAAGGACTGCATGCTACAGCTCGCAGCGACGAAGTGCGACGATGCCGCAAATGTTCGCAGTGTCCTCACACCTACCGAAATGAACTAATATTGGCCCCTGTGCAGAGCCGGTGAAACTAGCGCCAGCGTCTCTTGAGGTGCTTCCATTTTGTGCCGCACTGTTGTCAGTGCGCAGTCTCCCACTTTACGGTGCACTCCAGCTACCCTCTCACTGGTACCATTGATATCCCATTCGATTACAGCTTGTCCCAGTGCAAGCTAGCGAGAACTCTGCGCCCCAGTGTTTCGCCCAGTGAAATATCACCCTTCGCAGATTACTACCACTGCGGAAAACGGACTAGAAATGCACTGGGTGCGGTGGTTTCGCAATATGGTCTGCAGGATGGTGTGTAGGCTCCGCCAGGTTTCTACTAAAGCGTAGAGAAAAGGTTTCGTATTGCGAGTTTCATTCCATAGGGAATAACACACTTAGTTCGGGACCATTCATTTAGTTGCGGACGGAAAATTCAGACACTAGGCGTTCGGAGAGCTGCCATTGCGTTCCAGAATCGCTGACGATAACAAAGGCTGTCTAAATTTCTTCTCACTGCCTTGAGACACCCTTGTCGCCTAGAAAGCAGTCCACGTAACAGTGGCAACTTGGAACTGTTCTCTTCTCTCAACTTTTATGCAACTGTAGTTCATTTGATTTTTCCAGAACCATGCAACCGACAGTATGCCGCCTGATTCTACCTGTAATTTACGCAAAGAGCGCAGAGCTCTAGAAGAAACAGCTTAAAGATACACAGCAGACATTCTTCTATTCCAAAATAGAGGGCTAGGAAAGCTCGGCCTCTGCGGCCGTTGTTCTTCCTTCCTTTATTGCTTGCACTTCCCTTTGCCTCGCTGTTCATCTTTGTTTTGTTGATTTAACTTTTTCTCTTCCGGTAATTTCATTCTTTCCTTCTTTTGATGTCGTGATTTCTCTGTTCTTCTCACTTTTTGATTTCTTTCTTGCTATGTCTACTTCTTTCTTTGCTTCCTACTTTCATTTTTTCTTGCCCTATTTTCTTTTCTCTTTGACAGAAAATCAAAGGCATGCATATGAGAGGTATTACCACGTGCTCTTCGTTTGCCGAGCTTGCACTGAAGAACGTGCAGGGCTTAGGTCGCCCGCCATCCTGATAATGAATCCACAGTGGCCCAACAGGCTAGCGTACTAGTCTAGCAAGCCGGTGACCGATAGTTGGAATCCAATGCCCGGCAAGCAATTTTTTATTTCAGCATTTCATAAGCTTTTGCTTGAAGACCACGACTTCGCTGGCTAGCCAATACAGCCGTCGCTTAAGAAACTGGGGTGCGGGCTCGATCGATTCAGCATCGCAGTAGCGAGAAACGCCTCGTGTCCGAAACCATGAATTTGCACTTTCTCACTTGGCGATAGCACTACTCGCCAGCGAAATTATGGTATCTTACATGTTAAGGTCGCCTATCCGCAATAACGATAGAAGTAATTAGTCGACGACGAGATTGTCGGTGGACACCGATTTCCATCCAGTATTTAGCGAGGCGTCCTGGCAGTCTGATATGCTACTAGGAAACATTTACAGACATCTACAGAGCTGATTTAGTATTATGTTCTTGCTCCTCCCTTGGCGATGCCTTTCTTTGTCGCGTTCTTTGCATCGCATCTATTTGCATTAGTACAAGAAGTTCCGCAACAATATGCTTATGTTCAACCTAATTATACTGTCTCGCTGGCAGGAGTAGCACCAACATTTTTCTTCGAAAGGAGCTTGTTATGCGAAAGTTGCAAACATTCGTTTTCCATAAACATGTGGTGAACGCTTACCTGTAGCCAGGGTGGCTGTCAGCACGAATGCCACAGTCACGTGACCGAATCCCATTCCTGGTATAGGAAGAAAGAAACTCGTGATCAACGCAAAAGAATGGAGAGAAGTTCACTGGCAACTAGCCAATGTAGATTGGTTCAATTAATTCCAACGCTTCTTGCAGTGCCCACTCGACTGCCGCGTCGGACCCTCCACTGCACCACACCGTTATGTCGTCTGCGTACAGGGCGTGATGGGCGTTGGTCACTCTCATCAGCCAGTCAGAGAGCCCGGCAATTGCCAAATTTAATAAGAGCAGAGAGAGCACCGCCCCTTGTGGCGTGCCCTTCGCGCCGAGCGTATACCTGTCGGACTTGGCCTGTCCTATTTTGATCGTGTGCTATCCCTGAGAAGGGAACCTATGTAGGAGTGGAATTTTCGGCCGAGCCCCATCACCGAGATGCTTTCCAGCAGAAATGTATGTTTGACAATGTCGAGCGCTTCCGCTAGGTCTAGGGCCAATATACCTCTGGTGTCTCTGGTGATGCCATGGATTATGCGCTTCTTTAGGAGTAGCATAACGTCCTGTGTGGGGAGGCCCGGTATAACGCCCACCATGTTGTGTGGGAACAGCCTCTCTCTCTCTCTCTCTCTATGTCCCGCGATACTCGGTTGTGTATGGAATGTTCCGCCACCTTGCCCACGCACGATGTTAGCGATATTGTTCTCCGGCGTGAGTGGTTTCCTGGGATTTGGTATTTGTATAACCGAAGCATCTTTCTAATCCTCGGGTACTCGTCTCGTTTCCCACACTGTGTTGACTTCTTCGGTGAGCTTCTCGACCGACTTTCCGTCCAGGTTTCTCGACATTTTGTTCGAGACCTTAGCCGGGCCCATCGCTGAGCGTCCGTCGAGGCCCTGTAAGGCCTCCAATATTTAAGATTCCGTGAAGAGCGCGTCTTGTTCTTTGACCTCTGCGCCGCGATATTGCGGATAGTCGCCGTCGCACGACGGGCCCAGCGGTAGGTACCTGTCCGCTAGCTCCTCCAGGAGTTCACTCTCCGTTTTGCCCTGCTCCTTTTGCTTGTGTATAATCCTATCGATTGCCAATCTTTGATTGCCTTTGATCTGCAACTTTTCCATTTATTAATGTAAAAGCCAACGGAACGTGTATTCTTAAATAAATGAACACTGCAGATCACGGTTAGCGCATTTATTATGCCTCGGAAGGGCCTGAAGTATCCTTTGCAATGTATAAGAAAAATAATTGTTTGCAATGTTAAGAAAAATAAATGTTTGTGACATACAAAGCAGAAACATTTAAAAAAAAAGGTGGTCTAGTGGCTACGGTACTCGGCTGCTGATCCGAGGGTGGGGGGATCGAATCCCGGCTGGGGTGGCTGCATTTCGATGGAGGCGAAATGTTGAGGCGCGTGTGCTGTGCGATGTCAGTGCACGTTAAAGAACCCCAGGTGGTCGAAATTTCCGGAGACCTTCACTACGGCGTCTCTCATAACCAGAGCTGGTGTTGGGACGTTAAACCTCACAAAACAACATTAAAAAATGCTGTACATTTATTAGTTTGCAAGTACGACCCCTACTTCTCGCCCTCATCAGCTTTACTAGATCTAAACCTGACACCTATTCCGGTACGTCGTAACGTAGAAGCATCAACATTTTTGCGCAACATAATCAAGACTGCATATGGCATTTCAAACACATCTTGCATATCATTTGCCGGGTTTTCCTCCACGCATAACTATCACGAACTTGATGTTGCCACGTTTCTTGCACGCTCATATACATTCATATATAGCTTCGTCGCCTCCTCACCAGAGAATTTGGAATTCCATATCTGGCCACAACGGGTCAGAACCAGCTAATTACCGAAATTCAGGGCCTAAAATCCCAGCTTATGACTACAGACAAAAATAAAACGGACTTGAGTAAACGAATGAGCGACCTTGAAAGCCATTACCAGGCGCTTGCGCTGATCAGAGACGAAATGGTGTCCGTGCGCGCTGCTACTGAAGAAGCTGCTAACCGTATCTCTGAGCTGGAGGCACGTATCGAGGATGCCGAGAATCGATCACGACGGGACAATTCAATTTTCTATGGCATTCCCGGGCCTTCCAGCCGTGAAACTACTGCCGACGCAGAAAGGCTCATTGTTGGTCTGTGCCGCGAGAATTTAGAAGTCAACATCGACGCTAAAGAAATTGAACGAGCACATCGCGTCGGTCTTCATTCCCCCAACCGCTGTCGTCCACTTATAGCTAAATTTTCTTCCCACAAAACGAAAACAAACATCCTTTCGAGAGGGCGTATGCTTAAGAACACCAGTCATAGTATTGGGGAAGATTTCTCGCAGGAAGTTCGTAATTCACGAAAGCATCTTCTGGCGTTTGCGAAAACTTCCATATTCGCTCCGTTTTAAAACCTTATTCATCGGGCCTAATAAATATGTTTTTGATGCTGTTTCTAACGGTGTCAAGGAAGTCACATAGCAGCTACCCCATCGCCAACAGGAATATACCCAAGTGCCGTATCGCTCTTCGAACAGTGTGTCACTTTCTATAGTCTATGCCAACGTGCGCAGCTTTCTTCCGAAGCGTGACCTGGTATGAAGCACAGTTTTATCAACAGGTAGCGATACACTGCTACTGACTGAAACGTGGCTAAGTAGTGACGTCACTGATGGCGAAGTCTTAAGCGACTTGCCCAATTTCTGCCTTTATCGAAATGACCGTGCAGGAGCCCGCGGTGGTGGCGTACTAATAGCACTACACGAGCGTCTACCATGCTCACCAATAAGCATTCCATCAAGCCTGGAGGTACTATGGGTACTAATCCATACCTCTCCTAAAAAAGTCCTACTCGGTGTTTGCTACAGGCCCCCTGGTGCCACTTCTGAATTCTGCTTTCAGCTTAATGACATTGTAAGCAAACTGGTGAAACAGCACACCACCGCGCAGATTCTCTTATTTGGTGATTTTAATTTTCCACAAATAGACTGGTGCAACCTACAATCATCGCCAGCGCCAGGGAGCACAGACACGCGCAATTTTGTTGATTTTTGCCTGAACTTTAACCTTTCTCAGTTGGTAACAGCACCTACCCGGGTTACCCAACAGGTTGCTAACGTCCTTGATCTTGTACTAACCGATTTCGCCGACAGCCTTTCATCCATGAGGTGTTTACCTGAAATCAGTGATCATAAACCCATCCATGCCATTTTCTCATTCACTCCACCAGCACGAAATACCTTTGAGAAAACAATACGTCTCTATGACAAAGGTAATTACGAAGCGATTAACGAAGCCATGGCTTTATTCTTTCCTGTATTCCAGTCAACATTTCATGAACATTCCGTAGATGGCAAGTGGAAGCGCTTCAAAGATGAACTAAGTGAACTAACAAACAGATTTATTCCGAAAGTCTCTTTTCGTTCCTCCCAGCAAATGCCATGGTTTACGACAGCCCTAAAACGCTTGGAAAATAGAAAAAAAGCGCCTTTATCGCACCGCCAAGAAAAGTGGGCACTCACGTGCGTGGGATAATTATTATGAAGCAGAAAAGGACTACCTACACGCATTACGTCAGGCCAAACACACATTTTACCATAACAACCTGCCAAAACTATTAGTTAATAAACCAAAGCAATTTTGGAAAGTTGTTAACCCTAGTGAGACACACACCATACAAATAACAAACGAATCAAACGAAATCCACAGTGATGCCGACTGTGCTAATGTGTTCAACTCCGCCTTTGCAAGTGTCTTTACGAACGAGTCAAATGCACCTCCTGCATCACCATCGCTTTGTATAAGTTCTGCAATGCCAGCTATCACATTTAATGCAAACGGAATTTGTGCTATAATTAACAAGTTGAAGTGTTTATATTCCTCAGGTATAGATGAAATTAACGCAAAAATCTTGAAAAGCACAAAGTGCATCACCGCAGGCTATTTATCTTTGCTGTTCACCCAGTCTCTTTCTTTAGGCCTTATTCCAGATGACTGGAAGGTTGGGAAGGTCGTTCCAGTCCACAAAACCGGTAACAAAACATCCCCGCTGAACTACCGTCCGATCTCATTAACAAGCATTCCTTGCAAAATCATGGAACATGTCATCTACTCTCTTGTCATAAACTTTCTTGACTCGAACGACTTTTTTCATCCCGCTCAGCATGGATTCCGCAGAGGATTCTCTTGTGAAACACAGCTTGCCATCTTTCTACACGACATTCATACCAATCTTGTTATTAATACACAGAGTGACGTAATCTTCCTGGACCTTCAAGGCCTTTGATAAGGTTCCCCACCAGCGCCTATTATTAAAGCTAGGAAAACTTAACTTGCATGCGGATGTCTTGAAGTGGATTAGTGAATTTCTTAGTAACCGCTCCCAATCCGTAATTATAAATAATCACTGATCTAGCTCAGTACTAGTAACATCTGGCGTTCCGCAAGGATCGGTCCTCGGCCCTTTACTATTCTTAATATATATTAATGACCTACCTTCATATGTCTCTTGTAAAATTAGAATGTTCGCGGATGACTGTGTCGTTTATCGCACTATATATAACACCCACAATCAAATTGCTCTCCAAAAAGATCTAGATAACATAGCTACTTGGTGTGATGATTGGCTAATGACCTTAAATGCAAACAAATGTAAAGTTATATCATTTTCTCGCAGTGCTAATCCCATAGAACCTTCTTACAGAATTAAAAGCACGCCTCTCAAGAATGTACATTCTTATAAATATCTAGGAATCACTCTTTGCAACGATCTTACCTGGCATACTCATATTTCTAATATATCATCAGCGAACCGAACCCTAGGTTTTCTTAGACGTAATCTTCGTCAGGCCCCCCGAAATGTGAAGTTGCTCGCCTATCAGTCACTCGTAAGACCAAAACTGGAGTATGCATCAGCCATCTGGAACCCACATCAATCATATCTCATCGATTCTCTTTAAGCTGTGCAGAATCGCGCTACTAGGTTCATTCACTCAAGCTGCTCATATAATATCAGCATTTCAGCACTTAAGGCAGAATCCGGCTTACCGCAGCTTTCTGATCGTCGACGCACTTCCAGTCTTGCTCTTTTTCACAAGTTCTTTTACAGCACCCTTAATCAAGCTCCGTACATCGTTCCCGCTGCACGCATTTCTCACCGCACCTGTCATCCGCAACAAGTCGCACGCCCACGTGCCCGAACTGCTCACTTCTCTGCCTCATTCATCCCTCGCACTGCCAAAGACTGGAACGGCCTTCCTGCTGACATTGCCGCCATCACCTGCCCGTCCTTGTTCCAACAACGTATAAAAAAATCAATATGAAACTATTTAATGTATAAAGCATGTGAAAGTTTTGTTAACCCACCCCTTATGTAATGTCGCCCTCGGGAGACCTTTAAGGTTAATAAACTGAACTGAACTGAATGACTGTGAATGTTATTGTTGAAAGTCATTATGTTTAGAAAAGCTTAGTACCGCAGTTCTAATCTTCTTTTTACAGTGTTGATGTGTGTGAGACGTGAGCGGGCTCCTTTGGGACTAGTTTATTATTATAATTTCTTCTTTTAATTATTTTTATTACGTAAGCGAGAATGGGTAGCCGTCACCAAAAATGGTGACAAGAACTCCTTAATTTATATTTACATCAATAAAAAAGCAGTTCTAATTGCTTTTGCTATTTCTCGGTGTATTTGTTTGTACTGATCTTTTCAATTTTTTGGGCTAGTATAACCCCACTGCTACTATTGCACCCTCTCAGGGTGCAATAGTAGCAGTAAAATGAATAAATAAACATACCTAATGTGGACGTGTGTGACCACATGCCACCAGTGCTAGTAACTCGGTTGGTTTTGATAGCCGGGTTGAATCGGTTTTGTCCTTGCGATTGCGTGAAGCCACAGGCAGACAGGCAGGCAGGCAGACAGACTAGGTCTTTTTTTGAACGTTTAGGTAGTTGAAAAAAGACTATCAGCTTTAACAGTCCTATCGCGCCAGCGGTCCTAATGATGGTGTACGTGTAAAGTGAATTGCGCTTATAATGTGTGGTTATAAGGTATTCATCGACAATAGCAATAGTATTATTGCGCTACCGCTTGGTGCGCTTTTCTCCAAGTTTCATCGGTCTCGTCGGAGTACTTCAATGCAAGACGCTTATGATATCACATTAACGCACCGCATACGGCATCTTCAGCAAAAAGGGCTTATTTCGCTTTGAATAACGTGAGTGCCAGCGTTACGTCGCACCATGGCATGCCTTTCTTTTGTCACTCGACGTTTCTCGTTAGCCCACGTGAGCCTCAGTCATGGCTGGCTACTCATGCGCTTTGCAATTTTATCATACTGGGAACACTTGGCTAAATGCCAAACGATTCGCCGTAGGCAAGTTCTTCGCTGACTATTTCGCATGATAGTCATTCCCACCATGCGCGGGATCGGCAGGATAATTTTAACGCCATGGTGTTAAAGAGCTCGTTTCGACGAAATTCCGGTGGCTGAGTCGGCGTCGTTGATTGTGAGCGAAAAATCAGCGCTGTCATTTAGCGAAATTCGAGGTAGGTGGATCACCCGCGAGATGGCGCAAAGTGCCCACATCCCGGGTTTCGTCGCGCCGCATGCATGAATATTTAAACGGCGGGTGCTCAGACTTCGGCTTACGGGCTTGGTAGTGTCTCCTCGCGCCTGTGCTCGCTAGCATATAGAGGTTGCCTAACGCCACCGGGCTGTTGACACGTTTGTGATGAATCCTGTGCTGTGTGCAAGCGTTAGGCGAACTGCGACGCCTTCTCGTCAGCGAGTTTCGATGGAGCGCTGCTACGTTTTACTTTGCCCATTACAAGGGAGTAATTCGAGTAATTCACAATCTAAACTTCGCGAGCAAATACATACAAGTAATTCGCGGCTTCTATCAAGTGGTAGCATGACGTTTACTTGGTTAGGCGAGTGAAGAGCACGGCAAGCGACAGAGAGCGCGATGAGAATGGTGTCACTATCGCGTTCAACTCTTAAGGCGAAGCTTAAGCTTCACACAATTTTTAAGTGGAAGGCATATTAGAAAACTCTGATGCTCGTCCTTGTTATTCTTTTTAAATCATTGCCTATCTCCGCTATTTCATTAATCATTTTCTTCCTTCACCTCCTTCACCGAGGCTTAGTTGTGATCCGAGCTAGGGAGCCCTCCTCTACAACATCAGCTAAGGGCCGTACAGAGGGCCACGACGCGGTAGTGAGGCTGGGCCTCTCCGTTACACGTGGAAACGGCCTGCGGCGCTACCGCCCTGACAGGCTGCAATGCTCCTCAGGACATTTAATAAAGTTGATTGTCTGTCTGTCTGTCTGTCTCCCTGTCTGTCTGTCTGACTCCTCCCATGGTGCAGGGCGGCAAGGCGAAAGATTTAAGTGTCGCCAGCCGTACTGCCGCCACTCTCTCCACACATCTATACACAACTTCACGGGTATATTAGCTGTCATATCCATATTGGCGGTGACATTGCCCCTTCCGCCGCCTAGTGTAGCGCTTATGGTTCTCGGCTGCCACCCAGAAAATGTGGCTTTAATCGCTGCTGCGGCGGTCGCATTTTCGATGGAGGCGGAAATTCCCGTGTGCGACGCGTCGTCAGCCCACGTTAAAGAGCAACTCCGCCGATATTTAGTGTCAGTGGATCTCAATGAAATTTCACCCCTTGGCAAACAGAATGGCGCTCCGCCAGCAAGACGAACGTCGTGGTTATGCCGCCTTTCAACACGACGACCCACCTCCTGCTCCTCGATTTTAGCCCCATTCTGCTTGCTATGCTGCCTCCCGCCGATCTCCATCTCGGGCAGAATTCTCCAGCAGATGCATCTCGACACGCCGCTCCCCAGCGCCATTCCGGCGCTCTTTTTCTCCTATCCTGCCTGTATATGAACTTCCGGTGCAACTACCAGAAAACTACTCAGTGCACTCTTAGGGGCTAGCACCTTATGGCCGAGCTTGCAGTATACAGCCGGCTTAGCTGTCTAATTACAGTTGCGCCCGCTATGGGGCTCAGCGTCTCGTTCGAGAGAGCGAACGGCGTAAGTTCACTATGGCAACGCTCTTTCTGCCGAACCAAGATCATCATTATCATCTGCGATAAACGCTTTACCAGCTCGCAAGGAACGCCCGCGAGAGACAGCGATGATGCAGGCAGCATCTGCTAGCAATTTTCTCGATTGAAAAAAAAAAACCGACTGCTCTTATACAGGGTGTTTTTTTTAGTTGCAACACATTTTGAAAATTAGAAAAACATTGTCACGGTAATATAGGCGCAGGAACAACATTCACATAGACACGAGGAGACAGGACAAGCGCTCTCTCCTCGTGTCTATGTGAATGTTGTTCCTGCGCCTATATTACCGTGACAATGAACTTGCCCCATCTAGCCCAGTATCAAGCTTTGTTAAATTAGAAAAAACATAAATCGCGGGAATGCCTTGTGTACCATTCGAGTATACGGAATGGCGGCCTCTTGATACAGAACAATTTTCGCACTTGTATGCATAATTAGAGAAATTTGGCTAACTAACTTTTTCATTATCAGTAATTGGTGGCTACAGCAAATGAGTACTTTGGAGCCCGTCCTCGACGCTACCTGTCCCAATGATCAAATTTTGAATAGCGGAGTGCATGTCGGAGCTACGCGAACTAGTTAGTTCCCCGTGGCAGGCTCCTTGATACCGAAACTGGACGGAAAAAGATCGTCTGTGACGTCTGTGACGCCCCCACGGCTTTCGTCACTCGCCACTCACCCTTGGTCACCGCCGCTCCGGCCGCTTCGGCCGCGCAAGCAGCTTGCGTTATCTGCTTGTTATCTGCGGGGTCGGGCGCCGCGGGAGAGTGACAAAAGCCGTGGGGGCGGCGACATCGACGTCACAGACGCTCTTTTTCCGTCCAGTTTCGGTATCAAGGAGCCTGCCACGGGGAAATAATTGTTCGCGCAGCTCCGACATGCACTCCGCTATTCAAAATTTGATCACTGGGATAGGTAGTGTCGAGGACGGTGTTATGTTCGGCGGTATATCGACGGGGAAGAGCAGGCGATGGAGGCCTAGGGTATGGCTTTTCTGTAGAAACGTCGTCGTATGCACTCAGTACGCAGTAAAAGCGGCGGCTTTGTTCCCGCGACGCACGCGGTCAGTAATTGCTGTGACGTACATAGCTGCACAGCAGAGGGGACATGACGGTGGACAGGTCTCTTCACAGCGGGCATAGTAGAGCATTTGGGAGGAAACGGGGCATCCGAGAAAGGAACAAAAGGGGGGGGGGAGTCGCTTGCAAGAACAGCGGGGGCTCCCTGTCGAAGTAATCCTTTGTCCTTTATACTTGGTCGAACTGTCGTCAAGCGGTTGCCCCTTCGGAGGAGATGACCCCTCCGTGGAAATGTACGGAAGCGCTTTTTGGTACAATAGACCTGTCTAGCAGTTCTCTTGAAGCGGCGGCTTGGTTGCATGCCGCCGGGTAAATAGAGTGGCAATGTGGGCCTGCTGCAGAGTTCTGCTAACTGATCACGGGATTAGTGGCCGATGATATCTTTCGGAGAAGCTCGGTGCAGCAAGCGGGTCGAAGTGTGGAAACGCGAAGGCGTAACCGTAGGCTGTGATAGAGAGTGAACACGTGTTTTTATTGGTGAAATGCTGCATGTGAGTTGGTCCCAGAAGGCGGTCGTGGAAGCGATCAGGTGTATTTAACCGAGAAGAGATAAGAGAGGAGAGAGGAGAGCTTAGCGCTAACTCGGGTGGCAGACGCGGCAAGGTGGTCAGAGGTCGAGCTTGGCGCTGCCTCTGACGATATATGATGAAGTTTTAAAGCTTAGGTGCTTGTTCGCGTCTAAGTGCAAACTTTAGGGCTCGGAACTGAACCGCTTGGTGTGGTTTCAGCCCAGGTGTGTTGTGATGTCTGTGACAGTACTGGCCGCCCTGGCCAAGTTTTGTAAATAGTGTAAATAAACCTACGTGTTCTGCTTCAACGTGTCGCCGCGGTCATCGGAACCATCGAGGGAGAAGATCAATTTCCAAATTTAACTGACGGGCTCCAAAGTACTCATTTGCTGTAGCCACCATTACTGATAATTAAAAAGTTCATTAGCGTAATTTCTCTAATTATGTATACAATTACGAAAATTGTTCTGTATCTAGAGGCCGCCAATCCGTATACTCGAATGGTACACAAGACATTCCCGCGATTTATGTTTTCCTAATTTGCAAAATATGTTGCAACTAAAAAAACACCCTTTATATAGACACGGGACCATGACCTGCAATGTAGTGCCGGTGGGAGATTTCTCTTGTGCGTAGTTCATCCACAAGGATTCGCAGCGTCCGCGTAAACTAAAACTAATCAGGAACTCGGCACCTTCTACGTTGTACGAGCGCAGGAGCCTCATAAAGACCAGGCGCATGAATGACAGTGCGTGTGTAAACATGCACACGCATTTTCACTCATTTACACTCAGAGTGGGCAATGTCATGGGGGATTCACGGTAACACAGAACGATCCGCAGTGCTTCGCCCACTCGTCATGGTTCACTACGTGGCGATGCGTGCATTTTTGTCTGCGGAGATCGCAGTAAAGGCCATTCCACGCGCCTGTCCCGCACATGGCAGGACACTTGCCACGCGCAAGAGGGGGGAGAGGGGTGAAAGAGCAGGACACTTGCCGTAGTTGTGGAAGTGCGAATGAATGCCAGCGAGTGTGAGTGGAAGTGATTTCGAGTGCGTGCCAGTGAGTGTGAGTGGAGGCGGAACAGCATCAAATTTCCGCGTGGAAACACGTACTTGAAACACGTCTCAGCTTATTCCCGAAATAAAAAGGAACGCGATACCGTGTCCTGCATAGTATCGCAATACGGGCAATACATGGTAAAAGTATTTCACTACGGAGATACAAATACATTTTCAAATGGTACCCCGATACAGCAATACTGATACTCAAAAGCACCTCTGAAATACTATCGCGATGCTCTTGTGTCGCCATACTGCCCAGCACTGATCTACCGCCTTGGGTGACTGTTTACTACTGTGGACTAGCGCACGACCATCTGGTTTATGTGAAGAGCTCGAGTTTCGTTATATTTGCCCCTCCCTACACTGTCATCGAGCAGAGCTCGCCGGTGAACTACCGCGTTACACCTACTCATGCTCCAACTGATTGGCGCTGCCGTGACAAAGAGTGCATGTTTCCGGCTTTAAACCCTTTTATCTGCTTTCCATTGTCTAACTCGCGGCCAGGTAGGCTTTTTCCGTCCATGGGGGAGTTGGTGTAAGCATTTAGTCGGACTTCATCTTCATCACCTGTACAAAACATCATGAGTGATGGCCCAGTGCGTCTTACTCGTCGACGCCATCTTGTCTTCGCGGAATAAGGCGTAGTCGAAACCCTGGTACTTAAATATGCTCTTGTCGTCAATGTAATAATATATGCCAAGCCAGGCTGACGAAAGTAATTTAGTTATCTTGAAAACGAACTTTGACTCTTTTCAGCGGATTCGCATGTGGGCCACCTGTGTTTTTGAACTCATGACTGTCAAGGCTGCCTATCCAAGCAGGCTGGCTTTGATGATCAATACGGTGACAATTCAGCAATCACACCTTGTGTCTCAAGTGCACAGCTGGCATATAACAATATATTGCCGGATGCATGGGTCGGCAGTGTGGGAGAACACTCACTCTCAGACACCACAATTTTTCCAGGGCCCGCACTCGCAGTCGCACTCACCTCCGCTCACACTCGCACTCACTCGCATTTGCACTCAATGACACTCACTCCCACACACACTCACTGGCACTCACCTCCACTCACACTCGCTGGTATTCGCACACGCACTCACTTCCACTCACACTTACTGGCGCTCACTCGCATTCACTTCCACTCATACTGGCTGGCATTCATTCGCACTTCCACTCACACTCACTGGGACTCACTCGCGCTCGCGCTGACTACCACCCACAATCACTGGCCCTCACTCGCATTCAGTGGCACTCACCTCCACTCACACTCACTGCCACTCACTCGCACTCACCTCCACACATACTCAGAGCACTCATTCCCACTCGAACTCTCTTATGAGCTAACCCGAGAATTATCGTAAATCTTTTCTTCGGGCATTCCCTGCTTCAAAGTTCTGCTAGTTTACAGGGTCCGGCGCAGTGGCGCCACGGCGTGGCAGTTCCCCAGGAAAGCTTCGCGCTCCCCCGTGTATTCGCGCTGCGCTTTGGCCGTGTTGTATATCGATTGCCATCAGCACATTACAATCCCTTTTGTTACGATGTCGACACCATTCTACGCGATTTTTTAGTGAGAATGCTGCTTTGCCGAGACTTAAGTCGAGAGAGCTCTAACGTAGCATTAAGGATGATCATGCCGAAAACAAAGCGAATGCTAATAGTACGGCCAAAAAAAAAAAACGTGTCTCCGCGATTGAAAACCAGAGATTAGAAGTAGTACAAGAATAATTATGTCGGGGACAACTAGCAACAGGAGAGCCCACCCATTTAACAGAAATCCACCATAGAATAAGCATGGGATAGCGCGCACACAAGAGACATTCCCTACTCATGAAGGGAAGAAAAGGGCACGTTTTGTTAGTTGGTTGATTTCTTGAAAGGATAGATGTGGCGCTAAATCAACGGGGCAACACAAGGGCGCCTGTGTAACTTTGTCTTGTCTTTGAAACGACGATTTATCGCCGTACCTATTCCTTCATGAACAGGAACCTACCACTAGCACTCAGGCGGAAATGATATAACTACTGTATTTTGCCAATACTTAGACGCGTGGCAAAAGCTCGTGAATAAGTTAAGAACCACACAGCGGGTGATGGAACGCAAGAAGGTAGGCGTTACATCGAGAGATAGGAAGGCAGCCGATTGAGTGAGGGAACAGACTGGGGTTTCTGACATAATCGGTGTTAAGAAGAAAAAAAAAACGCTCTTTGTAATGAGAAGGCTAAATAACCGATGGACAGTTAGAACTTTGGGACGGATACCAAGAGAGGGTAAGCGTAGCCGTGGACGACAGAGAGCAAGATGGCGTGACAAAATTAGGAATTGCATGCATGAAATGGAATCACCTCGCGCAGGACCGGAAATGATGGAGAGGATTAGGAGAGGCCTTCGTCCTGCAGTGGACGTAAGATAGCCTGATGATGATGATGATGAAAAATGCACGCGCCATTGCTCCGTGTTGCTACTTCGACGAACAAATATAAGAACATATAAGAACCCTCGTTGGCCCTCCATGCTAGTCCCCGTCTACCGTTTTCTACAAGCTGCACAGTTTATGCGCGACACAATGTTTCGAACATTGTTTTCCTGAGATACATGCTTATCTAATAACTGTACATTGCGGCGGAGTTGCGCTGGAGCCTATGCGCACTGCCATTGATTGATCCGTCGGTCCTGCGCCAGGCTGTTGCGGTTGAACTGTCGTGTCTTGTGGCCAAAGTGCTGCTTGCTATGCAGCATGTTCTCCGCGATTTTCTGTGGCTTCAGGGCCCGTTTCAGTAACCCGGCGTATAGGCCGTAAGCTTGAGTTCGAAGTACCTCAGTGCTTTTCATTAGATTGTCGTTTTACTTTCTGAAATTTCCGTGATCAAACATAATTAGACGTAGTACCTGCCGTTACCTCTATGAAAACTGAAAACTTGTGTACTCGGGACGGGCACTATTTTGAACTCGCTCTAGATCCGGGGCAACACGATTCCAGCCTTGGAGCTATGTCGCGAGGCGCTACTTTGTGTGAGCCCGAGTTAATCTATACAGACAACTAATCCCGAAGCTTGAAGTTTTCATGCGCTGCATTTCTTTGCCATGCATGAATGTTGAATTTTTTCTACGGTTATTTCCCATGTTATGCTACCGGGTGTGTGCATGATTCCGTCGAAGCGACGAGAGTTCCTTTTATTGTCTCATCGAAGTGGATCAAAGCCGCGTGCATTCGGGGAAATAACTTCAAAAATTCTGTTTTCGCCTAAAACAAAGGAAAAAATCATGTAATAAGACTGCTAAAGTCATACCAGTGAAGTGTCGCATAATATGCCGCTTAGATAATACATTTAGCAGGAGCGTGACAGCAAGAAAATATCCTCTGAAAACGCAATAAATCGCACATTTCATCCCATTTCACATTTTTTCCGACTGATGCTCAAATGACGTTATACCCGTAACTACGTGAAACTACGTGTTCTTGGAAAGCAAAGAAATGTTTACATTAGTCTTGAAAAGGGCTAGTTGTCTCTTGAAAAAGTTATGAAATTTCAAGATTTTTGCTGCTTTTGCGAGTACGTAACAGGCAGTAGGATAAAAATGTCAAAAATTCTACAAAAGTATGCATAACCAGAACTTGAAGTAATAGTTATGGCGCTAAAACAATGGGACACAGAAAAGACGAAACACACATGGCGCCAGTGTGTGTTTCATCTTTTCTGTGTCCCGTTGTTTTAGCGCCATAACTATTACTTCAAGCAATGAACCAACTAGCTCAACAACATATCCTATTTAACCAGAACCTCAGCATAACCGCAGACGAAATTCATTGCTGCAACATACAAAAGTATGCGTTTAAGACATTCTTCTAATAATTGTAGTTTAGTAAAAAGGCGCTAACATTGGCGTGACACTTGACATGCAATGTCGCAATAAAATGCAGGATAATGAGCGCTGCTTTGAACTCTAACTAGTACTTTTCTCGCAGTCTTTGCTGAAATACTCAAATAACACGAAACAGATACTCACTGGTAATATTGCTTTCTGTCTGCTTTTCCTCTGCGCACTCAGTCCTCTCAGAGCGCTTTTTTTTATAGTGTAAGAGAGGACACAGACAACCATATTCCCGTGACCTCCTAAGTTATTATGCCGATTTATTCTGTTTTGGTGACAATTGTGAAATTTTACCGTTCCTATGAGAAATAGCTGGAAAAGTGGAAGAACCACATGGGGCACGCCAGAATAAAAAATTTTGCTACTGATGTCTAAGCTGTAACGCACTGAACTGCAGTTCAGTGTGGTAACATGCATTTACGTCAATTCTTTCGATGTATTTATATAATAATCTGGCTGATAATAATCGAGCAATGACTTAGTAGTCATTCTTGTTGTTTACAGAGCATAGGAGGTCTTGCAGTGCTTAGTTATTATCATCAACGCGGAATAACGGGGAGCCACATCCATCATGTCCATTTTATTGTTTTAAAAAATTCCTCTCGGGTTCAACGCATGCGAAAATCCTCCCGGGAAACGCTTCCTTTACGCAGTCGCTTGAAACACAAGCTGAGATCATGCTTTCACGTAGGAAGATGTTCTGCGCGTTCCTTCCATGTTGTTCCCGGTTATCTCAAATCATAATAAGTGAGCAATGTCAGAGTTCGAGCACACTGTCAAAAATGATGTATTATTGAGAATTTAGAAAGACATCCAACTCCTGTTCAAAGCGTTTTTCATGTTTGTTATTTACTTACAGGAGATGTTCCTGTATTGAACGAGCAGCCATGCCTTGTTGTTTACCGGGCAGAAAAAATGTGGTAATGCTGGCTTATTATCATCAGCGCAAATTATTTTGTTGACTTACTGTTTGATGGCTTACTTCATGACGTACTTTTTGTTTTAAGAAATATTTTACAGGTTCAGTGCATCTGTGACGTGTTTCGTACACCGTTGGATGTAAAGCTGGTACTTCTCCCGTGCACAGCCGGCAGGAAATTATCATCATCATTGATCGGGCGTGCTGATATTGGTGCGCGTGCAGTTCTCCTATGCAGTGCCTTATGTGTAGCATTATCCGGCACAGAAAGCGGGTAAGTGCCAAGCAGCTTCTAACATAGCATAGCCATGAATACGGTAGTCATGCATAGCAAGGGAATTGAGTATGAGGGTGAGTGGTGTGATCAGTAAGGGAAAAAAATGTGGCAGATCCTTCTGTCAAATGAATCGGTACGACAAGAAAGTAAGATGTCTCTTTGAAAAAGCAGTTGAATGTTTATATTTACACCCAGTTGAACTTGCCCGTTGGCATCAGTATTTCTCTGGTACAGCACCGTTTGACGCAGATGAACCCACGTTCACACATCGCTTCCATAACATCAAGTCTTGCCCAACGCTTTATAGTAACTTAAGTACTTAGCCTAGCAACTGGGCCCAGTCTATAGTAAGTGCCGCGCCACAAATGTATCAGTCATGTTTACTTGCGGCACACTGACCCGTCAACATCGTTGTCCTGCTCCGGCGCCTAACGCAGTAGTTTTCTTGTTGCCATCACGCGAAAAGTGGTCGGCACGGAAACGCCATCCACGAAGAAAGGCGACTGGTGCCCTACCACTGCGCCATACTATCGCGGCCATGCGCGCGGTTCTGCACGCGTTCATCGAGGCGGACTTTGCAAAGCGCCTGGAATGGTGCCGCCAAGCAGGAGCGGCGAAGTAAGGATGCAATGATGATTCACTTTTCCTCTCCCGGATGGCGGCCTCATTCCAGGCAACCTGAGCCTGGATGCGCGCGTGCTGAGCCGGCGAGACAAGAAGGCGCGTTCCTACAATATCGACACGTGCGGCGTTAGTGCACAGGTCATGGCGCAGGCGGCTGTAAGTTCCATTCCCAGCGCATCAACAGAAGTTAGTCTGAGCGTTTCTTAATTTCTTACATCTTTACTTCACTGCATCATATCCGTGACGGTAGTGACGTACGGGGTCGTGGTGGACCCTGGCATAAAACACCTTCGTGTCAAAAATGATAATCAGTAAAATATGGCATAGCCCTGCCCAGCTGTCCTATGCCAGCTAACCACGTGACATTTTTCCTACAAAACCGCTTAAACCCAGCATGTCGCTAGTCATGTGACTTGTTCCCGCATAGACCTAGTCATGTGACATTTTTCTGGAAAAACCAGGTAAACGTAATCACGTGAGATGTTCCCGTCGAAAGCGGGTGAATTTAGTCGGGTCACGTTTCAGCCATTATCCCTCTGCGGTGCGCTTTACCGATCACGCGAACACTTCGTGCAGCTGCAGCTCTTTCCAGCCCAGTCACCTCCTCTATGGATACACCGGGTAGGCTGCTGTAGTTACGACTGTACAACTGTACTAGTGGAGTACTGATCTAGTAAATGTTCTGTACATACTGCAAAACCCGCTTGTGTAGGAGTACTTGGCCTGACCTTGCGAATAGATGCAAACCAAACAATTGGTATCTAAACCTGGCATCACTTAACAAAACCGAGAACACTTGGCGAAACCGACAAAAACTTAGCCTAGCTAGGACTACCTAGCTGATGACCAGCTCTGCTGTGAACCACCAAGGCACTATTCAGTGCAAGTTTCCCGTCATTTCTTTCTTTGTTTTGCTTTTTCCTTACCGGAGCTGATCATGTCGAGCTCGATGGGTCCGGTCTGGACAAAAGTGACTGTAATCTTTAAATATGGGCGCGTGCACTTCCACGATATACAGGGCACTCGTGCACGTGAATTCTTCCTCTTTCGCTCATGCGCTAATCCCACCGAGGGCTAGCGTTACAGGGCGGATGCGTTTCACAGCTAGCATAGACTGGTGTAGTGCACCAAGGGGGTGAAAAAAGGACTAAAGGTGAGGAGGGCGGGGAAAACTAAAGCATATGTGGCCTTGGATATATCGTAGAAAAAATGGGCGGCCAGGTGAGGTGAGGGTGAGGAGAAGCATACAGGAGTCAAGAGGGTGGACCATAGGGTAGGCATGTGCAGTTTAGTATAGGTAGGTGGAAGATAGGGCAGTGATGTCACGTGACTAGCTTAACTGCAATTCCCAAGGCACCTTCCCGTCGTGACCACGCAACAGCCGGTCACGTGAAAATCACGTAATTTAGTTGAGCTTGTAGAGGCCGCAGAAAGCCTGGTCGGCGAGGTGCTTCAGGTTCGTGCCGTTAGTGTAGGCCGCGTGCATTTTAGGAACGCCGAGTTTATACATTAGGATAACACTTAAGTCATTCTCATTCCTTGGTGTACAGAGATAATACGCATATTATTACATTTTATTCGAGGTTTTATCTAAGGAATTATTAATAAATAGTCGTTGCCTGAGTTTGGACACAGAATAAAAGTAAGTGAATTACTTCAAAGTTATCTCAGGAATATATCATATTTAGCATATAAAAACAACTCAAATAACGCATATATCGTAAAGGATGGTTGGTAGATTATCATAAGAAAACGCGCTAACTTGTATATGTCATGGCTAATGTCTGGGTGTGTACCGGAGTCACGGAAAAATGCGATCATCCTAATCCATAAAAAAGTGACTTCATGGGCTCGAAGAATTTCAGGCCGGTCAGCTTACTCTTTTGCAGCAGCAAGGTGCTTATGAGGATAACCCCTAACACAATTTGTGCCAATTTAGATGTAACTTTAGATGTTTCTTTCCTATTCGCGGAAAGAATACGATCTACCCAGTGTCAGTAAACATAGAACCACGTTGGTTTATTCGTTCAGCTTCTTATGCGTTGTGGGTAAGAGAGGTTGTTGATTTCGCGGTGATGATATTTGGTGCTTTCTGGCCCAAGGGCCAAATGTAGCCAAGAGCGCCAAGGCAGATTTCACGGTAGAGGGGAGTGCATAATAGCGCTTAATTGAAAAGATGTTAACATGATGCGCTTTTCTTTATCAAGCACGATACACCTAACGAGCAACGAGTCTTATATATAATGGTTATTAAGAACTGGCCATATTTACACGATGAATCGGGTGACAGTAAAATGCGCGTATAATGACTACACCCTATATATAGCCTTCGTGCATTACAACAAATAATTCGACTCTGCCGAAATCTCAGCACTCATGCAGGCGTTGCGTAATAAGAGCGCACACGAGCATCATATATGAATACTAGAAGATAAGTACGACCGCACAGCTACCAAAGATCTTCACAAACGGAGCAGACCGATACAAGTAAGAAAAGTTTAAGGCCCTGCGGTATAATCTCTCCAATGTTATTCATGATTATTTTTCTTTCTTTTTACGTTCCAAAAGCGCTCTGTGATTCTGAGATGCGACATAGTCAAGGTCCTCGGAAATTTAGACTACCTAAGCTTCTTAACTTGCCCTGACATCCCACAATATATGGGCCTCAACATTACGCCTCCATCTAAATGCAGCAGCCACGGCCACCAGTGTTATTCATGGCATGTGTACATAAGCTATGTAGAACGTTGGATTGAGAACTGATTGGTGCAAAGGTTAATGGAGTGTACATCGCTAATACCAGTTTTACTGTCATTGCTTCGATAACTAACTCGGGAGATGACTAGCACAGCATGGTTGCCGGACTAGACAGCAAAGTGGAAATGTGGGCCTGAAATTAATACGCGGAAAAATAAACTATTGCTTCATAGCCTCGAATAGCACTGCATTTTGAGAGAGGTGCCGAGGCAATGGAAGTGGTAAGCGAATATACCTACTGTCCGGCGTGGCAATGCGCACCCCCCCTCCCCCCCCTACCTTAGAACGCGCCAACGCACCGTACATAAAACCGAGTGTCGGAGAAATGCGGTGGCCGGCACGGATCGCCGGCTGCTTCCGCGAAGTTTGTCTGGAAGTGCGCCCCTACCTGAAGTAGCAATGGTGGCCAGGACATCTCCGCCGACAGCTCGTACACATGTTTGGGAGGGAGCGGACGCTTCGGCAACACGGACGGCGGCGCGCCGAATGTCGCCCCCACGAGTAGCAGGCCCCGATTTATGACCTGAGGTACGAGCTACAGCGAACAACTCTCGGTGGCCTGCAACGGTGACAGTGGTGCGTGGGAATGAACTCTGGCTCGTGACACCTTTGGCTGAACCTGAGGGATGCCGTGCATCGTGTTTTAAGGACAGACAGTAGGGGAGGGCGGGGAGACGACCCGGAAATCGCGCCGAGTGGGCATCATGAATGAACCTAATGCATTTATTCCAGTTTGAGTCGAGTTGGCTTTCGCAGAAGCGATCAGCATTGGAGGAAGGCGCTCGCGAACATAAGTTATTCCTAGGCAAAGCAGAGAGCCCTGATCCAAACCATGAGGCTGAGATAACTAGGGTAGAAAGGGGTGTAACGCGTACAACAGCTGCATCATAACGGTGTTACCTGGGGCTAAGAAACGCAGAGGCGTGCTTAGGGAGTTCTACTTGAACTGAGGACGGCGCATCGAGAAATTGAATGCAAAATTATAGGTGTACCTTAAGGGTCAAGTAAGGGCAGAGTGGTTCCCGAAAAAAAAAAACCAGTGTAATGGGAACAAACCTGTAGAATTCAAAAAGAGAAGAAGATGGGCATGGGCAGGACCTGTAATACAATGGCAACATGATCGTTTCTCAGCAATTGTAACAGAGTGCACCACCAGACACTCGAAGTATGGAAGGAGGCAGCAGTGAGTTTTTTGGGCAGGTGGAGTAAGGAAGGTTGCGGGGATAGCGTGACTGCACTTTGCCAGGAGCGGAATAAGAGATCTGTTGCAGAGGTCTTTCCCTGCAGCGGGCGTAGGCACGATGGTCGTGATCCTTGGAATAAGAAACTAGCATAAAGGCGCTGCTGAGATATGTCAGGGTTTTGAACTGTAGTTCAATCTTCTAAAGTGCTTCATGAACACGATTTCCCGATTGACGTTTTTGAAACGGCGGAAAAACTAGGCGGTGATAAACTGCTCGCAATTCCATATTCTTTACACAGCACACTTATCTGGAGATTACTCTGTAGTGGCACCTGTCACCGCCGAAAGCGCGCAGCAGAAACACCGGAACCGCGCGGCTCCCGTCGCGCCTTTGTGTAAGCACGCTTAAACCGGAAGCGCATGGCTCTCGTGACGCCTTTTCGTAAACCCGCTTGGTGACTTTCCCTCTCCTTGGCTTCCCCAAGTCTCGCCCCTCCGGGGTTTGCTCGGGAAGAAAGTAAAAAAAAATATTCTATCTCCCGCTAAAAATGTCCATGAGACGATGCGAAGCAGCACGGGGGTGCACACCGCGTTTGCATCGGTTTGATGATGATGATGATCGTGGTTCGGTTGGGAAAGGACGCTAATTTCTGCAGCCCATGTAGGGAGCATGGCTTCTCCTCCGCAACTCTCCTCATTCACCCAAATCCGGACTACCCCCTGGCATTGATGACCGACGCACCAGGCTCTGCGGTGGGAGCCGTTCTCCAACAGCAAAGTGATGGCGTATGGCAATCCTTGCTTTCTTCTCTAAGCGCATGAACCCGCCCAAGCCGATATAAGCGTTCGGCCGTGAACTCCTCCGATATACCTGTCCATGTGCCATTGCGTCACCTGCGCGAAGGCCGATCGTTCGCCACCTATAGCGATCCAAGCCCCTCACTTACTGATCGGTGTGCCGCGTTGCAATATACGCACGAGATGTGCGTCACCTTCTTTCCATATCGGAATTCACAACGGACATTCTAACATTAGTGCTTGCAACAGCCCGGTGGATGCTCCCGCTGCATTGACGCATCACACCCAGCCACTCGAACACCATGACAACTTCGTATCCACTCGACATCCGCGAAATCGCGACAGCAAAAGAGAGCTGTTCTGACTTGACTAATATGCGCGAAGCGATCCCATCCTTGAAACTGCAGCCAATAAATTTTCAGACTGTACCTATGTGTGCGATACATCCCCAGAACACCGCGGCCACCCTTACCGCAAGATCTTTCGCAAGCTACCCTTCAACACCTTCCACAACCTGTTCATCCTGGTATTCGTGCTACTCAAAGCTCGTCCCAGCTCGATTTTTGTGGTCCCGCATGAACGCGACATTCGCGATTGGGTACGCGCGTGTGCGCCTTGTCCGCTCGCCAAATGTTACTGTACGCAGTACCGCCTCCTAACCGCGAGAAGATTCGCTTCGCCACGTCCGATGTGAGCGGACGCGTTTCGAGCGCGCTCCGTCGATATCGACTACTTGGCCCGCCGCTTCGCTGTCAAGCCATCGGCGCAGCTGCTGCTGCGCTCGCTGCTGTCTGCACGTTATCTCCCGTTTGCAAGCGCTGCTATCTGGGACGCTTGTTTTCTGAGCTCGTCGGCGGCACCGCCGCCGGCTTGCCGCCGGCGGCCATTGCTGCTAGTATTAGCCACGTCAAACTTCAGTGATTCCTGGCACTCCGAAGCCCCCCGCGCTCCAACCGAAGTGCCACTACCCGAAGATATGGACGTACATGATCCAGACAACCTGACTGCCTCGGTCACGCCGCTGACTTCAACGAGGAACTCGGCCGCCGCTGCCACAACTTCAAGGCTGCTGCTGCTGCCGGACACGAACCCATTCGCCCCACTCCCGGAGCTCGAGGAACAGAATCACATTGAAGAAAGTCTGACAAATGCTTCTAATCAAGCTCGCATACTCTCTAGCACCGTATGGAGAAAAACGCGCGCGAGGCTCGCTCTCTGCCGACGCCCGAATCGA
>CM023487.1:71667305-71691407 GCA_013339685.2 Hyalomma asiaticum | reverse complement strand
CTCTTCCCGAATCACACATATTTTCACAACTAATTTTTTACTTCGTCTATTTATTTTATCTATTATCGTTCGTCTGTGATGAAACATTCTTACCCGAACTACCTTTCGCTTTTGTTTGCTCCATACTTTTGCGCCACCAATGCTCTAAGCGCCTTTTACTTATATCTATCGCCGGCATGTTCAGCTTTCCCCTGTTACTCCTGAAACCCATGGCCTCCTGTAGGGTAGTGTCCACGGCTACACCTGGGTGGACATCTGTACATTCAATCAAAATATGGTCTGTCGTTTCCCTAGCACGGGGAAGGGCTACAACCCTTCCCCGTGCTTGAGCGCCTCCCCTCGAAGTTTGTTGTGGATGTTAATCGATCCGGAGAAACTATTGCACTCGAGCGCCCTCAGCCCGCGTACAGTGAAAACACTGTCTCGTCCGTGTTGCCTTCTTTTCAAACCGTGTCCCACCCAGTTCTGTGCCCTCCGTACTCTTCCCCATCTCCTGCGCGCAGTGTCCACTGGTACCCATTTTGCCCGAAGCGCTTGTAATCGTTCGTCGTATCTGTTTCCTCTTGGAGGGGGGTGGGGGGCTGCAGTAACACCTGCCCCCATGGAGGTAAAATTCCTCCATGCCTGCCACCAGCGGACGCGCGCAGCAGCACAAACCGGAACCGAGCGCCTCCCTTCGCTCCTTTGTGTAAACCGTTCGGCGACTTTCCCTCTCGCATCGCTTCGCCGCGTCTCGCATTCCGCGGTTTGCTCGTCAAGAAAATGAAGGAAGTTGCACAGCAAACGTGGTCGATGTCGGTTCCTCCTGCACGCGCTGTACAAGTGAAAACCAGTGCCGAAGGCCACAACCGACATCACGAACTTTCATTACATTGAATGACCTACCTGCTGTTCTGGCAGCTATCTTGAAAAGATGTTAATATGAGCCACTATCAATGTCATGAAAAAATTTCCGAAGATGATTACATTGTTCTGGGGTGATTAACCCAGTATACCAAAAAATATAATATATATATATGATGACGTCGTCGAAGACGTCAGGAAGAGATTGCTTTCATTTTCCAACGAACTGATTTCATGCGTAGCTGTTTATTCAACTAGAGTTCAAGTATAGATCTGAAGTTCAAGTTCGCTTGAAGTGCCGATTTAAAGTTCAAGTACTTCGTAAAGCGATAAAGGTTAAATGCCTTGCAAGGTTTTGAAGTATTTGAATTTTATTTCCTACAACTAATGATCCCCGATAAGCGTAAAGGGGATATTAGCCTCCAACTGTACTGAAACACAAAGTTGTTATGTGGGGTTTAACGTCCGAAAACCAGCTCTGATTATGAGAGACGCCGTAGTGAAGGGCTCCGAAAATTTCAACCACCTGGGGTTCTTTAACGTGCACTGACATCGCACAGCACACGGGCCTCAACATTTCGCCTCCATCGAAATGCAGCCGCCGCGGCCGGGATTCGATCCCGCGACCCTCGGATCTGCAGCCGAGTACCATAGCCACTAGACCACCGTGGCGGGGCTGAAACACAAAGCTTCAAGAAAACTTGTTTTAAAGATGCGCACATTTAAAACCTTGCAACTCACACACTTAAAGGAGTACTGATACGAATTTTTGACGTTCTCATATTGTTGCTGTAAGTGAAAGCATTGGCGGGGACAACCCCAAAAAGAATACCATGGCGCCTCGCAACGCAATGAATATATTTTTAATACGACTCCCATAAAAGCCCTATTTAGGTTTCTATTTCGAGGGGGCGGTATCCTAGTGACGTGTCAACAGAGTCCGTCGTACGTTTAAGCCACGTAGGGACAGTAATTCGTGATAGCGTTGCTGCAACTCTGTCGTCCGTGGTCAATTACACGTGGGGCGAGCAAACAACAACAATTTCGCGGTCGTCCAGCGATTTGAGCGATTTTTAACAGGCTGTGGTCATACGTCATCGTAGCGTTCATTGCGCTGAGGCTGGCTTGCATTGCTGTTCGACTAAAACTTTAAAACCAAACCAAAATATTTTGTAGGTGTTTCCTGGCTTCCGTGTGCGGAGAGTGTCAGCAATACATGGCTAGAAAACTAAAAATATATTTTGCGCCGCCGCAAAATCGCCTCAGTACTTCTTTAATCCAGAGCTGTGATATTTCTCTGCTAGTCATCAGAAGGACTTACGCTACCAGCGCAATAAATTGGCATAAAAATATCAAAACCATTTCAGGGCCTCTTTAAGGAATCCATGTGTGGGTGTTTTATTGGACAAAGACTCATTTCTGGCAGATGAATGGTGAAACCATCTAGGCTATTGAGCTTTCCGTCGAAAAAGTTAAGTACAGGGGCTTCCGAAATTTGGTCTAGTCTTCTACGGCAGTTACGTGACTAGAAAAACATGTTAATAAGTGGTCATGTAAAAAAAAAAGCCCTACTTTTCCCTATGCCAGGCATCTTTGTCGTGTCACGCCCCAGCACTTCTACTTGTATAAAATTCCTAGGTATGTGTGCTCAGATATTCGCATCCCAGGTGCAGCTTCTAACGACCAGGTGAATGTCAATGGTTCATTATCCTGCGGGATAAAAATATGATTAACATTCACTCAGATGGAACTCTAGTCCCTCGTTTCTGCTGTCACCTTTTCACTATCAGGAAGACGGGGACGTTCGCTAGTTGTATCGCTTCAAGAATGTACAGGATGAACGTGTTTTCAAAAACAATGATCTCATGAACGTAGCCTTTCCCGCAAATCACGTTAATATTTGCTGCATTTTGAATACATTCGTCTATTACACTTCCCGTGAAAATAAGCTGACTTAATGCGCTCATAAGGCGTTGGCATTCGTACATCAGTCTACACAAAATATACAGATGTCTAGTTGCGCGAGCGCTTTATGCGACTTCTTCCTCGACTTAATTAGATGGCGTTTGAACAAGCTTTGTGGAGTTGTGTGCGTTTATGGAGGGCGTGCGGTTTAGGCCAGAGTACAGAACAAGCAACTGTCCTCACTTGTATGACGTTTTCTCTTGCCGATTAAATGACTTATTTGATTTAATTTCGTCCAAAAACCACGATGTGAAATGAGAAACGCCGTAGTGCACGGCTCCTAAAATTTCGACCACTTGCAGTTCTTGAACGTGCACCGACATCACAGAGTAAACGGGCCTAACACTCGCCTCCATTGAAATGCAGCCACCGTGGTCAGGATTCAATCTCGCGACCTTCGGATCAGCAGGCGAGTGCCATAGCCACTAGGCCGCCGTGACGATGCAAAATACCCTTGGCGGGCAAATACTTTTGTCAGCGTGCATAGTCGTGGACAACTGGACCAATTGGTAGATACATTCGCGGCAATAAATGCGCAAACAAACGCAGGACGCCGAGAGCAAACGTGGACGAGCGCAGTGTGTCTTTGTGAATCATATGGGCGAACAATGTCAGTGATCGTAAAATAAACATCCGATAGCTTTCTTAGCAGCGAAGCTGCTTAAAGGGGGCTGACAAGCAAATTACGCACGTCACTTTTATTGTACGTTACTTCACGCAAGACTCAATGATGACCGTAGCACCTGTGAAAGTGGCGAACACAAATCGTATTGTATTTTACTTTCTACGTGAAATCGGCTTCCGCGCCGACGGCACCGTCCAACATGATTGTTTGATTTCTGGAGTTTAACGTGCCGAAACCATCATCTGATTATGAGAGACGCCGTAGTGGAGGACTCCGGAAATTTCGACCACCTGGGGCTCTTTAACGTGCACTGACATCGCACAGCACACGGGCCTCAACATTTCGCCTCCATCGAAGTGCATCCGCGGCGGCCTGGATTCGAACCCGCGACTCTCGGATCAGCAGCTGAGTACCATAGCCACTAGACCACCGTGGCGGGGCAGCGTCCTACATCAACAGTTCGTTCGAGCGGATGTGACGCTCCCGTGCGGGCTACGCGGTCGGTTCTGATTGGGAGCGAACGGTGGGGAATAGAAATGTGCATCGCATGTGCTTACAATGTACTGACTGTAATCAATTTTAAAATTTAAACATCTTTTACGCTTTCTAAAGCTAATAAAAGGCACACACCTGTACATTACAGTTTCACTTTGCGTGTAACTAACACAAGGTGCGCTGTGCGGCCCACGTGGTTGCTGTGGTACGGTGCTACAGTGGAAGCACGGTTCCGGCCGTTCCGGTTACGCAAGATCTAGGCCTCGTTTTAATTGGAAGCATCGTGGCACGTCTCTCGGGTCAGTGAAATGCGAGACGGGATGCCGATATCTGTCGTCTGCTTATATGTTGAATTTGTAAGTTGAAAAACATCCGTTCGTCCGCATCGATGTCGAAAATCCCTTTTGCATTTACGTCGAAACGATACAAACAACCCGCTTCGTTGCAAAACTCGGCAAGTAAAATATGGTTTCGGGGCAGCTGACTGCAAGGACTCTGTCGTGCCCGTTTTAACAGCAGCTGGTTAAGGAGCCGTAATTTGCCAGGCATAACGCAATACCACGTGACAGGGGCGTAGCCAGGGGGGGGGGGGGGGGGGCTTATGGGGCTTCAGCCTCCCCCCCCCACCGAAATTTTTCGTGCTCTCATAACCACCAAACCGGGGCGTCACCCGGGTATTGGGCTTCAGCCTCCTCGCCACCCCCCCACCCCTTGATCTTTTTTTTCTTTTTTCGTCTATTACACACCGCCGTCCGAAATAACCATCTTCACCGAAAACCACCCAGGATGTCGTCTAACATGTTTTTTTTTTCTTTTTCGAACACGACAATGCCATGGACAGTTGAAAGGTTCTGGGAGGTGGCTATTGCGCAAAATTTTTTCAACTATGCAGTTTGTGAAACCGGGTATCACTCTTTTTCTTTTTTGAACAATAAAAAGAAAATTGACTCTGGGCAGATTATTCCTATTTTTACCTTGCTTTCACGCAGCCGGCGTCTGCCATTGTGTTCTACCTAACCATAGAAGGTCTACAAGGCGACGCACGTTTAAGCATTTAATTTTTCAAGGACTAACGTCCCCGGGTCTAACAGTTACTCTCCATGCAGTTACTTCTCATTCATTCTCATTTGTTTCGTTTTATTGGCGCAAGGGCATCTAAGGCCAAAGAGCGCTAGTACAGTCATCATAATCAATTGCTATGTTTGTAGCTAAACATATTATATATACACTTTATATATTAGTGGAGGAGCATCTCTAGACATAATGTATGCAGTGATTCTGAAATACTAAATTATAAAAAGGGTCATCACTTTATCAACCATAGTCCCTTATGTCAAACGAGAATGCCAGGTCCATGTCCCTCGCCGTACAGTTCTTGCTCAGCAAGAAAGGTGAGGACTCGGACGTACAGTTCTGCAACAGGCTGCGCCTCACCTGTGAGGCGCAACCTGGTGAGTATGATTAAATGACACCATATCTAAAGACTTCACTTCGGCAAGATATCCAAGAACTCGTTTAAAGTTAAAAAGCGCGTCACTTGATAAAAATTGCGACGGATGTAGTGGTATATGATTAACATAAAGCTCTTTAAAATTTGTCATACGCTCTCGTTCAAGTCCAGGGCATTCAAGGTGAATGTGTAAAACAGTTAATAATTGTCCACAGCGTGGACATGTCGGTGGGTCATTTGATGTGAGCAGCTGAATGTGTGTGGCGTAAGTGTGGCCTATCCTGAGCCGGGTGAGAGTCACTTCAGTGCGTCTGTCAAGTTTCTGTTTGACTGGTTTTACTAGGCGTGGTTTCACTAGATGGAGTTTGTTGTCTACTTGCTTGTCCCATTCATCCTGCCAGTGGCTGCATAGAGCCCTGCGTACAACAGGCTTCATGTCTACATCAGGTATGACACACACATCAATTTCGCTCCGGCGGGCGGGTTCTGCTGCTTTCCTGTCAGCCAGCGATGCCCGAATGCCCTGGCACCCAGCACACAACAACAGAAAGCTTTTGTTAACAAGCTATGTGCAATTGCTCGAGTAATTCGTTAAAAACGGTGTTTCGGCTATTGTTGGTATGGGAAAGGGCTGGGACTACGCTTAATAAGTCGGTGTACACTATAGCCCTACTTATTTTATGCTGTATTATATGCTTTATAGTCGTGAGAATACCATAAGCATCCGCCGTAAAAATAGTGCTCTGTTAATGCAGTGTTTTAGCGCTGGAGAAGTTTGGACAATGGGCTGCACATGATACTGATGTTGAGGTCTTGGAGCCATCGGTAAAGAAAGCTGCTGAACGATACTTGTGCTGAAGGGCCAAGAAATGTTGCTGTATTTCTGCGTTTGGACAACTGATTTTCTTGAGGTCTTTAAACGACCAGTCAGAAGTGACAGGCTGCCGATCCCAGGGTGCAATAACTTCAGCGTAGTCGTTTTCCTGCAGATCTTTAAAAGCAATTCCAAGACGTTCGGCTGCAGGTTTTGTTGCTAACGGGAAAGGTCGGGCGTGTAAAGGGCGCTTTACATATAGCTGAGCTGTCGTAGAATCGTTCAGAAGTGCTTTGCATGGATGCTCTTTCATGGACATTATTCTAATTGCATAGGCGACTCCTAGGTACGTACGCTGATAATCTAGCGGCCATTGACCTGACTCGGCATACAGGACTGAACAGGACTAGTTCGAAAGGCAGCAAGCGCCAGGCGGATACCCGAGTGGTACACAGGGTCCAGTAGCTTGAGTGCAGTTTTTGAAGCTAACTGGTAAATTATGCAACCAGTCTATACCTGATAATATAAAACTTCTAAAAACGATAAAAGATAATATGTGTCCCACGACTGATGAGATAAAATCTTTAAAATGTTAATCGTTTTAAAACACTTAAGCTTGAGCTCCTTAATATGCTGAATGAAGGTTAGTTTAGAATCAAAAATAACACCAAGAACTTTTTGTTCTTTCGCAAAAATTAGGTTTCTGCCATTCATCGCGATGCTAGGGTCAGGACACATCCCTCGCTGCCTAGAAAACAAAACGCAGGTGGTGTTTTCAGTATTAAATTTGAATCCATTTTTATCTGCCCATTTCGCGAGCCGATTGACACTTAGCTGTATCTGGCGTTCGCATATTGACAAGTTGCAAGATCTAAAGCTAATCTGAATGTCATCCACGTAAACGGAATAAGAAATGGTGGGTGGAATAAAACAGCGAAGAGAGTTCATTTTAACTATGAACAGTGTGCAGCTGAGCACTCCCCCTTGTGGTACACCGTTTTCTTTAATAAAAGTGCGCGACAGAGCATTGCCTATTCTAACGCGAAACTTTCTTTCAGATAGGTAATCTTTTATAGTCCCAAGTATTCTACCACATATTCCATAGGAACACAAATCCTGCAGTATTCCATATCTCCAGGCGGTATGGTGTGCCTTCTCAAGATCAAAGAAAACAGAAAGGCAATACTGTTTATGTACAAATGCTTCACGTATATATGACTCAAGGAGGACAAGATTATCAGTTGTGGACCTAGCCCTTCGGAAGCCAGATTGAAATGGTCAAATATACCGTTATACTCCAGAAAGTAGACGAGGCGGCGGTTAATCATTTTTTTCAAACACCTTAAGTAGGCAGCTGGTCAGAGCAATTGGCCTGTAGCTGTTAGCGGAGGAAGGGTCTTTGCCGTGTTTTAGTATTGGAAGGACTATTGCCTCTTTCCAAGCTGAAGGTATACGACCCGTACTGAATATTATATTATAGAGTGCTAGAAGCTAGTTCAGGGTCTCATCAGGCAAATTTTTTTATTATTTCATATGAAATGGTATCGGAACCAGGAGCTGAGTTATCACAGGTGCCTAGAGTAAGCTTGAGCTGATGTAGTGTTAGTGATTGGTTGTAACCATCTAATGACGAACTTTTCGGACGCAGCAGTGTACTCTCAGCTATTCTTATGGTCTAGGAAATTATCACTATAATTTTCTGAGCTTGACATTTTCTCGAAGTGCTCGCCCAAAGTGTTCGCTTGATCTTCTATTGTATCGCCACATTCATTGACAAGGGGAAACGGATTTGGACACTGACCCTTAAGTTTGCGAACCCTATTGTATACCTTGTGAGCATCCATGTAAGAATTTATGGCGGAAATCTAACGCATCCAGCTCTCGCGTTTAGCTATACGGCGGATACGCCGGCCCTTTGCTTTGCAGCGCTTAAAATTTATAAGGTTTTCAACGGTGGGGTAGCGCGAGAAGGTGCCCCATGCTTTATTCTGCTGTGCTTTTGCAATTTCGCAGCCTTCGTTCCACCATGGCTTCGCGTTAACTCTGTGCAGGAGTGAGGTATAAACTTTTGAGCATAGCTGAGGATATACTCAGATATATAGCTTGCCATGACTTCTAAATGGTCCACGTCTTCAGGTCGTAGTATGCACGACTCCCTGAACTTTTGCCACTTTGCATTGCGAAGCCTCCATCTCTTGGGATAAGCTGGTCCTTCGGGCCAATATGCTGTTTGTAGGAGTGTTGGGAAATGATCACTCCCATAGGGGTTTTTAATAACTTTTCATTCAAGGTAAGGAAGCAGTGACGGCGACCCAATGGCTAAATCTATGCATGAGTATGTGTTGTGCGTGGGACTGTAATATGTTGGCTCTGCTTTGTTGAATAGGCAGGAACCAGATGACAGAAGAAAGTTTTCAATAGCCCGACCTCTCGCATCACATCTTGAATCACCCCATAATGCACTACATGAGCATTAAAATCGCCAGTTATTATGTGAGGCTCGGGTAGCTGGTCAACTAGCCTCTCAAACTCTGTTTTGTCAAACCGTTCATCTGGGGATATATAAATGGAGCAGACAGTGACCAAACGGTTGAACAAAATAGCCCGCACAGCCATAACTTCGAGTGGGCTCTGGAGCGATACATGCTGGCATGGAACTGACTTTTGGGCGATAATTGCTACGCCACCTGATGAGGATTTGCCAGCATTTCTGTCCTTACGGAAAACTACGTATTGATTTAAGAAGTTCTTATGGGTTGACTTTAAATGTGTTTCCTGAACACAGAAAAGTCTGAGCTGATGGTCATTTAGCAGTTCCTTGACATCATCCAGATTATGGAATAGGCCCCTGACATTCCACTGGATTATTTCTGTAGCCATATTGAGGGATAAGTGTGTGCTCTGTGTTCAGGTACACGTGATTGATTTGATTTGTGGGGTTTAACGTCCCAAAACCAGTTCTGATTATGAGAGACGCCGTAGTGGAGGGCTCCGGAAATTTCGACCGCCTGGGGTTCTTTAACGTGCACTGACATCGCACAGCACACGGGCCTCAACATTTCGCCTCCATCGAAATGCAGCCGCCGCGGCCGGGATTCGATATTTATGGATATTTAAATGTACAGCCAAGGGAAGTAACCCGTCAGGTTACTGATCCCTTTTTTGGCGGGACTACAGGATGTTTATCCTTTCTAGGGTGCTCCGAGGAGCGCTGATCCTTTGGCGTCATGGACGCCGACGCTTCTGCATCCACGTCCATAGCCTTCTCTGAGGCACTAGAGGGCATCGAAACAGGCACTGGGACTCTCGTCTCAGGCCTTGGAGTTGGAGTGCGGTTTAGTTTTGGGACCTGCGGAGCCGCGGCCTGCAGACCCGTCGTCGATGATGATGGAGCAGCTGTAGCTGCTGCCATCTGGGGGGTAGGCAAATTGACTACCGGAGCACTGTTAGTGATCGCGGTAGGCTGCCTGAGGGACATGTGACGCTACCCCCAGTTGCGCCACCTCAGCAAAGCTCCTGTGGTCAAGGTAAGATGGTCGCCTTCTTGCTTCTTGGAATGTGATGTTCTCTTTTACCTTAAGTGAGATTATTTCTTTTTCCTTCTTCCATTTAGGGCAAGCTCTGGAGTAAGCCGGATGGCTTCCATCACAATTCACACAGTGTGGTTCTGAGTCGCGAGCATCTGTTGAGTGATCATTGGAGCTGCACTTGGCACAGGTTTGCCTTCCTCGACATGTCTGCGATCCGTGCCCGTACCTCTGGCAGTTAAAGCACCGCCGAGGGTTTGGGTCGTAGGGCCTCACACGAAGCTTCATGTACCCAGCCTGCAGTGTGCTAGGGAGTACACTAGTGTCAAAAGTTACCATAATATGCTTTGTTTTAATTTGCTCGTTGTTTCAGCGAATGCGGATTCTTTCAACTTTGATGACATTTGATCTTTAAAGCCTTCCATTAGTTCTTCATCCGTGAGGTCCATAAAATCTTCTTCAGAGGTCACTCCACGGCTCGTATTCATTGTTCCATGCGCTGACACAGTGAATGCCACGTCACCAATGCATTTTAGGTCATTCAGTTTCTGATATTGGGGTTCATCTTTCAATTCAAGTAGAAGATCGCCATTACCCATCTTTGTGGCCTTGTATCCAGGTCCTATTGCGCTACCTATGCATTTAGCTACCAAGAACGGGCACAGTTTACGGACACTCGTGTTGGATTGGCTGTGGATAATATGGTATTTGGGGAAGGTGTCGCTGCTGTTCAGAAAGAATTGAAAGGTTGCTTCGGTGCGCCCCCGTTTGTGGGGGCGATCAAAAAAATAAAGAAGCTTGTTTAGCCATCGAATAGGTATTTCTTCGGCGATAGCGCCGACCGCCCAACATGGAGCCCTACAAGGAGACGCGGAAGAACTTACAAGTCTGCACGACGCCAGTCGTACGCCACCACTATAACCGAATATGGTGTACCCAAGGTAGGATAGCCACACAGGGTTAACCCTTGCCGCCTGGGAACACGGAAGTAAATGGAAGAGAGTAGAAGACAGGAAAGATGTAAAGCGAGAGGGAAAGGCGAAGATGCGAGAGGAGAGAGACAGGAAAAAGCGACTGCCGGTTTCCCCCGGGTGAGTCAGTCCGGGGGTGCCGTCTACAGGAACCACAGGCCAAAGGGGTGTGTTGCCGCCGCTGGGGTGCCTTAAAGGTCCAATCACCCAGCATTGGCTCAACCCCCAGGTTCCCCTTTTCCCTGGACACGGCTAAGCCACGCACGGCGACACGTGGGAGGGGGTCGAAACCCTCTCGTTGGCTGCGGTCCGTGGTGTCGCCACACACCAAACGCCTGCAGAAGCAGACGCCCCTGCGGGGCCGCCGGTGTCCGTAACGGCTATCGCGCAAATTTTAGAAAAAAAAACCAGGACCGAGGAGGACTCAAACCACGTCCTCTGTGTGGATTCGAATTCCCACTCTCTGCGTGGCAGTTGGGCATTCTACCAGTGAGCCACCCCTGTACTTGAAAAGTCTTCGCTAAGAGACCTGAACAGGTATAACGACTGCCGAGTAATCGCATTAACAAGTGTAATCTTACGTGCCAGTATAATAATACGCCTCTAGACGTCGGGGAAAGTGGATTGTAGCTCTGAGCCCATTACAGAGGCATCATCAATGTCATCATTATGAAACAATCTTCAACCTTTCCGTCATCATTATTACTAAGCACTGCCCTTTAAAGCAGTTTTGTCGTATCGTACCATGCATCACGCGGCAGGCGACGTACGCAGCCGCGCCAGCAACCTACTTGGCTCTTCGATATACCTGATGGCGCCTCCTCGCAAGGTGCGGACCGCTGCTGAAGAAGCGAATCACAGAGCTACGCGTGCGGCTGTAGCAAGGCAGTGTCGGGCACAACAGACAACTGTGCAGAGAGAAGCCCACACCGCAGCTCACCGTCGACGTCGGGCCAAGAGTTCGGTTCGCTCTCGGGAACACGATGCCAAGGGACTCTCTAAGATATGCATTTATACATATTTGCACTTTACAATACCGTAGTAATTATTGCGTAGGGCGTACTTCCCTACTTGCCAAAATGAGTTATGGCGCAGGGGATGGCTACCACCTCTACTTGCAAAAAGGTGCGGATTTGAGCGTGAGAGTAAGCGTCGAACTTGAATAATAAAAACTTAATATACAATGTGGTATGCAACAGATAATATCGTAACACAGTTGAAGAAAACTCTTTAATGGATTAAGTTAAATTGGACCAACTTGTGTCCAGGATGAAAACGGCTCAGCACGCGTCCGCCTAGTCTCCGTCGAGAACACCGTCTGCACGAGCTCTGTGCCTCGTAGTCTTCTTTCTCCTTTCTTCCTCTAGGAAAGCGCGCGGCTTCTCAGCGTGCACGTGCTATGAGCAACGCTGTTGCTCTGCTTTGCAGTTAGGCCGCAGATGAGTTGTCGGTGCACGTTAAAGAACCCTAGGTGGTCTAAATTTCCGGAGCCCTCCACTAAGGCCTTTCTTCTGGGGGCGAAGCTCCTTAAAGGGCCACTAAACAGGCTACTACTTTTTTTTAACCCAAACCACGGTCGGTCTGGACGCGCGCGTTCGCTCAAAGAGGGAGCGAACGCGCGCGTCCAGACCGGCCGTGCCCAAGCAAGCTAACTCAATCATAGAGACGCTTGCGGCGACCACATTCTGCGCATATGGCAGCGTTGCGCGCTACACAGACGCCGTATTTCAAACGAAAAAAAATCCCGCGTCTCTTTCCTGCGATTGACCAGCCGTCCTTACATCCTAGGTGTCGTCATGTTCCACCGTGAACAACTTTGCGCAGTTGTAGCTCGTTGATTGGTCGAAATCCGGTCTGTCGTCAGACCCTGTGGCCATCCCGCCAGCGTGAGCCAACACCACCTAGAAGAAAAGAAGGCCTCCGCATCACCTCCTCTACTTGTCAGTTACGTCACACAAGTCGGATCTGCGTTCCTGAAACGCGGCGCGCGTTCTGTAAAGTGGGCGGAGTCTCGACAGCGCGCCGCGCCTACCCTCTCCTCGGCTGAGAAGGGCGGGGAGGCCGACCGATTAAAAAAAATCACAGCATATCCACGAGGTGAATGATGGTGAGGTGGGCGAAGCTCCGGAAGTTATGGGTGTCGGATCGTCGGTGGGGCATGGACGAAGCGGAGCGGCGGGCGCGGAGGGCCGCGGCGGCTCGTGCTCGTCCCCAGGATCCCGCGGTGCGAGCCCGAGAAGCAGCGGCGAAGCGAGCGCGGCGCCTGGCGGATCCCGAGATGGTGCGCGCCAATGACGCCGCGGCGCAACGTGCACTCCGAGCAGCGGACCCCGAAAGGCGAGCCCGAGAAGCGGCGGCGAATCGAGCGCGGCGCCTGCGGATCCCGAGACGGTGCGGGGTAGCTACGATGCCGCCGCCGCTGTAGCGCCAAATCGGTCTCCGTCGATGGGCCGGGCGGGCGTCGTCTTGGAACGGCGACGATCCAGGAGACTGAGAGAAGCACTCGTTTCCCGCGCACCCAGGCACAGCCCGCGCAGCAGCCAATCGGAGAGTAGCGACACTTCCACAGCCATCTAGTGGCGATTCACACAAGCGCACTATTGCACACACTTCTATTGGACCAACGCCATCTAGGAAATGAGACGAGAAATAGTGATGACGACACCGATTGTGTACAGCACCATCTAGAATATCATCACTCAACTGCAGTTTGTATGTACTTCTATGAGACAGCGCCATCTATTGTACTGTTCGGGAGATACTGCCGGTTACGCGTGACGCGTGACAAGGTTAGACTAGGAGGAGCTTCGCCCCTAAAAATAAGTGAGATGGCATGCAGACAGTTTGGTTCGCGACCCAGTCGCCTTTAATCAAACATGCTGCGGTCATTCAAACACAGGTGCGGCTATGGAACGCCATGCCACTTTTGTGGACGTTCGCTGTACACTGACTACGACGCCGCCCTCAACCGGCGTATCGGACCCCACACCGGTTCCTGTGCCATTTACTTACGGCGAGGCTGTGACTGAATTCAACGAGGCTTCACCACATGTATAGTGGTATCGAACCCTAGGAAACTATGAGTTTTCACAAGGAACGCGAGACAAGGACATCGAATACGTTGCACCGTTGTGGTATAACGGTAACAGCGCTTGGCTGCTGACCGGCTTGGCTTTGACTGAAAGTCGCGGGTGTGTACTCGGCAGCGGAAGTCGCGCTTTTGGTGTAAATGCTGTGGCCGGTGCACTGTGCTATGTCGGTGCTCGTTGAAGAACATCAGATGGTCAAAATTTGAGGAGCCCTGCAATTCACCGGGCCCCACAGTAATTTTCTGTTTTAGCATGTGAAGCAGTTACTGAAGCGCAGAAGCGTGGCAGGAACTGTAACCTTAATAGGTGGGGCGATACACTTCTGCTATAACATTCTCTTCTAAATTCGAGAGACGGCTCGCGTTTAGTACAGCGCACACGAAGACAGGACAAGCACTGAAGTTTCCAAACAACATATGAGTGAGCTATTTCGAATGCCCACTGAACGTCAGCTTAAGCAGCATGGAACACGCGCTTGGTCGTGAGCAGATCGTACACTTTTAGGGGCGAAGCTCCTCTTAGTCTAACCTTGTCACGCGTCAGGCGTCAGTCGTCAGGCGTAACCCGCGTGCCTTCTGGCACGTGCACGCCCTCGGCGTTCGCCTCGGCGCGTGCCTCCCGGCGCGTGCCTCTGCTGTCTTGTGTGAGAGATACAGAGAGAGAGCGAAAGGCGCGCGTTGCCTATGGAAACGCTCTTTCTTCTGTACTGTGCGTTGTCAGTGCACGTTAAAGAACCCCAGGTGGTCTAAATTTCCGGAGCCCTCCACTACGGCCTTTCTCTCCTCTCTATCTCTTTCACTCCCTTTCCCCCACCCCCACGGACGCTTAGCCGTGCTCCCTACATGGGCTGCAGAAATTAGCGTCCTTTCCTAACCGAACCACGATCATCAACATCATCATCATCTAGCGTTGTCAGTGCACGTTGAAGAACCCCAGGTGGTCTAAATTTTCCGGAGCCCTCCACTACGGCTTTTCTCTCCTATCTCTTTCACTCTCTTTCCCCCACCCCCCACGGACGCTTAGCCGTGCTCCCTACATGGGCTGCAGAAATCAGCGTCTTTTCCTCAACCAAACCACAATCAAATCAACGCTGTACCAGCTCGCAAAGAACGAGAACGCGCCCTCACCCGCGAGAGGCAACGTTGGCGCAGGCAGCGTCTCCTAGCAAGTTTCTTGATTGAGAAATACCGACTGCTCGCGTTGGAGAAGCGTTCACTGGCAACCCATATATATATATATATATATATATATATATATATATATATATGGGTTGCCGCGGAACGCTTCTAAAAAATTCCAAAAAATTACACGGAAGTCAGCCTTACCTCCACAGCACTTTCCAGAAATATTTTGAGCAGAAAAAAATTTTGAGCTCGTGAGGGTCATTTGATTTTCGCGAAACAGCGGAAAACAAGGCACCAGAAAAAAATTTCTGAAAATCAACCAATGTGCCAATCGTTTTCAAATATGCATTTTTGCATTCTCATAGCATGTATCTTCACTTATAAAAACCTTTCACAAATTATTTTCATGTTCCTCACTGCTTAGGGCCGAGGTGAAAATGGTGAAATTGCAGCGTTTTTGGGAATTTTTTCCTGAAAAACTGTTTTGCAAAATAACCTGCAAATATTTTTGCACAAGAGGCCATAAAAGGTACAATAGTATAAAAAATAATTTTTTCCCGTGTCTTCTGCAAAGACTCTGAAATAAATGTCTAAACTTGACAAAAACACCATTTTTTCCTATGTTTAGGCGTTAATTGCACCCTAAGGTGGTCCATGAAAAAATAAGCAGAACAGGGCACGCAGTTGAGCAATGTAAGCGCTTTTGAAAGAGCAAGTTTCATCGAGGTAATTTTCGTATACCTTGAGAAAAAAATTTTTGAAGTTGAGTCCCACTACTCTCCTTCAATTGCTCCGTGATTCGCCCTCTCCTTATGGCTTGCTGGTGGGAAACACAAACCACCTTGCCTTGCCGCGTAAAATAAAAGGTAGCGCGTGAGCAGCTTGTCGTTTTTCTGTCTTCTCGTTCCTACCTCAACTTCCGTTTCCTATATAAAAAATTGACGGCAGATCCACGAGGTGAACGATGATGAGATTGGGCGAAGCTCCTGGAAGTAATCATCGGTTAAACCGTGAAATTTCTTCCGTTAATTCGCCTGATAAAAATGACGTGAAACGATTGATTAAATGTTTTATCAAACTTTTATTGCTGGTTTCCGTTGCCCTTTCATTATGACCGCTTTGTGGTCGGTGAAATGTAAGCTAAGTGGTTCTTGCACTGGTTGCAGATGAAAGGTGGCAAACACAAACCTGTATCTTGCACTGGTTGCAGATGAAAGTTGGCAACTACAAACCTGTATCGCGATATGGTTTTGATTATAAAACCATTGCTTTACCTGGCGTCTTTCGTAAAGCAGCTGGCGTCTTTTCGTTTTGCTTTAGAAACATCTGGCGTCTTTCGTTAAGCAGCTGGCGTCTTTTCGTTTTGCTTAAGAAACATCTGGCGTCTTTCGTTGGTTTATTTCATCAATCAACGGCGTTTTGAACAAAATTTTTATTCTTTAATCACGCACAGGAGAAATCTCACCAGGCACTACCTTGGAGGTAAACAATGGCTGCTACTGGGAATGAGAGACAGCAGAAGTCGGCTTTTAACACTTCTACTTCTACTAACGTTTCTTACTGGAACATGCCAATGGCTGCTAATGGGGAATGAGAGACAGAAGAATTCGCTTTTAGTTAACGCGCACGCTGCGAATTTTTTTTATTGTTCAACAACGCACAGGAGAAATCTCCCACCGGCACCACCTTGGAGGTCAAAGCGTAAGACTGGTTACGCACTACGACTACGACTACGAGGGACGAACGGGTGCCGCTTTAAGGAGCTTCGCCCCTAAAAGTAGGAGCCTGTTTAGTGGCCCTTTAAGGCGTGGGTCGTTCGTCCCTTGTAGTCGTAACCACCTCGTTCTAGGATTGCGCTCGATAGCTCGCGCGCCGGGACGCTCGCGCTCGCCCTCGGCGCGTTCCTCCCGGCGCGCGAGCTCTCTCACACTTCCATCTGCTGTCTTGTGTGAGAGAGACAGAAAGAGAGAGAGAGAGAGCGAAAGACTGTCCGTTTCTAATGATGATGATGGGTTTGTGCTAGCGCGTTACGGCGCGTGTAAGAAGCTGGTGTAAGACGCTGTGGCCTCTCCGCCTTATACTCTTTCAGCAGTCATGTGATGGCGTCGGCAAACGCGGTGCGCGTTCCGGCCTGTGTAAGGGGCTGCGTAAAGGGGCGCCCACACTACCGGCAAGCTCGCCGTAACGGCGCGCCGGCCTCCGGAGGTTGGAGACGGCAGCCGAGCGAGCGCTGTCCACACTGCACACCGGCGCGTTTCACCGGCGCAGCAATCACGTGACACGAACAGACGGCCAGACGGCGACGTTGTGCGCCCTTCGAGTCTCGCACAGTCGCTGCATGATCGTGTGGAGGCGACGTTTCACTCGCTTTGCGTTGTCTATGCGTCGACGCCGCGAACTTAGTCGGGTCTGCTTTTTTGTGTGACATGTGAAGCTGTGGCGCCTGATGACGGCACGAACACGGATATATCGTAACGACAGTAGATGTAATCACCTGGTGTGCTGCCTCCTACTACGACATCGGCGTACTCTTTAGGCACGACACCGAATGTTTGAAATGGAACCAAGCTGGATATATCGAAACATCGACGACCGTCAAAGTTTAGTTCTGCTGCTCGACTTGACTGAAAAACAGCGCTGTGCGTGCAGTAAGTGGTGTTGTCAAGCGGTGTGTTCTATACATGCAGGAAAGTGCTGATCGCAAAAACAAAACCACGTGCATCTGTGTGTTCGTGTCGCATTGTAGGTCTGTGTGAGCCACGATTGCGCACTGAAAGGTAAGGGCCACACGAGCTAGTGCGCTGTCTGCTAGCATGCTGTCTTTTGCGGGCTAGAGCGACCAGTTTGCTTTTTTGCCGGCGCCACACCGGTGGCCGCTTCATGTGGTCCGATCGTCTTCAAATCTAATTTGCGCCGCCGATCACTTGCTCTTCTGAATTTCGTAATAGCATGGTGACGTACAGCAAATACTGTTTCCAGCACCCCGAGCACAATATCGCGGCACGGGCAATTCCAATGTTACAATGTGCATGTACTTTTCGTGTAAATAAATTCTTGATCAACATTATTTATGTGTCTATATATTTGTAATCTGGGTTTATTTTATCCTAATAAAACGGGTACAAACGTCTCTGAAACACTCGTCGTGTGGAATTTTTTTTTTGCGAAGTCGAGGATCGGGTACGAGGAAAAGAAAAAATGCGAACCGCTGCCAGGCTGACGACGCCGTCTCGGCGGCTCGCGAGTGTAGTCATAGCAACCAATCCTCGGTCGCCGATTGGCCACATCGCCGCCGGCGGCCGGCACCGGCCGCCGGCTGCCGGGCAATTTGGGTCTCGGCACCAAATCCTCCGGCAAGCTCTCCGGCGAGGAATACTTACCTTTTTTGAGGACTATCGCCGTCGCCCGGCGAGTTCGGAACGGCAAACGGCGAACGGCAAGCTGCTTTGCCGGTAGTGTGGGCGCCCCTTAAGACGCTGTGGCCTCTCCCCCCTTACTAGAGTGTACTGCATGTTTCTAACGCATTTGTGCTAGCGTCCCCTTAAACGCGAGATCCCAGCGTTCGAATAGAGTGTTTCTCACGTCTTTACATGATGATCGACTGGGCGAATTACACCGAAGATTTAAGGGGCGCCCACACTACCGGCAAAGCAGCTTGCCGTTCGCCGTTTGCCGTTCTGAACTCGCCGGGCGACGGCGATAGTCCTCAAAAACGGTCAGTATTCCTCGCCGGAGAGCTTGCCGGAGAATTTGGTGCCGAGACCCAAATTGTCCGGCAGCCGGCGGCCGGTGCCGGCCGCCGGCGGCGATGTGACCAATCGGCGAGCGAGGATTGGTTGCTATGACCATACTCGCGAGCCGCCGAGACGGCGTCGTCAGCCTGGCAGCGGTTCGCATTTTTTCTTTTCTTCGTACCCGATCCCCGACTTCGCAAAAGAAAATTCCACACGACGAGTGTTTCAGAGACGTTTGTACCCGTTTTATTAGGATAAAATCAACCCAGATTACAAATATATAGACACATAAATAATGTTGATCAAGAATTTATTTACACGAAAAGTACATGCACATTGTAACATTGGAATTGCCCGTGCCGCGATATTGTGCTCGGGGTGCTGGAAACAGTATTTGCTGTACGTCACCATGCTATTACGAAATTCAGAAGAGCAAGTGATCGGCGGCGTAAAATTAAATTTGAAGACGATCGGACCACAAGAAGCGGCCACCGGTGTGGCGCCGGCAAAAAAGCAAACTGGTCGCTCTAGCCCGCAGGAGACAGCATGCTAGGAGACAGCGCACTAGCCCGTGTGGCACTTACCTTTCAGTGCGCAATCGTGGCTCACACAGACCTACAATACGACACGAACACACAGATGCACGTGGTTTTGTTTTTGCGATCAGCACTTCCTGCATGTATAGAACACACCGCTTGACAACACCACTTACTGTACGCACAGCGCTGTTTTTCAATCAAGTCGAGCAGCAGAGCTAAACTTGAACGGTCGTCGATGTGTCGATATATCCAGCTTGGTTCCATTTCAAACATTCGGTGTCGTGCCTAAAGAGTACGGCGATGTCGTAGTATGAGGCAGCACACCAGGTGATTACATCCACCGTCGTTACGATATATCCGTGTTCGTGCCGTCATCAGGCGCCACAGCTTCACAATTTGTCACACAAAAAAGCAGCCCCGACTAAGTTCGCGGCGTCGACGCATAGACAACGCAAAGCGAGTGAAACGTCGCCTCCACACGATCATGCAGCGACTGTGCGAGACTCGAAGCGCGCACAACGTCGCCGTCTGTTCGTGTCACGTGACTGCCGCGCCGGTGAAACGCGCCGGTGTGCAGTGTGGACAGCGCTCGCTCGGCTGCCGTCTCCAACCTCCGGAGCCCGGCGCGCCGTTACGACGAGCTTGCCGGTAGTGTGGGCGCCCCTTAACGGTTTACCGGCGATTCACTCCGGAGCTTCGCCCACTCATCATCATTCACCCCGTGGATATGCTGTGATTTTTTTCACTCCCTTTCCCCCTCCCCCACAGACACTTAGCCGTGCTCTCTGCATGGGCTGCAGAAATTGTCCTTTCCTAACCGAACCACAATCGTAATCATCATCCGCAGATGAGTGGCAGGGCTTCAGAAACAGCCGGAGCGCGTAGTTTGAAGGCGGCTCGTGTTATTACCGGCGTTCCATGAGTGCATAGTCCCGATGCTCACAACATTCTCGCTTCCAGGCGGTCGTAGTGGACCTTGGTCAAGCCAGTTATCATCGACCGGGGGTGGTTCCTCACTTGTTCACTGTCTGTCATAGTAAGGCTTCAGCCTGACGGCATGCACAACGTGTGTAGGATGCCGCCGTCTTGATGGACTCCTTGGCCCTCTGGGACCACTTCGTAGTTCAACTGGCCAACTCGGCGAAGCACTCTGTATGGCCCAAAATAGCGGCGGAGAAGCTCCTCCGAGCGTCCGCGTAGTCGAATGGGAGTCCGTACCCATACTCTGTCTCCCGGCGCATACTATACGTCTCTTCGCAGATTATATCGATGCGAGTCGGCTCTTTGTTTTTGGTGAATACGATACCGCGCAAGCTGTCTCGCTTCTTCGGCACGCTGTATGTACTCGGTCGTACCAGTCATTCTCGGATATCTGGTCTACAGGAAGCTACATGAAGGTGTAACAACTGCAGGGCCGAAAACGAGCTCGAACGGTGTCTTTGGGGTCGCCTCTTGCACTGGGGTATTTTAAGCGAACGTGGCGCACGGTAATATGTTGTCCCATGTTCGGGGCTCAATGTCCACGTATGGAAGAACTGGATGGCTCTGTAAAGCTTCCGCAGCTCATTGGAGGCATTTCCTGTTCATCAAGCCAAACAAGCGGTGCATCTTCTTTCGTGAGCCTCGTTAGCGGCTCGGCAATCCTTGAAAGATTTTTGACAAAACATCTGTAGTAGGTGCACAATACTAAGAATCGTTTAATGGCCTTTTTGTCTGTGGGTTCTGGAAACTTCTCCATGGCTGCGGTCTTCTGAGGATCTGGACGAATGCCTTCAGCACTGACGATATGGCCGAGAGAAACGAGCTCGTGGAAATCGAAATGACATTTCTGCGGTTGTATCGTTAAATCTACTGCGTTAATAGCTGCCAGCACATCTCGCAGTCGTTCCATATGCTGTCCAAAGGTAGTAGAGAAAACCACAACGTCGTCAAGGTAAACATGGCAGGACTGCCATTTGAGTCCGGAGAGCACAGCATCCATCATCCGCTTTAAAGTGGCGGGTGCGGAACAGGGGCCGAACGGGAGCACCTTGAACTCGTATAGCCCATCTGGAGTCACAAACGCCGTCTTTTCGCGATCTCTTTCGTCCACTTCTACTGCCAATATCCACATTTTAGGTCTAGTGACCACAAGTACTTTGTATCTCATAGCCTGTCCAAAGTGTCATCAATTCTGTCGAGAGGATAAACATCCCGCTTAGTGACGGCGTTCAGTTTCCGGTAGCCAATGCAGAAACGTAACACTTGGTCTTTTTTTTCTTTACAAGGACCACAGGAGATGCCCATGGACTTGCTGACGGCTGAATAACATCATCCCTAAGCATTTCTTCAACCTGACTACCAATAGCTTCTCTGTCTTTTGGTGACACTCGATAAGGATGCTGGTATATAGGCCTCACTGACTCATCCGCAATACGATGCTTGGCGATAGGTGTACGCTGTACTTTAGAGGACATCGAAAAACATGTGGCGAATTCTCTTACCAGGCTTTCTACTTCCTCCTTTTGGCTGGGCAGCAGTCCTGTTTCCATGTTTATGGATGCGAGGACCACATCCACATCTTGTGAATCAAATGTCGTGGCCTCAGAAATGCTCAGCTTAGAAACCTGGACGAAATCATTCAGGCTGGCAATGACAGTCCCCTTCGTAAGGTGCTGGGCCTCGTTTCCAAAATTGGTGAGCAGGACGTTAGCACACCCGTCACGAAGCTGCACAAGACCTCTTGCCATGCAGATCCCTTTTTCCGGTATCAGGCTAGCGTTGCTGTCTGCAATTCCTTCTAAATCACTCAGCACCCTGTTTGTTAACGCGACACGCATGCTTGATCTCGAGGGTAGTGCGACGTCGTCGTCTGCAATACAGAGCTCACTGAAATTTTCTTCAGTGTCGAATGTTGAGATAGCCTGCCTCGTTGAGAGCGAAACACATAATTCCCGCAAATTGATTATATGACCGTTGGACTACAAAAAGTCCATACCGATAACTAATTGCCGTGAACATTCCGGCAATACAACAAAACTTCCAACGTACGTGAAACCCCGTATGCCAATTCTAGGTGTGCAGATGCCTCTCGGGTCGATGAGGTAGCCGCCTGTGGTACGCACTTGTGGTCCTCTCCACGGGGTCAACACTTCAGCGTTTTCGAAAGCTCGTTGCTCATTACTGAATAGTCTGCACCAGTATCCACTTGCGCTAGCACTTGGAAGCCGTCAACAAATACATGTCAATCGGAAGTGACACTGTTATCGCAGTGCCGATCACCGCGTCCTTCGTTTTTCGGAGTCAGCGTGGAGGTTCTTCCGCTTCAGTGTCGACAGCGGCCTTGCTTCACCAGGTCGGTGACCCTAGTTTTCCCGACGTGGGCTTGGCGAACAATGCCTGGGAGAACTTGCAGACGGACGAGGAGCGACCTATACTTCACTGACGTTGTTGACCAAGGCTGATGCTGAAAGTCGCGGGAACCTCGACGAGTAGAAACGCACTCCTCGATCTCGAAAGGACGCTCACCACTGCGCGGCCGGGGTGCGTTCATGGGAAAACCACGAAGTCCCACCTGGCGATAATGGTACATCCGGTACAGGTGGCCAGCCTCTCCACAGTGTTAGCAAAGAGGTGTTCTGTCAGGTGTGCGCCAGATGTCGCTCTTAGTCTTCTCTCTGACGGTGGCTGCCATGTGGTTGGGTATATGCGGGGCTGCATAGGAACAGCCGCTGCGACATCCGCACGCACAGGAGTTCTCCATAGCAGGGCATCGGCATAGTACGTTGTCGGCTGTCGAGGCTGTGGAACTTCTGGAAATACACATTGCAATGGTTCGCAAACCACGTTGGCGAGTGACGAAAGCATCGGCAGTAGTCTGGTCAAGCCGCATCCTCTGATTCTCCTCTTGCACCACGGAGCGCACATCTCCCGTAGCACTTCCATGTTGCTCCCGAAAGCTATTGGCAGTGGTTCTAGAGAGGCGACGTTCATGTCTCTGTTGTAGGTTCTCACTCGTTGCTGTAGCATCCTCTCTATCGTGGTCGCCTCAGAACTAAACTCGGCGACTGTGCGCGGCGGGCTCCGAGCCAACCCGGCAAAAGTTCCTGTTTTATGCCCCGTATTAAATGGCGCACCTTTTTGTCCGCGCTCATGTTTGGATCCGCCCGTCGGAATAGGCGAGACATGTCTTCCACGTACATCGCCACGCTTTCGCTGTTCCGCTGGTGTCTTGTTTGCAGGACAACTTCAGCTCTCTCTCTGCGGTCCGTATTTGGGTAACCGCGAGTAGCTTCCGTCGGAAACCGCTCGAGGACAGGATCGCAGCTTCGTGGTTTTCGAACCACGTTCGTGCGCTGTCCTCCAAAGCGAAGAACACTCTTCGGAGCTTGCGATCGTCATCCCAGCCGTTGACTTTCGCGACGCGCTCGAAGTGTGCCAGCCAATCCTCCGCATCTTCGAAGGAGTAACCATAGAAAGGCTCTGGCGGCATTGGCGGATTCACTACAATGTGAGCTGACGCGACCTGGGATGTCATGCCGGTAGCATTCCCGTTCATAGATGAGGGGGTTCTGGCCGGCTGAGATAAAGCTGAGAACTCTGGAGCCTTACCACGTAGGCGACGACTGCAACGCTCGTGAACAAGAGTCATACCCCTGACACACGGACACGCCAAAGTACTTTAGGTAAGGGGACATCCGCCGGAAAGGAGTTCATGCCTCTTGACACACGACAAAGGAGTATCTCCTTCCTGGCAAAGTTCCTTTGCAGAAAGGTAGATCGACGATCTATTTTTCGAGCGTAAAGGCGTACTCTCGCCGACAGCGTACACGACCCGTAAACGGGAGAGAATTTTTCACAAAATTACAACACCCCGCAACTAGTTTCTTGCCTTGCGTATAAGCTTTAGCTTTTAGCCGTGTAATAGATGTTGTCGGGCGCAAAGAT
>CM023487.1:71640141-71667205 GCA_013339685.2 Hyalomma asiaticum | reverse complement strand
GTCGCGTCCGACAATGAAAATGTGGGAAGATTAATTTGCCTATATTTGTAACCCATAGCAACTTTCTACGTTTTACTTCTTGTAGCGTTCCCTTAGGCAGATATACCGAGACACATATACCGAGACACGGGTGTCGTCCGCATTTCGAAAGAGCCCTTCTTCTTCCTCTTCCTTGCTGATCTCTGTTCTATGACGTTTCCGGCGTAGACCGCTTCACTCTCCCGGACTTCTTTGTTTACACCTCCTGGTGTAATACTTAAAGACATTGCTGATGGAGGCGCATTCTGTCTGTTTGGAGACTCCCAGGTACCAGATGGTCTTCAAGATACCATGCTGCGAAGCGGTCGTGATCACATGAAATGGTCCATAAAACTTGTCATTAAAACTTCCTATCCCTGTCCGTACAAGAACGTAATCTCCGGGTTGTATGTCCGGTATGTGATTACTGTGTCTTCTATCGAAGTTTTTCTTCATTCGGTTTTTATACACTTCTTGCTCTTTCCCAGTCTTCTTGGTCTCCGAAAGCGTGAGATGATCAAGAAGGCCTAGTTCGATGTCTGCTGGAAGTACCGGTACTGTCCCAAGAGCCGCAAAAAGAGGGCTGCATCCAAGTGCACTTGTGCTCGATCGATTGTGATGCCCTCACAGCGGCTTCGAGGCAGCACTTCCAACCTCCTTGGAAGTTCGGGTACATTTTTATGTACTGTTTTGTGTCCCTTATTGCCCGCTCAGCAAGGCCGTAGCAGCTGGATGGTAGGGGGAACAAAACTTTATGGTTATCTCTTGATCCTCCGCCACTTTGAAAGCTTCGTGCTCCGAAAGGCAGTTCCACTGTCACACATAATATCTGTGTATGCTTGAAGCAGTCAGCCTTCAGAAGAGTCATGACGCTGTTGGACGTCTTCCCTTCCGGCCCTGGCCGTGACCATTCTGGTGCCCCATCAATAGCCAGCAAAATGCCTGTGTCTTCTTGACCCCTTCCCCTTCTTTTTGAGCTCCGCGAAGTCCAAGTGAATAACTTCAAACTGGACATTCGAATGCTCTGTGGTTATCATTATGTCCGTGGGCTGCTTGAACTTACTTTGTTCGTTTGGCAGAGATGGCAAGATCGTATGTAACTTCTAACATCATCTTTCATGCCTCGCCACTTAAATCGTTTCACCAGCTTGTTGTACGTGCGCCAGAATCCGTCATGTCCTCCTGATTCCGGGGTATCGTAGTAAATGTGAAGAATCTTAGAAATCATTGTTGGTGGAACATGATATCTTCCGTTGATGAACTTCATATCTTCGGTACCCTCCCACAGCTTTGCGTGGTTCACTTGCATAGGGCTGTCAAGTGTGTAGGGCACCAGCAGCCTGGACATTGCGTCAGCGTCAGTGAGTAGAGGGACTGGGCGATGTGAAATAACAAAGTCAAATTGTTGCAGGTAATTCACCCATCTAGCGATGTGGCCTCTTGGTTGTGTCATTCCAAGTAGGTGAGTGAGAGCCTGGTGGTCTGTGAATGAAGTAAATTTTGAACCTTCTAAGTACGTTCGAAAATACTGAACGGCTTTCAGTACAGCCAGTGCTTTCTTTTCTGTTGTCGAGTAGTTCACTTCAGCTGGTTTTAATGTATAGCTATAATATCCCACAACATGATGCGTTTGGCGATTTAAATCTGATGGCTTCTGGTAGAGAACCGCACCAGTGGCATAAAATGTTGCATCCGTATTAAGAACAAATGGTGAGGAAAGTCAGGTATGCGTAGGATAGGGTCCGACGATATTAATTCCACAAAAAATATTTCGCTGCTAGTTAGTGCCACGGAGACCTTCGTGTAGATCAGGTGAGGACAATATTTGAACGTGCTGTGTAGAAATATCCCACAGCCATTCCCAGTCGGAACTACATAGACGCGGTATACGTCACGAGGAAGAATCCACCCAACTCTCACTGACCTGCCTCAAGACGGCCCAGAGCCCTATTGTCTTTCTTGCTTCCTGATATTATCCCTAACCTACGTGCCACACAAATTGTATTAACGCCTTAAAAGGACCTAAGAAATTGGGGAGGTTCTGCATGGGCCACTGCAGTATAACATGCTGAAAACGACTGAAATATCCACGAATAGGTCTGACGCCATAGATATAACTTAGATGAAAGACAAAAAAAAAGAGAACAAATAATTTTTTTTTCATACAGCGCTCCCACGGGACACGCAAACGAGCGGTATTTTTTAAATAGATAGTCCTCGGGTATATTAACAAAATTTTTCGGTCACCCGCGGTCCTTCAGCAATAGCTAATCTTTTGAGATACGACATCGACAAGGCTTCAGGCTGGATGCAAGTCATTTTCTTCAGTCAGTTTATATTTCAGTGATGTGTACCATAATTTCAAAGAGTTCTTCCTGAAGTAATGCTTGAGAAGTAGAACCTGACGTTTTATTTCAGGTATACATGAAGGATCTACTAGATTCCGCATCTTTTTATCCCTAATTACGGTCAGGCTAGACCTAATCGTAGTGCAAGCCGCAACTGTAATTTCGAAGGCTCACGGTGTCTAAATAACACAGTTATGTACCTAAAGCAGCAGACTTAGGATCTATCCTCGTGTCAAGCTTCGCCTGATACCTGCGTTCACAGTCGTGCTACAGAGACATTTCTAGAGGCCGTTGGCTATTCTTCAAGAGGCATTAAAGTGAAAGCCAGAACATTTGGTAGTCAAACAAGGGACCAAGGAGTCCGAGCAATGAAGTTTTCGCAGCCGACCATCAAATGACAGAAATTTACCAAACGCTGAAAGATTCTGAAGATCCAATCACTTGTTACTCATACCCGCATACTCAATGCGAATATTGTCGACCGCGGTGTCAGTGGCCTGTACGTCACCCTGTTGATGGCGTACTCTCTCTACAACCTTGCATGCTTTGCTGAAGGAACCGATTACGATTACATCGAGTTCACTGCAAAAAGTAGCCGATTACTACTGGAATGACGGCCCGAGGGCGTAATCAATAATTACTCACGAGCAATCGATATCACACGTTACTACCGATACAACTTATGATGATGTAGCACGTGTGTATATATATATATTGTAATGGCGAAAAGCTGCACTGGGGATCGGACGCTCGCGCTTGCAAAGCGGGGCTAGAGAAGCAGAGGAAGACGATGGAGAGAAATGGAACAGCCGGCCTGCAGCAAAGGCGCTGTGTCTGTCTCTTTCTTCATTACAATGGCGCAGTCGCAAATCAGCGGAACACAGCTGTGAACTCGACGTGGCGTTTCCTCCAGAGTGTCGCCATCTCGGACTACTGCTGAGGAATATGCTGGACAAGCCTCACTGTTGATGGAACCCGCCGGGAGACCTCCGTCCCAAGTAACCGGTGCACCATCTGAGGACGGCGTCCATGCCTTCTCGATGGCTCCAGCCCTGCACTGGTCCGGTATCCGACCAGCCCACCACGTTTACGAATTTGCTGCGAACGCTAGCTTCTCCGCGGATGCCGTCAGCGGGAGCACCAGGCACACCGTATTGTCTCCGGACACCACGTCTGGTGCTCTAGGCAGCTCACCCGACAATGCAGCGGAGCACGTGAGTGCCATCGCGCAACTGCGCGACACGCTCACCACGTTGATAAACGCGAACCCTACGCTTTCCAACGGAACATTTAGCGGTTCCCACGAGAGTGTCCCGGGGTTCCTGCGCGTAACTAGCGCTCTCTTGCAAACACTCGACGACATGGCGTCGGGGAGCTCCAGGTCCTCTCGTGCCCCATTGCCGCCACCGGTCGCTTGGAAATTGACATGTCGCCTTAGAAGACGACAACGAAGTGCGCGCGCGACTGTACTGGCGCTGTGGCACGAGCGTGAGCCTGGTGTCGAACGTTGGCCAGGAGTGACTCCAACGCTTGAGCTACACTTCTGAACTTGTTTACGTTTCCTGTACTTTAATAAATCGTCTACAGCCACAAGCGGCTGTACAGACGTAACAGTTGGCGACGAGGAAGACTGGACTCATCGACACTCCACCGACGTCAAGGAAACGACATGGCGACGCCTGACTTTGGTCGGCTACCCGAATTCAGCGGAAGCTCCGGCTCCTGGAGATCCTGGTATGGGAGGCTACAGTTCTTCTTCGAGGCTAACGACATTACGGACGCATCGCAGAAACGTCCTCATCTGCTAACGCTGTGCGGGGAACAGACTTATGACATCGTCTGCGCCCTCATTCAACCCAAGCAGCCCAACCAAGTGAGCTGCGAGGACATAGTCCAGATGCTCAAGGCCCACTTCGATCCACAACCGTCTGAGGTCTTCTGCAGGGCACGATTCCAGCGACGTGACCAACGGCACGACGAAACGGTCAGTGATTACGTCACGGCGGTCAAGAAGCTAGCGGCAGATTACAATTTTGGGACAAGCGCAGACACTGCGGCGAATCCGACAATGCTGCCTGTGGACGTCATGCTGCGTGATCGTTTCGTTTGCGGTCTTCGGAACGAGCAGGTCCAGCAACGGCTGTTCGCAGAAAAGGACTTGACGTTCAAGAAAGCTTTCGACCTCGCACTGCGAGCTGAAAACGCCGTCGAAGACCAGAAGAACGTGAAAACCGAATTTAAAGAGATTCACGAATCCTGCACAAGTATCTGCAAGACAGACAACCAAGGTCACTCGAGTACCTCTTCCCCAAAGAAGAAACAAGGCTGTTGGCGTTGTAACGCGCAACATAATCCGGACATTGCAAGTTCCAGACAGCCTCCTGCAGCTACTGCAAGAAACGCGGACACATTGAAAAGGCCTGCCTGAAAAACCCGAAAGAGGCAAAAACGAGCAATAGCATCGAATATCCCCGACAAGGAACTTCGACAGCTGCCTCAGCACCAGTGACGACTAAGCAGGACTCACCAGACGTGGCCCTTTACGAGCTCAACACCTTAATCGACGCGTCCAGCACGCAGACGGTCATGTCTCGGCTACGCGTACATGGCAAGTTCTTGGATTTCGAAGTCGACTCGGGTGCAGCCTGCACACTCATCAGTGAGGTCACGTTCAAAGCTACGTGGACAGATGAACCACCACGGCTTCAGACTGACAACATTCTCCTACGCACATGGTCAGGACAGTCTCTTCAAGTTCTCGGATGTGCAACGGTGATTGTTACGCACAGAAACAAGACCATTACATTACCACTTGTTGTCATCAAGGGAGCAGGTTGTAACCTCCTTGGACGAAACTGGTTTCCTCATCTGGGTATACAGATCACGGGCATCAATGATGTATCCGACGACGAACTCCCAGGTCCGACACCGTACTTTGTACTTCTTGCTTCTTGGAGCGATAAAGCTACGGCTCAAGCATGCACAGGCACTGCACAGGCGTGGCTCAAAGCTCGCGCGGAAGCTCTCGGGAGCATTTAGTTCATATTGCATGTGCTTCGAGCGCTTTTGTGACGGTTAAATTCGTGATGACCCTGCATTAAAAACGGGAGTATTGCTGACTGTGACTTATAAAGCCATATTACTGATTTCATGATCTGTCAATCATGTTAGATATGCATACCTGCCCTACCATGGTAGTTCTGGTACATGCCAGGTGAATAGGAGGACTACGAGATTTCTTGCAGGATTTCGTGAGGTAATTTGTCGCAAGTGTTCAGAATGACACGAACGGCAACCCTACTCCCCAATCCCACTCCCTACGCCCAACCCTACTCCCAAACCTACTCCTTGTAGCCCTCTGCTGTAACTTTATGTTGCTAGCAGCTATCACCGCTAAAAGACATCGACGATGACGGTTCAGGGGCAAGTACTTTTTGATTTCCCAGGAAGAGCTAAAACAGGAATAATTGGCCTAGACATCCTTTAGTACGGAGCATCATCAGCGAAGCAGAATGGTAAGTGCACGGACAATTTGTATTATAGAAATAAGCCTAATGTGACGACAGCGCATGCATTGCAATGAACCTAAAATTATCACTTTCTTTGCACACCAGTCTGAGTGTCCGTAAACGTAAACAGTACGTCGTTGTTGCGTCAAGGTACACGTCATGCGCAATACTGCCCGCTGAAATTTCAGCAATGTAGACCATATACCACATTTATCAATTGGGCCACATCTGTGTATTGGATAAGGAATACGAGACAGGAATACGAACACAATGCAGGGAAGAGACAGAAACATCTTAACGATCACCTACGAAGACCCGAAGTTCACAGAGAGCACCACACAGGCAGGAAAGATGGTCTCACAGTGTTAAGTTGTTCCAGGAAGAAGGCTCGAAAGAATTGAAAAATTGCAATTCAATGAGACCTATACACGTATGCGGGTGCGCTAGATTCCGCGCGAACACTGAATATTGCAAACTCATCGGAGTATTTTAGAGCTAGCGTGAAATATACAAGCGTTAGTGTTCCTAGAGAGCACGACAATTTAGAATATTCGCAGTCATTGTAGCATAAGTGTTTTGAATATCTGCGGACTTGACGTTCTAGCCTTGTAGCCACTCTAATGTCACTGTGCGAGTTTGTGCCCGTTGACTTTTCCCTTCTCTATTAATGACTTCCTTCCCTGAAAACGAGCTTACCCAAGAAGGCAGTGTCGTGAACTCACCTGTAAAACTGCCATCCCCTGTTTTATCCTTTGCTTCTTCAACCAGCAGCGGTAATCCTGTAGGAGTCAACACAGAAATAAGGATTAATAAATAGATGGAAATGAACTTGATGACTGTAACTTTACAAACCTTTTGTGCAAACGCAGGAACGTTTACTTGCTTGGTGTTATGTGGTTATTTTTATTTGATATCGGATGAGAAATTCAGCGTACGACAAGATAAAAAAATGGCAGATCCCACATGCAGTGGGAATCAAGGAAATGCGAAGCACGCATCAGGAACGTAAAATGGATCTGCATTGTCTCGCTGTACAGATTTTGGTATGTACAATGTTAACAAAACGGCCGCAAGGGCAGAAAGATTGTGGCATGTAAACCACGGCGCTCATGATACGCATGTCACGATTGTAATTGTTGCGTCTTGACAAAGAAAGACGGAAAGCAGGCGAACTTGATAGCAGGGGCTTACTGCTTCATTCGACGCATCGGGGCGTCAGTACAAGGATCGAAACATAAGACATAAGACCTCGATACAGGTGGCTACCGGTTTTTTATAGCCTTCGCAAAGGCGTTACATCATAGACACGTGGACAGGCACCACAGGCAGTCAGCATAGTGGACGCACCAATCTTATCACAGATAGCCTCCAGCTTGCGCCCAGCCAAAAGGCGTCATGTGTGCCATTATTCATATGAAACAGTAATGTTATGACATTTACGTTCGTCATGCAGTCGTGTTGTGCCATAGCCATTTTGGTATAGATCCCATTAACCAAACGCGTAGCATGTAAATCATGCGACTCATGACATGCATGTCATAATTTTCATGTTATGACCTGTCATTTATGTACGTCATGCAGTCATGTTGTGCTATACCAATTTTCGTATACATCCCATTAACGAAACAGTCAGGAGAGCACCAAGAGCATGGCATGTAAATCATGCCGCTCATGACATGCATGTCATGATTCTCATGTAATGCCATGTCATTTATGTTCGCGATGCAGTTATGTTGTGGCGTACCAATTTTCGTGTACATCCAATTAACAAACGGCCAGGAGAGCACCGAGACGGTGGCATGTAAATCATGTCACGATATTCATGTTATAACCTGTAATTTGTGTTCTTCACGCAGTCGCATTCTGCCATACCAATTTTCATGTACATTCATTTAACCAAACGGCCAGGAGAGCACCGAGACCGTGGCATGTAAATCATGTCGCTCATGACATGTATATCATGATTCATGTTATGACCTGTGATTTAAGTTCGTCATGCAGTCATGTTGCGGCATACCAATTTTCGTATACGTCCCATTAACGAAACGGCCAGGAGAGCACAAAGTCGTAGGCGGATAGATAGATAGATAGATAGATAGATAGATAGATAGATAGATAGATAGATAGATAGATAGATAGATAGATAGATAGATAGATAGATAGATAGATAGGATGAAAGTCGCGGAAGTTCGCTAAGAAATACTTCGCACTTAAAAAAGTATTTTGGTTACATTAGCCGCATAACGGTGTATCTCACCCCTTTATGAGAGACTGGAACTACAAACATCACAGGGAACACTATGTCGGAATACCTATTTACTGCTTTTGTGGTTTGCTCAATGCCTTATATTTTCCAGCTCTTGTCCAGTGACTATTATTGGTCGCAGTTCTCAGTGGTTAGTGAACTGTTAGGTTTATTGTTGTTTGACATCCAATATTACTGCCCTTGTGAAGCTACTGCTTCGTGTTACTGTTTTATTTTTCTTTTGTTTCCTAGTACCGTTTCCCTCTGCAAAGTACCTCGTACGCTGAGGGAACATAAATAATACCGTGTACACATGACCCCATATAAAATCTTGTAGTGGATAGGAAAGTTGAAGTTAAAGAAAAAAAGGGGCGTTTGCGATGTTAACCACCGGTTAACATCGTGATCCTGTTCCCTTATTCCCTTTCTTACGGAAAGTTGTATATCGGCCAGACCGGAATGTGTTTGAATAATCGTTTAATAGATTACAGGGCACCATTGAAGGCTCAGCCTTCCTCAAATTTGCGCTTACATTGTAAAGAATGCAAATGTCAAGCGTTGTTGCGCCAAACAAAGGTGCTCTCCCGGCGTTAAGTTAGGAAAGCGCGAGAAAGAGTTGAGGCGTTTTTTATTCACAAGTATGGCGGTATTTGTGTCGCTAGGCCATCGGTTACATTGCACCAACTAGAGATTGATTATCTAGCCGCCAACGTCTAATCGCACATGTGGTTTTTCTAAGTTGACCTTTATTTACAGGTGGTCCGAATGATCACGCATCACGATTTCAAAGAAAACACTCGCATTACTCGAAGGTAGCCTAGTGCATAGTGTTCCTAGTACAGTGGAGTAGCCACGAGTAATTTTTCGTTAATTAGTATTAATTATTTGTAATTAGATATCTAATTCGAGAACCACTGCTCTAATCATCGAAGCGTCAATGAGGCAGTTGTAATCAGCCAGGCGGGGGATCTAAATGCGCTATCTTCAGCAACGTACTAATTGAGTACTCATTTTTTCTGAGCGATAAACGATCTCCGCGAAATATGAAAAGTATCACGTAACAGCGCTCTCAGCCGCATCGTAAACCAGCGCCCTCAAACAAGCTGATTGAAAGCGATTCCTGTGCCTGTCGCACATCTGAAGAGACAGCGCATCACCTCGATCATGGTATGGAAGCAGAATCAAGCTTCGCGGATTAGCAACGATTCGTTCCTGTCAATTATACGTCACACTTCTGATCCGTGTCTTACGACTCACTGATTCACTTGGTAAGAATGGCCTTACGATACCATGGACAACTCAGGGGAAGCCTGTTCTGGGGCGCTGCTTTACGATGCGGCTGGGAGCGCTGTCACGTGGTACTTCTCATATTTCGCGGGGATCGTTTATCATTCAGAAAAAAATGAGCACGCAATTAGTATGTCGTCGAAAACAGCGCAGTCAGATGGCCCACGTGGCTGACAACTGCCTCATTGAGACTTCCATTATTAGAACAGCCCTCCTCGAATTAGGTATTAAATTACACTTACGTAATTCTGTCTAATTAACGAAACATTACTCGCGACTACCCCACTGTACCTAGAACAATATGCGCTAGGCTTTCTCCAAGCATTGTGAGAGTTTTTTTTATTTATCGAGCTGCGTGATATTGGGACACCCTGTATGTGTTTTCTTCAATAAGCTTTCAGTTGCTAGTCCGCGCTTGTGCGTGTGTCTTCCTTGTCTCTGTTTATTCCGCGCAGTTCTTCATTGTGATTGACTCCTAACGTGCTGTCAACTGGGCTAGCACAAAACCTAGCTTTCTATTGAATTATGCAGGTAGCAACTCCACAATAATAAAACACTGATGGTTCTACCTGCACAAAATAAACATACAGAAGAGGTTGATCCTCATAAAGATTGCGAATATTCCGCGCAGCAGAAGCGTAATTTATTGCGATGGCAGTAAGTAGCTCGTCTAGCGGAAAACCTAGTGTTGGCGTCGGTGTCGGCGTAGGCGTCTGGCAGAAATAATCGTCTCGAGCTACGCGTACCGCTAGTAACCCGGAGCACACCACAGAAGCCCTCTGCCGTGACCAGAGTGTCGGAACGGAACGAAAAACGAAAACGAAAAACGAAAAAAACGATATTTTTGACCGGAACGGAAACGTAACCGGAACGTTATTTATTATTTCGTTCCGGAGCAAAAACGAAATATTTTTTATCGTTTTTCGGTTCACGGGAAAACATTGCAATCCGGAACAACCGAGGTCGTGCAACGTGAGCAACATCATCAACGGTCATCGCCCTCTTACTGGAAATGCTGGACAAGGAGTGCGCCTTCCAAGAAGCACGAATGTGTTGAAATTTTGGGACGAGCGCAAAGAGCGGCAACCGGAGCTGTAGATGTTAGTACAAGTGGCCCTTGGTGTGCCAGCCACACAAGTCAGCGTTGAGGGGGCATTTTCGGCACTCAAGTTCGTTTTGTCAGTGCAGCGGTCTCGCTTATCGGCGAGTACACTTGATGACCTGCTGCTTGCTGAAATCGCGTGCCCCCCCCCCCCCCCCTTTACGAAAATTCGGGATTGAAATTTGAGGAAAAATAAATACCAAGTTTGTGTTGTGTCCTTGCTTCGAAACCTTTTGCGACTTCCCTCATAGTCACATCGTGGCTTTGGGACGTATAACCCCAACAATTATTATTGCATTTTTATGTATTAGTTCAGTATTTTCTTCTGTTTTTAAAAGATACCTTTAATATTAAGTATGGTGTTCGTTTTTCTTATTGAAAAAAAAAAACGTTATGAACCGTTACGGAACGTTTTCTTTTTGTTCCGGAACGAAAACGGAACAAAACTTTTTTCTGTGGAACGAAACGAAAACCAGAACGAAAAGCATTTCGTTCCGACACCCTGGCCGTGACGCACGTACTCCAGTGAAAGAACTTCAATTTCTCAAAGTAAAATCCGTCAAAACATTGTAAATTAGGATTCCACTCACACCTACACATATTATGGCTCGATGCGTAATTTTGTTACGACGAAGGTTCCTTCTTCTGCGAGTACACTTAATTCTGTATCGCCAGAACTCCAACAAGTACAGCCTACAGCGCTTCATAAAGAAGGAGGCACCTCCTCGCGTGACATCTGTACAGGCGTCAAACCTTTCCACTGCTCGCAGATGCCGACAAAAAAAGCTATGATGTCAGCGCTATGCGAAAGTGTGCCATAGCGCGCGCGCGCTCTTTAGAATCTAGTGATGGGTTAGATACCACCTTCTACTGCCCGACATACTGCGGAGCCGTCCTCATCGGCGAGAACTCATGGGATTACGTCACATATAGCCGACCCTGATGGAGGCCGCAAAAGACGGAGGCAGAGTGTGAACGAATGAAGGAGTGTTGTGCCATGACACCTACACAGCTGTGTCATTCAACACCATGGCAAGCGAATAAGAAGGCGATGCTAACGGGGGCATGACAACGCTGTCGCGATCCACCCTTAAACACGAAGCTCAACCATCCCCCGAATTTTCTAACATTACGTGGGTTCTCGACGGTTCTCAGGTATGCTGGAGAGCCGGTAGGTGGTGTTACACAAGAATGTACCAGAGTTCGTTCCGAATAAAAGTGGATCCGGGCCTACGCTTGATGACGCTTCTGCAACATTTCAGATGCGCTTGGCGCATCTGATATAATTCCATCTAGGACTGCCGCGAACGCGATGCGTGAGGAGTTTCTGCGCGTGTTTTACGTCACTAAGTACTCTGTTTAAAGGTATGCTGAGCTTCGTTTGTTAAAGCGCAACGAGCGCGCGTTCATTAGTAGAGAGTTTTCTTATAAGTCATTTGGTTTGGTATACGTATTTATTTTTGTATTTATTTATTTCATGAGTGCTCCTCAAAGACCTTCTACACATTGTTTTGCGTAAGGGCTGGGGGAAATAAACGCCGTATAGCTAATGTTTACAGGGTCAGACTCGACGGCGTCTCTGAAATGAGTGCAATCAAAGAGAAGAGCGTTCCCTTGGGCAACATTGTTAAAACCGATGGGACTCTTGACAAAGATGGCTGAATGTGGCGCAGCCCGGGTATCTATTGATAATACTTAAGTGGGTGGCTGTGAGGGCAGAGTCAAGGTATACATCTTCAACATGACTAAAGCATCGAGACCTGTGGTGCGCCGCATTAATGAGGGAACAATTCGCCAAACTGTGATGAAATTTACATTATTCACCATGGAAAAGTAACATGAAAATTTGTTTTCTATTACTCGAACGCAAGCGACACCAATATAGGATATAGCATTGAAGGGCCGAACAAATAGAAACATCAGCCAGACGTTCTCCAGAGAAATATATCTGCTAAAGGGGCCCTGAACGACCCCTCGGCTTGGGTTCGAAAACGGCTAGGTGTGTAATGAAAGCCTCTCGGAAATTCACAGCTGAAAGAATTTTTCAAAAACATTGGTTAGTAGGGAAGATAATGCGATCTGATAACCTCCCTTTCCTGTTCTGTCTCAGCTCTGCTGAATAGAGGGTATAGAGCTCTTGTGGGCCGTGTCAAAGGAGGTGCCCCGCCAACCGCGTTATGTCACCTCAGGGTTGAACGTCGCATCAGAATGGCCTGTTTTGAAGCGCGCGGCTGCCAGGGGCTGCTTGCAGCACATACTTGTCGCCGCCTACTCCGCGCCTGGCCTCGATCGCATGCCCTCGCAATCTTTTCCGATCTCCGAAGCTTTGTTTCGGTTCATCACACACATTTAGACTCAGAGGTGTGCGCACTAACTTTGTGAGTGTGTTTGCCTCCGATGTTGCCCATACGACAGAGTCAAGACAAACTGCGAAGCCGCCAACGCTAATCATCAATCCTCAACGCTAATCAACAACACGGTGTTGTTGTGCATAATGCAAAGTTAGGTAATGGTTGATTAAGTGATTGTAGACAGTAATCACCATATGGGGCGCGAGCGCGCGACTACCATGACTCAAAAGAAACACCTTGAGGACTCGAGAACATAGGTGTCTGCGAATTAATGTGGAATAAGGTGCGTTCAGCTACGGTAATGCGGATGGATTAATTTAAAGTGTGAATGCACCATAACATGCACTAGTTCAATTTTAACAGTGGAGCTGTTTAAGCTGTTGGCGAAACTGGGAAATCCGAACTCCCTGCCATGCTGTGTAATGCTAGCATAACCATGCCAGGCTACCGTAGAGTCAAATTAAGCTTCCTAAGACTATTTAGGAAGAGCCTAATTAAGCTCTGCAGTTCAGTCGCGCCTAATTAAGACAATTTAGGCGAAGTATGGCACGACCTGGACTGATTAAGGCGAACTTAACGAATTCGAGGTTAATTAGAATATGACAAATAACTGAAACTTAATTAGGCAAATACAAGAGACGCAATGTCCAATTAACTCGAAACTATTAAGCATAGTTTGGATGTCCAATTAACTCGAAACTATTAAGCATAGTTTGGTTAAGCTAATACATTTAAGCCTAGCGTAACTAAGCTTAGATTAACTAGGTGGATTTCAAAAATTAAGGCTATCACTATTTAGGTCATGTTTAGTTAAGCCATGACTAATAAATCCAAGGCTTATATTAGGCTAACACTCAATAATGAATAAAAAAGTTGAAGTTAATGTAACTTAAAGCTTATCAGGTCAATATTATTTATATCAGGCCTAATAAATGTATTACTATTTAGGAAACACTTAATAAACTAATATAATTATTCTAATATAAAATGTAAACTAATATGTAAACTAATATAAATATGTGGGTGCAGCGGTAGCAGTAAAGCATCCCTCTAGCATACCAATGGACCATGGTTCGAGCAGTTCTCCACCGGATAAAAAAACCGCGTGTTGATTGAATTGCAGGAGGAGGCTTGGGGTGCAGGCGGATCCCGGCGACCATCGCCGGTAAGGCACTCCCTCACCAGAGCAGGATTGGCCAACCTGGTGCAGTAACGGCCACGACCTCCCATGAATACGCCAATTAACCTTCGGCCCTCAGTCTCCAGCGGCTGCGAAGCACCTGACCACGGCAGTGGTCAGACCTGTGACGGAGCAGAGGGTCCTAAGAATCTCTGGATCCGGACAGGCCGCCATTAGAATCTGATCCTGGCAACGTTTAACACAAGGATATCTAGCGAGGGGAGTCTAGAGGTACTGTCTGAAGAATTAGCGGCCATGTAATGGGACATTATAGGGATCAATGAGGTCAGAAGGACGGGTAAGCCTTTAAAGCGTGGAAAAATGGGCACGTCCTATGTTACCGTGGTTTAGAGGACAAAAGAGAACCAGGAGTCGGATTTCTGGTTAAAAAGAACATTGCAGGCAACAGAGAGGCATACTATAAGCATTAACGAGAGGGTTCCAGCTCGTGTAATTAACTTTAATTAGATGTACAAGTTGAACGTGACACAGGGCTACGCACATACATCCGGCCATGACAACCAGCTAGTTGAACGCTTCTATGAAGATGTGGAATCGGCAAGGGCTAAAGTAGAGACGCAGTACACTATTGTGACGGGAGACTTCAATGCTAAGGTCAAAGAGCTAACAGCTAAGAATGAGCTAACCGATCAATGAGCTAACAGTAAGATGGAAAGCCGAAGAATTCAGGATAGCGCTGCAAAACAGATATTCAGCTTTAACAGAGCAAGCAGACATTTGCGTTCAGGAAGTCAGCGATAATCTCACACGCACTGTCACGGAGTGTGTAATAGAAGTAAGAGGTAAGACCGGTAGACAGAATACAAGCAAACTTTCCCAGGAGACTAAAGACGTCATTAGAAAACGGCAAGGCATGATAGTATCTAGTGCAACTGACAGAACAGAACTGGCGGAGCTTTCGAAGTTAATAAGCGTACGACAGCCGACATACGAAAGCATAATATGGAGCGGATTGAGCATGCTCTAAAGAACGAAAGGAGCCTGTAAGAGGTGAAGAGATGTTTAGGCATAGGGAAAAATCAGACGTATGCATTACGAGACAGGCAAGGCAATGTGATCAGGAATAGGGTGACATAGAGTAGCCGAGGAGTTTTACAGAGATCTCTATCTACACTAGCTGCGACAGCCAGGATAATAATGAACGGGGAAGGAGTTTAGAAGAGGCTAACATTCCACCACTACTGACAGAGGGGGTAATGAAATCTTTCAAAGAGACGCAAGTGGGGAAGGCACTCGGTGAGAATCAGATAACAGCAGATCTCTTGAAGGTTGGTGGGCAGATTGTACTGGAAAAACTGGCAAGCCTGTATACGGAAAGCCCAATGACTGCGACCATACCGGAATCTTAGAAGAATGCGAACATCCAAATCCATAAGAAGGGCGACACAAAGGACTTGAAACATTACAGGCCGATTAGCCTACTGTCAGTCATCTACAAGGTATTTACCAATGTAATCACTAACAGAATTGGTGCCACCTTAGATTTCAGTCAATCGAACGAACAATCAGGGTTTCGTAAAGGCTACTCAACAGTAGACCGTATTTATACTATCAATCAGGTGACACAGAAATGCGCAGAGTATAACTAGCCCCTATATATACCCTTCATAGATTACGAGAAAGTATTTGACTCGGTCGATACCTCAGCAGTCATGAAGGCAATGCGGAATCAAAGCGTAGACAAGCACTACATAAAACTACTGGAAGACATTTACAACGGCTCCACAGCCACCATGACCCTCTATAGGGAGAGCAGCAAAGTACCTATAAGGAAGGGCGAAGACAAGAGGACACAATCTCTCCAATGGTATTCACATCATTTTTACAAGCAGTATTTAGAACACTGGATTGGGAACACGTGGAGGTAAGGGAATTAATGGTGAATACCTCAGTAACCTTAGAATCCTGATGACGTTGCCTTGCTAAGTAACTCGGGAGATGAATTAAAAAGCACGGTTACTGACCTGAACAGGCAAACTAGAACAGTGGGCCTTAAAATTAATATACAGACAACTAAAGTAATGTTCAATAGCCGTGGCCGAACACAGCGACTGGAGAAAGCTGCGAGACATTGGAAGTAGTAAGTGAATATGTCTACTTAGGCCATGTAGTGCCCCTGATCCGAATCATGAGCCTGAGATAATTAGGAGGATAAGAATGGGGTGGAGTGCATTCGGCAAGCATGGGCAGATAACGAACGGTAGCTTACCATTGTCTCTGAAGAGGAAAGTGTACAACAGCTCCATTTCACCGGTACTCACTGTGCAGAAGCTTAGAGGCTAACTAAGAGGGTTCAGCTTATATTGAGGACGTAGCAGCCAGCTATGGAACGCGAAATGGTAGGTGTATACCACTGAGGGTCAAGAACAGACCAGAGTGGGTGAGGGAACAAACGCGTGTTAGGGACATATTAATAAAAAGTAAGAAGAATGAATGGGCGTGGGCGGGCCATGTAATGCGGATTCTATAGAGGCCACAACAACAACAACAACAACAACAACAACAACAAGACAACCGTTGGTCATTAAGAGTAGCAGAGTGGATTCCTAGAGAAGGCAACCGTGGCAGAGGGCGGCAGAAAGTTAGCTGGGCAGATGAAATAAGGAAGTTTGTGGGGATAAATTGGGCCCAGTTAGCACAGGACAGGGATAATTGGAGATCTACTGGAGAGGCCTTTGCCCTGCAGTGGGCGTGGACAGGCTGATGATGAAATATTTCTCGCATAACTAAGCATCGGATAATCGGCCCAATCATAATGCAAGACTAATTAACCCTAGTATATTTATTTTATGCCTCATCGTGTTTTAAGTTAATTATGCCGAACCTGATAATATTGACGCCAAGCAAAGTGCCCACCTCGGAGCAAGTTTTGAGAAGCAAGCTCCCCACTACAGGCACCGATCTCGAGCAGAGGGAAGACGAAGAGCGCAGTTGTGCGAGCGTTCTTTTGGTGCTGGCCGCCACTAAAGAAGGCTGTCGTCTCCCGCCGATCGTCTACTGCTTGTCTTCAGTGACAATATAAAGCATCTAATTAGGTTCGGGCTAAGCCAATTCCATTTCAGCTCCGAGTTATTAAGCTAAGCCTAACGAAGCCACACATTGAAAGCTTAATCCATGTTAATCCAGCTTAGCCAACCCTGATCTGCCGTAATCATTCTTATAATCCGCTCTAACTCACTTTAAGTTGATATAAGCCACCCCAATCTCTCTTAATCTACCGTAATCCGCTCTAATATGCCATAAGTGCACCTTAACGCACTTTATTCTGTCTTAATCCATCCGAACGAGCCTTCATCAGCTCTAATCCATCCAAATCCATCCTCGTCCCTCAATCCACCTTATGCAAGAAAGATTATGGGATTTACTACCGTCATGGTCTCCAGTTCGTGTCCTAGAAGGTGGTGTATTGGAGTCCCATTGGGTATAAACCGATCTACAATCTCTCATCAATGATTATTTAAAGTTTGGGAATCATTTATCATTTCTTACAAGCTGCTGGCGTGCATTTCCTGACTGCTTGGGAAGCTACATTTATGGTGAATTTTGCGCCACACCATTCGTGTCGACTCCTAGGTAGTTCAGGGACACTTTCCGATGGCATTTATGAGGCTTTGTTCATTAACAGATACATTTTAACATATTTCCAACTACTAGTTTGCCTAGGCGCTTTAACTTAAAGGGGTCGTGAAAAGAATTTGGAGATGCCGGTTTGTAATTTTTAACACGCTTCAATACGCATTCGACAAGCCGATTTCGAAATATTTCGGGGATTCAGTGCACATTTAACAACGCCCGTTTTAAATCTCAGCTTTCTTGCGCTCCCGAAACGACTATGCGACACTACCGGCCGGCGTGGTACTATTTGGTGACGTTGAGTTAAGATACTTTTAAGTTCAAAGGCACAGTGAACTCGCGTTTGCTCTAAAGGAATCGATTTATTTGAAAGCTAGAAAGGAAGAAAATACTTTGAAACCGCGCGGTGCCACCATGCGGAAGAAAAGCGGCAGCACGGTTTGTTTTCCCATGGCCTCCGAGGGCGCGCCAATCTCGGAGGTATGACGGCTACTAAGATGACGTCATCGGCAGAGTTGAGAGGAACGCGCGCAGTGAAACCGAAACCGCGTGTTTTATCGCTCTAAGTCAACGCACACGGTGCAACGGAACAATCGATATTGTTGATTGGAGGGTCAGGACCCCAAATACGCACTTACTACAAAATGTTCAGAAAACGTTTCACGACCCCTCTAAGGAAAAGCGAGCGCACGGCACGCGCGCGATTTCAGTTAAAAAACGAGAGATGCGAAGGGCCCGCACTAGGGCGCAGCGGGCGAAAGCCGAATGGGTTAATTTGTTTGTTTGTTTTGTTTTGTGGGGTTTTACGTCCCAAAACCAGTTCTGATTATGAGAGACGCCGTAGTGGAGGGCTCCGGAAATTTCGACCACCTGGGGTGATGTATGCTTTATGATGAAACAGAGCATATACAAGGAGCGTGAGGAGAAGCCTCTTTTTGAGTTGAGGGCTGCTCAGGAAGTGGAAACTCTGTGCTACGTATGTGAACGCTACGCTTGGCTGATGAGCACAGAATTTGGCTGACGTGTTCATTACACCACACGCTAGCAGTAAAATTTGTTTTGTCACCAAACTCGGGGGGGGGGGGGGGTCAAGAGCCTTTTAAATATGCGCTGATGTCGCAGCAGTCTAAACCCGCGTGTACACGTGCATCATAATCTAGAGCATTCAATATTCTCCTGTCCTTTTAGGACGATAGAATATATTTTACTGTGAGAGAACGTAAGAAGAAAAAATTGGCAGATCCCACGTGCAGTGGGAATCAAGGAAATGCGAAGCACGCATAAGGAACGTGAAATGGATTTGCATTGTTGTCTCGCTATACCGAGTTGGGTACATATTAACTTAACGAAACGGCCGCAAGAGCACCATGACTGTGGCATGTAAACCATGCCGCTCATACACGCGTGTCATGATTCTAACGTTATGACCTGTCATTTACGTTCGTCATGCAGTCGTGTTGTGCCATAGCAATATTGTTACACATCCCATTAAGGAAACGAGTGGCATGTAAATCATGCCGCTCATGACATGCATGTCACAATTTTCATGTTATGACCTCTCATTTATGATCGTCATGCAGTCATGTTGTGCCAAATCAATTTTCGTATACATCCCGTTAACGAAACGGCAGCATAGCGCCAGGACCATGGCATGTAAATCATGCCGGTCATGACACGCGTGTCACGATTCTAATGTTATGACCTGTCATTTACGTTCGTCATGCTGTCGTGTTGTGCCATAGCAATTTTGGTATACATCCCCTTAACGAAACGCCTGGCATGTAAATCATGACGCCCATGACATACATGTTATGCTTTTCATGTTATGACTTGTCATTTATGTTCGTCACGCACTCATAGTGTCGCATACCAATTTTCCTATACATCCCACTAACGAAACGGCCAAGAGAGCACCAAGACCGTCGCATGTAAATCATGTCGCTCATGACATGCATGTCATGATTTTCATGTTATGACTTGTCAATTACGTTCGTGATTCAGTCACCTTGTGGCATGCCAATTTTCGTATACATCCCGTTAACGAAATGCGTGGCCTGTAAATCATGTCGCTCATGACATGCATATCATGATTTTCATGTTGTGACCTGTCAGTCATGTTCGCCATGCAGTCATGTTGTAGCATACCAATTTTCGTATACATCCCATTCACGAAACGGCCAGGGGCGCACCAAGACCCTCGCATGTAAATCATGTCACTCATGACATGCATGTCATGATTTTCGTGTTATGACCTGTCATTTATGTTTATCATGCAGTCATGTTGTGGCATGCAAATTTCCGTTACGTCCCATTACCGAAACGCGTGGCATGTTAATCATGACGCTCATGACATGCATATCATGATTTTCATGTTGTGGCATACCAATTTTTGTATACATCCCATTAACGAGACGACCAGGAGAGTACCAAGACTGTGACATGTAAATCATGCCGATCATGACACGCATGTCATGATTTTCATGTTGTGACCTGTCAGTCATGTTCGCCATGCAGTCATGTTGTAGCATACTAATTTTCGTATACATCCCATTAACGAGACGACCAGGAGAGTACCAAGACTGTGACATGTAAATCATGCCGATCATGACACGCATGTCAAGATTTTCATGTTATGACCTGTCAGTTATGTTCGCCATGTAGTCACGATGAGGCATACCAATTTTCGTATACATCCCATTAACGAAACGGCCAGGGGAGCACCAAGACCCTCGCATGTAAATCATGTCACTCATGACATGCATGTCATGATTTTCGTGTTATGACCTGTCATTTATGTTTATCATGCAGTCATGTTGTGGCATGCAAATTTCCGTTACGTCCCATTACCGAAACGCGTGGCATGTTAATCATGACGCTCATGACATGCATATCATGATTTTCATGTTGTGACCTGTCAGTCATGTTCGCCATGCAGTCATGTTGTGGCATACCAATTTTTGTATACATCCCATTAACGAGACGACCAGGAGAGTACCAAGACTGTGACATGTAAATCATGCCGATCATGACACGCATGTCAAGATTTTCATGTTATGACCTGTCAGTTATGTTCGCCATGTAGTCACGATGAGGCATACCAATTTTCGTAAACATCCGATTAGCGAAACGGCCAGGAGAGCACAAAATCGTAGGCGGCTAGATAGATAGATAGATAGATAGATAGATAGATAGATAGATAGATAGATAGATAGATAGATAGATAGATAGATAGATAGATAGATACGCTCAAACTCGCCGAAGTTCGCTAAGAAATGCTTCGCATTTAAAAGCAGGGTATATAGCTGCAGCTGGTGGATTTACTGTGCGCAACCACAGGCACCCACGCAGGAAAAGCCGAGGTAAAATAGGACTGCGGTGATAGAAATCCTGTCCAAAAGCAACAAGCCATTACCTCAGTGGCATTGCATATAGAGCCCCTGATGATATTTCTGCATTTAGGGACACAAAACGTTCGGTAATGTTCAACGCGTCGTCATAAAGGGAGGCACAGTGTCTGCGTGCGACGCTGGGTCGGCTCTTGCGTCTAGGTTGTGCGTCTCTGGAGTTCGTGGCTTAGAACATCAAGGACGTTCTCGTCCACTCCTGTTTATGCATCTTCCATTTCTTAACACTGTTGCAATATAGTGCGCAAGTTAAGATACAAACTCGCCTAAGAACGCGTTTTACATTCGAAGCTTATCGTCGGGGCTGTCACTCCCTACCTCCATCCATTCATCCGCCGCGTGGCGTCCACACCCGCACTGCGCATGCGCATCCTCCTCCCCCTCCTCTCCTTGTCTCATCTCCTGTCCTCTCCGCATTCCTCCCCTGCTCTCCGAACGGCACACGTTGACTATGGAAACGCTCTTTCTTCGATGAACGCTTCACCAGCTCGCGAGGAACGACAACGCGCCCTCGCCCGCGAGAGACAACGCTCGCGCAGGCAGCGCCTGCTAGCGTCAAACCAATGCAAACGCGACACGTAGACAACGGCCACCGATACAAACGCGTTGTGCACTCCCCGTGCTGCTTCGCATCGCCTCATGGTCCCCTTTAGTGGGAGATGGTGTAATTCTTTTCTAGAGCACATCAGAAGCTGTTTAATATCCGGAAACAACGATTGTGCTGGCTGGTTTACTCCTATAAATATAATGTCGGGAGCGATGGCAACACAACGAAGTTACTTGTGTTGCACACATCCGGATACTTGAAACGTAGTGGTTACGGTACTCGCGCTGCCACCCAAAAAGTGCGGGTTGGATCCCGGCCGCGGCGGTGGCATTTTCGGTGGAGGCGAAAATTCCAGAGGCCCGCGTGTTGTGCGATGTCAGTGCACGTTAAAGAACCCCAGGTGGTCTAAATTTCCGGAGCCCTCCACTACGGCCTTTCTCCATCTCTTTCCCTCCCTTTCCCCCCATCCCCACGGACGCTTAGCCATGCTTCACATGGGCTGCAGAAATTAGCGTCCTTTCCTAACCGAACCACAATCATCATCATCATCATACTTGAAACGATGTGTTGCACCAGATCGCCCCTAAAACGACGCGAAACCACCATTAAGGGATGATTTCAGGTCGTCAGTTATGTTCGCCATGTAGTCACGATGAGGCATACCAATTTTCGTAAACATCCGATTAGCGAAACGGCCAGGAGAGCACAAAATCGTAGGCGGCTAGATAGATAGATAGATAGATAGATAGATAGATAGATAGATAGATAGATAGATAGATAGAGAAGATAGATAGATAGATAGATAGATAGATACGCTCAAACTCGCCGAAGTTCGCTAAGAAATGCTTCGCATTAAAAGCAGGTATATAGCTGCAGCTGGTGGATTTACTGTGCGCAACCACAGGCACCCACGCAGGAAAAGCCGAGGTAAAATAGGACTGCGGTGATAGAAATCCTGTCCAAAAGCAACAAGCCATTACCTCAGTGGCATTGCATATAGAGCCCCTGTGATATTTCTGCATTTAGGGACACAAAACGTTCGGTAATGTTCAACGCGTCGTCATAAAGGGAGGCACAGTGTCTGCGTGCGACGCTGGGTGGGCTCTTGCGTCTAGGTTGTGCGTCTCTCGAGTTCGTGGCTTAGAACATCAAGGACGTTCTCGTCCACTCTTGTTTATGCATCTTCCATTTCTTAACACTGTTGCAATATAGTGCGCAAGTTAAGATACAAACTCGCCTAAGAACGCGTTTTACATTCGAAGCTTATCGTCGGGGCTGTCACTCCCTACCTCCATCCATTCATCCGCCGTGTGGCGTCCACACCCGCACTGCGCATGCGCATCCTCCTCCCCCTCCTCTCCTTGTCTCATCTCCTGTCCTCTCCGCATTCCTCCCCTCCTCTCCGAACGGCACACGTTGACTATGGAAACGCTCTTTCTTCGATGAACGCTTCACCCGCTCGCGAGGAACGGCAACGCGCCCTCGCCCGCGAGAGACAACGCTCGCGCAGGCAGCGCCTGCTAGCGTCAAACCAATGCAAACGCGACACGTAGTCAAACCGATGCAAACGCGTTGTGCACTCCCCGTGCTGCTTCGCATCGCCTCATGGTCCCCTTTAGTGGGAGATGGTGTAATTCTTTTCTAGAGCACATCAGAAGCTGTTTAATATCCGGAAACAACGATTGTGCTGGCTGGTTTACTCCTATAAATATAATGTGGGAGCGATGGCAACACAACGAAGTTACTTGTGGTTGCACACAGCCGGATACTTGAAACGTAGTGGTTACGGTACTCGGCTGCCACCCAAAAAGTGCGGGTTGGATCCCGGCCGCGGCGGTGGCATTTTCGGTGGAGGCGAAAATTCCAGAGGCCTGTGTGTTGTGCGATGTCAGTGCACGTTAAAGAACCCCAGGTGGTCTAAATTTCCGGAGCCCTCCACTACGGCCTTTCTCCATCTCTTTCCCTCCCTTTCCCCCCATCCCCACGGACGCTTAGCCATGCTTCACATGGGCTGCAGAAATTAGCGTCCTTTCCTAACCGAACCACAATCATCATCATCATCATACTTGAAACGATGTGTTGCACAAGATCGCCCCTAAAACGACGCGAAACCACCATTAAGGGATGATTTCAGGTCGCCAGTTATGCGTTCCAGTTCGCCATGCTGCTGTTGTGTTGAAGCGAACTTAAAAAAAAATTCACGGCATATCCACGGATTGAATGATGATGAGTGGGCGAAGCTCCGGAAGTTCATCGTAGATCGTGCCGAGTTCCGGATTAGTTGACGCGCACGCTACGAATCCTTATGGTTCAACTACGCACAAGTGCAATCTCCCACCGGCACTTCATTGCAAGTCAAGATCCAGTGCCTGTATACATATATGGGTGGCCGGTAAACGGTTCTCCAGCGCGAGCAGTCGGTATTTCTCAGTCAACAAACTCGCTAGAAAACTTCCTGCGCCAACGTTGCCTCTCGCGGGTGACGGCGCGTTCTCCTTCTTTGCGAGCTGGTACAGCGTTCATCGAAGAAATAGCGTTTCCATAGTCAACGCGCGCCTTTTGCTCTCTCTGTCTCTCTCTCTCTCACAAGACAGCAGATGGACGAGTGAGAGAGCTCGCGCGCCGGGAGGCACGCGCCGAGGGCGAGACTCCCGGCGGGAACGAGGAGGGAATGACCCACACCCTAGGGAGCTTCGCCCCTAAAGAACGAGCACTTTGTAGCGCCCATCAACCTAGGCCGATGCTTGGGGATGAATTAGGGAGATTCCTCAGGTTCGTTAAATGCAGTGTGTGGACGCTATAAGTTATCCACCTTCGACTCAGAATTATTGGTTTTCAGCAGGTAATACAAGAAGAAAGATGTTTAACGAACATCAATGCTTACTGGTTTCTTTGTTTTCATTCGGTAGAAAATGGCGATTCTGCTCGACTTGCACAAGATAAAATACGGAAGGCTAAATTTAGTTTTACGTATGCATTAAAATAACGCCAACATATGTTTCGCAGCATAGCAGGATTACCGCGATCGAACAACCTTGTACGAAGCACCAAGTCACGCATCTTAGCCCGATAGAGTACTCTGCAAGTCACCAGCGTTCCGACTGAGGGAAGCTACGCGCTTCCGCATTCCTTTTATAGAATCGCTGTACTGCGCATACGCTAAACAAACAGATCTGGTGCGTGGCTCTCGTAGCCGTACAAGCCCACCGTGGCAGAGACTACAAAATGTGAATGATAAAACCACTCATCACAATGCTGCTTTCTGCACTATAACGAGACACAGTTTAATATAACAGTGCAGTGTAAATGGAAAATTTGCCCACCATCCCGCCCTCCGAGCGTCGCTGTTCAGCGAAGGTGTACCAAACACCACGCATGCTGGTTATGCGGATTGCATTTCACACGATGGCTTCGAATGACGTCAAACGGCCCTTTCGAAGAAAGCTACAACCTCATGTTTTCCAGGAACACGTTGTACTATGTTGTCACGCGTTCCCGGTAAACAGATCGTGCCCGGAAATGGCAGGCGAAAAAGGAATCATACATCCAAACAAGGATGAAGTGACGTTAATAAGAGGGGATAACTCCCCTTCTAAAAGCGCACAATCTAGAAACTTATCTAAATTTGCGGCCATTTTCACAAACATATGTGTTTAATTCATCCTACGAAAAATTATGCTCAAAGTTGGACAACTGTGCACGGAAATATCTAAACAATAAGCTGGTTTGAAATCATCAATATGTGATATCGTGGACTTGTTTGAATCGAAGTGGGAGATTGTGGCCAGTGGGCGATCTTGACCAGTGGGCGTGCTCCACGAACACTACGTGACGAAACGAAACAACATTGGGACAGCTAGCTTTCAACCGCAATTTGTTGGCGTCATCCGGGTTTCTGGAAGGATCGAGTGGTACTGAGGGAAAAAAATTCACACCATATCCATGGAGTGAATGATGATGAGTGGGCGAAGCTCCGGAGTTTCATCGTAGATCATGCCGAGTTCCAGATTAATTTAGTTAACGCGCACGCTACGAATCCTTATGGTTCCACTACGCACAAGTGAATGTCCACCGCCACTTGTTGCCAGTCAGATCCAGTGCCATATATTATATATATATATATATATATATATATAAAATACCGACTGCTCGCGCTGGAGACCTGTTCACCGGCCACCCATTATATATATATATATATATATATATATAATATATTATATATATATATTGGTTGCCGGTGACGGTTCTCCAGCGCGAGCAGTCGGTATTTTCCAATCAAGAAACTCACTAGAAGACGCTGCCTGCGTCAAGCTTGTCTCTCGCGGGTGAGGGCGCGTTCTCCTTCTTTGCGAGCTGCTAGCGCGTTCATCGAAGAAAGAGCGTTTCCATAGTCAACGCGCGCCTTTCGCTCTCTCTGTGTCTCTCTCTCACACAAGACAGCAGATGGAAGAGTGAGAGGGCTCGCGCGCCGGGAGGCACGCGCCGAGACGCGCCCTCCTAGTAGCGGTTTCCTAGGTAACGCGCTACTACAACGGACGGACCGACCCAAACCTTAAGAAGCTTCGCCCCTTAAAGTACTGCGTAGTTGTGCATGCACTATCAGTCGGAGCTTTTGCTTGGCCCAGCTTGGCCATTGCAGAGGATTCGAATTTGAATCAGAATTAACCAAATCCAACATTCGCTTCGGTACATCGGCTATAAGATATTGACAGTGTAAATACGAGGGTATTTTTTATTTTGACGGTATGATATGTCGGCGAACGAAATGCACACTAAAACGAAGTTTATTTAGGGGCGAAGCTCCTTAAGGTTTGGGTCTGTCCGTCCGTTGTAGTAGCGCGTTACCTACTCGGAACGCGCTACTAGGAGGGCGCGTGCCTCCCGGCGCGCGAGCTCTCTCTCTTCCATCTGCTGTCTTGTGAGAGAGAGAGAGCGAAAGGCGCGCGTTGACTATGGAAACGCTCTTTCTTCGATGAACGCGCTACCAGCTCGCAAAGAAGGAGAACGCGCCTTCACTCGCGAGAGACAACGTTGGCGCAGGCAGTCTTCTAGCGAGTTTCTTGATTGAAGAATACCGACTGCTCGCGCTGGAGAACCGTTCACCGGCCACCCATATATATATATATATATATATAGGCACTGGATCTTGACTTGCAATGAAGTGCCGGCGGGAGATTTCACTTGTGCGTAGTTGAACCATAAGGATTCGTAGCGTGCGCGTTAACTAAATTAACCCGGAGCTCGGCATGATCTACGATGAAACTCCGGAGCTTCGCCCACTCATCATCATTCACTCCGTGGATATGCCTTGAATTTTTTTTATTTAGATGCGCTTTCCTACTACGGTCCCTAAAGAGAAACCGCTCCGCTTCAGGCATATATCTTAGCCTGGTAGTAACATTTTTGCGCCCTCGTGATAGAAGGCAGCCAGCTGAGAGGTATATTTTTCTTTCAACACCTGAGCTGTGCAAACTCGACA
>CM023487.1:71413510-71640041 GCA_013339685.2 Hyalomma asiaticum | reverse complement strand
GGGGAGCCCTTGGGCGGGTGCTTCTCTCTTGAACCCAACAGAGCAGAAAGAGAACTTGAAGAAATAAAGTTAAGAACACTTCAGTTAAAGCTCCGACTTGCAGATGTGGAAAAGGCTTGAATGGCGAGGTTGAAGCGTAGCGAAATGCCGTGCATGAGCACATATGAGGAGGCTTTTGAGGTTTGCTCCGCAGGCAGCACTTGGTTGAAGGAGGCATTACAGTCTCTCTTTGGAAGCAGCATAGCACCCATAGCCTTTCGATAGTGCCAGCTCTTCTGCTAGAGGAGGGCATTGAGGTAGACATCCGAGAGGCGGGAATAGGTTCACAGGTACTCGATAAGGCAGATTCCAGTCTCTCGAACTTGGAACAGAGAGGTTCCATGAAGGTTGAGTGGCAGTTTGGAGCCTCTGGGAGGCTAAGTACAGGTGATGCGGAGGGAGTCCCTCAGGAAGGCTCTGGTGATGGAGCTTTGTTTGTTAGTGAGGAGAGGGAATACCATGTTGAGGAATATAGGGTGGTGGCACGAATTCCACAGATTCTTCAGGTGTTCCGTTAGATGCGGTAATACATAACATGGTCCTCGAAGACCGTATGGATAACTCTTCTCCGGAGATGTTACCTTCTGGTGATAGTGCAGGTGATGTGTCTCACAGAAAGCACGGTGACCTAAATGGAAAGGTCGATAATTTGCAGGATCAACAGCTAAAATGGAAGAACCTCAGCTCGAAAATTGCAGCACGCTATATGCGCAGGACACTTCGAGCATAGAGTTTCCAGCATTTTCCAGGATGTCATACCACTCAGAATGCATCTCACCTGAGGCGTCTATTGTATTGCCGGCTCGTAGGCTGCAAGAAAGTGTTCACATCCATCAAGGGATGATGGGAACGCCACTTGTGAGGGATGGGAGAGCTAGGCATGAAGGCTGAGGCGTGGTAAAAACGAGAAGAAATGCGCTTTATTCGCACATACCAAAAACGGTGCCGTCCGCGCCGGCGGCGGGAGCGAGATTACGAGTCCCGGCCCTTGCTTGGACCTGCAGTTGCGCTGCCACAATGGCGCTACAGGTGGCGCTAGTGATCAGCTAGGCCGCTACGCCACCGTGCGTGCGGGCGCTCACATCCGGCCCCTCCTTGTTGGACCAAGTCCCTTTGGTCTGGGAAAGGGGCACTGCTGGGTGGCTTCACTGCGAGAGGGAATAGTCCTTCAAGCGCTCGGGTGGGCGCCTTTGGTGATGCGGTCGCGATGAGGGCACCGCTGGAGGCAATACAGCAGGGCCAATGGACACTGGTGGTTGAGACAACTCATCGCCAACACTTGGAGAGCCAGATGGGTCACACAAAGGCAACTCTTGGGTTTGCACAATGTAAGGCTCGACATAAGGTGGCACGTAGTGCTTGAGTTGAGAGACGTGCACTACCCTGTTTTGGAGTCGATCACGAGGACCTTGACCAGTTACACGGCTAACGAGAAATGTAACAGGTGTTTTCTGGTCAGTGATTGGATATATTCCTTTGAATTTGGGTGCCAACTTTCCAGTTCCATCTGTTACAGGGTCTTGGCGGCGCACCCAGACGAACTGGCCAACTTGGAAGGAGTGGTCTCGATGGGACTTATCGTACGCTGTCTTCCGTTTGCCTTGTGCCTCCTCAGTATTGCTTGCTGCTGTGGCCCGGTTCTGAGACAGCGTTAGGAGACGGTCTTGTAGGGTAACGGTAAGGGGATCGACTGACTGTATGGCACAGCGTCGGGAAGCAGGTGAATTGAGTGTTCAACACCTTCGTACAGACCTAGGTCACCCTCTTCACGAGCAAACACTTCAGCGTGCTTCGACAGAATGCTTCTAATTTCCCATTGTTTATGTGCTGGCATGTGGCTACCGATCTGAGCGGAGGGCAAGGATGGGTCAATGCAAGCCTCAGTTGTTGGAGAAGCGGCTTGCTTGCATTCAAAAGACGGGTGGTTGGTGGTCGAAACGTCATCTTGGCAAGATAGTGCTAACCATGGGGGTTCATCTGGGCCTGGGAGCAGCATTCGCTGGAGGCCTCCTGAGCTGTGGTGTCCAGGTACATGGCAGTTGAAGGAGGACCCCTTGATCATAACAGCATTCGACATCCCGGGCAACAGTCGTTCATGGCACCGCACACTTGTTCCTGTGGTGGAATGACGAATTTCAGTTGGCATGGGCGGCTGGAACACAAACTGTGCGTGACTTGCGGGAAACCAGTCTTCGCCGAGTATGAGTGGCACGGCATTGTTGTCCAGGGCAGCGGCTTCAACTAAACCGGTGATGGGTCCCACCGAGATCTTCAAGCAGATGGCACCAGCAGGAGCCACTGTCGTTCCTCCAACGACAACAAGAGGGGGTCTGGTCCAGGGTAGGAGGGGTAAAGAGCTGACCAGGTGACGAGAAACAAGTGTCACTTTAGAGCCACTGTCTGGAAATGCGTCCACCTGGCCTATCCGAGCAATTGTGGCGTTGACAAGGGCGCACTCGACCAACGATCCATCTCAAGGGTCTCGGAAAGGGTGCTGTGTAGAGCTGGCGAAGGATGCGTTGTAGACGGTGGGGCAGTAGCTCTAGACGGGCACTTGGATGCAAGATGTCCCTTTTGGCGGCACTGGAAGCACACGGCTTCGGCCAAGTTCTGGCTAGGACGGTAGGCAGGAGCACCATGCCTCGCGGAGATGGTGAGGTATCGAGCCTCTTGTTGGTCTACTGGTAGAGCTGAAATTCGCTGTGGCGCCCTTGTTTTGTCTGATACTGCCTGAACATTCATGCGCTCTTCAATGTGGCGGGGCGCCTGTGGGCTTGGCATTGATAACTTGGCGCTTGAATGCACTGGGTGCGGGAGTCGGCGAGACGAGTGGCTCAATGTTACGATGTCCATATACGCAGCGACGGTTTCTGGTCGTTGGGCTGCAATAGTAGTGGCCAGGTTCACGTCGGCGATGTCCTGAAGGGCGTACTCTATGCTCTGAGTGTCGGTGAGCGTGACTGGGCGTCCCGAAATGAGCTTCAACTTTGCCAGAGAGTAGTTCACAAGGTTCTCCCCGTGCGCTTGTACGCAACAAGTAACAGCTTGTTGCCACTGTAGCAAGGTTTGCTTGCCTGAAGGCTTCCCAGGTGGGGCACTGACGGCCAATGACTGCTTTCCAATCCGCGGCTGCTCCCCGAAGCTTTCCCAAAGCGACGGCGAGGAGGGTTGAAGGCTCCCACGAAGCTAGGTTTCGAGTTCGTTCCAACTCTTCAATCCAGTGGGACGCTGAAATGCTGCCGTCTCCACTGTAAGTAGGAAGCGATGCGGACAGGTCTGGAAGAGTAGTGACTTGGACTGGAATATACATTGTTAAATTTTATATGCATTGTCATCCGTCACAACAGACCTGGCGCTCTTTGGCCATGAATGACCCTTGCGCCACAAAAAACCAGATATCATCATGGACTGGGGTTGCAGCGCGTTGGGACACGTGAAGGAGCTGTTGAAGGAAACCCGTCAGCAACTCGGTACTTTGGGCTGCATCGAAGGTCGGTGGTGACGTAGTGTCGGGCGCTGGCTGGGCGCTGCGGAGTCTGGGGGAGGCAACTGTGATGTGGTTAGGCGGTTTTGGGCGATATCGGCGATGAGACGGTTGATTACTTCTACTTTCGACCCGGCGGTGTCCAGGTCTCGGCGAACCAACTCTTCACGGAGGAAATCCGCTGTAAAGCCGGTGAGGTCCTCAGGCGTAGCCTCGCTCCAATTCACGAACGGCATGGCGTTCACAACAAAGTAGCACAAGAGTCACGAGAGACGAAAAGGCGGGCAGGTCAGACCTTTTGGGCTCTGCAGGCGAGCTACTTCATCGGGCGGACGGGTGTGGGCGTCAGCACGACGGTTGGCGAAAACAAATGGCAAGGCGCGAAATGACTCAGACGAAGCGGGCGCGAGGCGTATCGGGCGGCGGGCGCTACACAAAGGACGAAGCGCTGTGCGGCCGGTCTGGCGGTTCACTTCACGAAGCGGGCAAAAGGCGACGTTCCAGGCGCGGTTCGGGGTCGACTGCGCAAGTTGTGAGGGATGGGAGAGCTAGGCATGAAGGCTGAGGCGTGGTAAAAACGAGAAGAAATGCGCTTTATTCGCACATACCAAAAACGTGCCGTCCGCGCCGGCGGCGGGAGCGAGATTACGAGTCCCGGCCCTCGCTTGGGCCTGCAGTTGCACAGCCACAATGGTGCTGCAGGTGGCGCTAGTGATCAGCTAGGCCGCTACGCCACCGTGCATGCGGGCGCTCACACACTAACTTGGTACGTGTGGCTGCTAGATCATTCACGTTTATTCGAATGTAATCATTGCCCGTATGGAGCTTCCAAAGTCGCGGGGCGTTCGAGAGTATTCAGATGGTCATACAGATGGGCTGCTGGTCCAGAACGCTTCTGAGTGTCTGTTGGGCTTGTCTTTACACGTCTGGAAAGTGCTATCCGACTTGTGTGGGATGCCATAACTTAAGCGCCTTGTAAGATATCCGGTAGCTCTTCCTTGTTTTTGACTCTGAAAGATAAATAATGGTTCTTCTGGACATGCGAAAATTTGTAACAGTCGTGATGAAAGCGCTTTCAGATATTACCTGAGGTAACAGCGAATTCAGTGTGATAATCCCCGCATAAGCATGCAAAACATGTACTGACATTCTGGGAAAAAAATTGTCATTCGTGGAAATGTGTTACACTAATGAGATTGTATCGCTGTGCTTGTTCAGTGTTTTTGTGAATTTCCTTGTGCTTCTGTGCATTTAGGGTTTGATTGTATATAGACACTGGAACTATTTGGTGAACTGTGCAGTGGACTAAAACACGCGCACTTAGCGGCACTTCTCTTTAATAAAAGAAACTTAATGAAAGGGGGACTCATTGTGATGAATGAAGTGCTCGTATTTCAAAGTGCGCGCCATAAAAGAAGTGGAGGAAGACGACAACGTTGGCACGAGCACTAGGAAACTAACAGAACCAAGAAAAACAAAGCACCAATCACAGAAGACCACGGATACAATTCGAAGCAACCGGAAGACAACACGAAGAGGCAAGAACACCAAGAGTGAAGGCCAACGTTGTAGACGGGCAATAAAAAGCACCAAGCAAAATGGCGAGAGGGAGAGACCGGGGAGAGCAGCGGAGAAGACCGGCCATGCTACTGGGCTGTCTGGTTACGGACCCGAGCCACGGTGCCCACCTGAGGCCTGCACAACCTGGGGGCCACCATCTGATCAAGGCCGAGTCTCTGCAATCCGCTGCTGCTGTAAGATATTCCCGTGCCCGTCAACAGGCTTGAACTGTTGAGCTTCGGGGGCAAGCTGAGGCGTGGATGTCCGGCCGGGACGGACCTTCAACGCCGGTGAACCGTCTTGTTCCCTGCAGCCTGGAGAAGCTGCTCGAGCTACCATTGACCCTCGTGATTCAAGACGCCAACTGTTGCGGCGTTCCACAGCAGTTGCCACAATCCATGCCAACGCCTGCCTGCGAACGCTGGCCTTGGTGAGACGAGCACTCGTGCCATCTGTTCTCTTCGCTCTGCAATCAATTATAATTAGGAACTGGCTCTTTAATTTGGGCTTCATTTAACTTAAGCCGTCCTGTGCAATCTTGTGAGCGTGTTTTGTGTCCATACCGAGGCTTCGAAAAACGTTGAGATTCGTTTCGTAGTCTTCGGGGAGGAAGTGATCTGAACACATGAACCCAATCAGTGTGCCCATACCGTTTGGGCCATCGCAGTTAATGTCTACACAGCTACACAGATCTCTGATGTGGCTCACTGGGCACCTTGTGAAAGCGGACGTCGCTTCCCTTCTGATACAGCCTACGACAATGGCTGATAACGCACACAGTTGGCATAGCGAGCACTAAAACACACTGCAGAACACAACCTAACGCCGCAACGACACAGAAAAAGCGGCTTGCTACACCGAGCAACTGAAGGGAAACACTCGATGACACCGGCCGCACATTCATCCGGGTGCCGGAGGCCGGATGTACGTGGAAGCAGAACCCATTCATGATCCCGTGCTGCGATTGCACGGTATGCAATTGTGAGCGCAAAAATTTGCTCTCTAGTTTTTCCACTTTCTTGATTTTGTATAGGTTACTATTCTAGAGCAAACGAAGGTCAACAATATCTCTGTTTCTAAGTTTCTTAAGATGATGTTGATGACTGATTCCTATGCCGGCCCACGAAGTCGCATAGCCGTTTTGGGAACGCTAGAATCCTGTCATATCAAACAAGCATTATTAAATGCAGAATGAATACTGTGCCAAAATATTGCGGAATCAGCATGCCTAATGCTTACTGAAGCTGTGAAAATTATAACGAGAGCTCTATTTTCTTTTCACGACCCCGTTAATAAATAACAAGTCTGCGCGACGCCAGTCGTACGCCACTACTATAACCGAATATGGTGTACCCAAGGTAGGGTAGCCACACAGGGTTAACCCTTGCCGCCCAGAAAACACGGTAGTGAAGAGCTAGTAGAAGACAGGAAAGATGTGAGGAGAGAGACAGGAAAAGGCGACTGCCGGTCTCCCCCGGGCGGGTCAGCCTGTCTACGTGATGCTGGGGCCAAAGGGGTGTGTTGCCTCCGCCGCGGGGCCTTAAAGGTCCAACCACTCGGCATCGGCTCACCCAGGATCCCCTTTTCCATGGACAACAGACCGTCAGCTACATATTGCAGAAAAAAAAACATCAAGTGGAAATGTTTGTGTCAGAGCCCTTTTAAGAGCAAATGAGCCGAGATGAAATTAGGAATGCATTGCTCTCACTGATGTAATCTTTTTCATGGATAAATTTAATAAAGCTATATTACTTTTTGGTCACGTTGGCTACATTTTCTTGTGACCAAAGTTCCTCAGTCAACTAAATATATAAAACAATCATCTGATGCCACATGGTCAGTTATACTCGAAAGAGTGCCCGTTGCATAGGACATGTATATGTGTAATTTTCTCAGGGTATGTACAGGTCCCGTTAAGCTTTTATAATCCTGGATATTGAAAACTGTACATTTGAAGACTTTCGAATGCTATACAATTATTTCATTTCCTTGAATATGTTTGGCTTTCTTCAAGCAAAAAATCCTCTTTTTCAAGCACCTGTTTTTATTAGCGTGTTGTATAGACTGAAAGACGGACAGGCATATGCTGCAAAAATGACAGCGATAGGAGACTGCAGTACGATGTTATTAGGCCGACAACATTCAATGCTCAGCCCATGGAATTGGCTTAAAGTGCCTACGTAGGGGAAGTTTTCACAACATGGTTGTCTGTTCTTTCCACTGTACTGGTGATGCCGTTGCCATAGCAAAAAAGAACATGGAGTCTGAGCTTGCCATACTCTAAATTATCAGCTTCTCTGTCGTTCTGACATTCAATAAAAAATCACATCTAAGGAAACCAAAGCCAAATATTACTGTTTTCCAAAGTAATACCACAACCACTTCTAATTTTACTTTTTTTTTCAACCACAGCCTTCCGCAGTATGTTGTCACTTCCGCCGCAAATAGTTGTGGCGAGTGCCACTACGTGTTGATGTGGTCGGCAGTGAAGTGGGGACTTCATTGCACAATTAAAATGTTAAATCAGATCATATGGGTGGTGTCAAAACTATGCCCAGCCATCTGTCTACGCGACTTGCAAATAAAAAAATGGTTACAAGAAAAGTGTTAGGGAGCCCCTTAAATACTGACTATGTGAGAGGCTTTTTGTGGCACAGAGAGGTGTTAATCTGGTTATATCCCATCTTTAAGGCAGTTTACTGCCATTGGTACATGTGTTATACTTGTATGTAAGACTTCCGCAGAACTCAGAACCAAATGATTACAGCAGTCAGAAAAGCTTGTTGGCACACAGTGATGGCTTCTCTCTTGATTAGGCTTTCTCCTGTTTCTCTCAATTTACACTCAGGCAACTGTACCGCACCTCCAGCACATGCGGTGATTTTTTTTCTATGTTGTGCGAGGGGAGGACGAAGTGAAGCTAATAATATCTGGGAAAATTGACATTCCTGGTAAGACAAAAAATACTGCCTGCATGGCACCTAGGGGCATTTATTAGGACTGCTATCTTGCCAGACAAGAATATGCCAGAGTTCGCTTGCATTTATGTGGTGATAGTTTGGCACACTGTCTGGTGTGCACAAGCTATTCGGTTGTGGGACATGACACTGTACCCACACTTGATCGCCTTCTTTTCTTTTGCTTCATTGCAGGCATACTGAGAGACACAGCACTGTGCGAAAACCGGGAAAAGGTTGCCAGGGGCCAAAACTACGTGATTTATGGAGACCCTGCGTACCCACTGAAGCCACTTTTACTAAAGCCCTTTGGAGGTGCCAACTTGCAGCCTCACCAGGCGTATTTCAACAAAAGAATGAGCGCCGTTCGCCAAGCTGTTGAGTGGGGCTTTGGTAAAGTGGCTGCAGATTTTGCATTCGTAGATTTCCACAAAAACCAAAAAATGACGCGGCAGAGTGTTGGCAGGGTATATAGGGTAGCGACACTTTTGTTGAACTGTGGCACTCGCTTATACAATAGCCAAGTGTTGATGTACTTTTACATTATGCCTCCATCGCTTAGTGAATATCTGCTCCTTTCAGTTCAGTTTCAGCTAACAACACCATCCGTGCTTTCTCCTGTACTACTGTATTGCATTGTACAGTAAGCTCCTGTTAAGATGAACTTTGTTAGGGCAAAGTCTTGGAAATAGTGAGCAATCAGGGAACATTTGGTTGGCTTTTCATAGGCTTGATTTAAAAAAAAAAACGTTGAACTTATAAGCAAAATGTGCTGTTTTGGGGTTAATATGAATTTCTGTAGTGACCATCAGCAGAGGGCCTACCTTATTGCGGCTGGCAGCCAGATAGAAGCCAGCTAGTTCCGGTCCTGATTTGACATGTCATGTTGCACGTGCTCATAACACGAGTGCCTAAGAAGTGCCAGACCAATAATGCCTCGGCCAAGTCATCATGACACTTTATATATGAAGGCACCTTAATTTATTATGGCATGCGAATTCGCACTGTAGCAGAACACCCTTGTCAGATGGATGAAACCTCAAAAGAATGCTTGGAAGCCACCATTTATAATCATGCAGAAGCAAAATAAGTGCCCCTCTTACTGTTAGGTTCCCCTTGCAAAATCTACTTCACTCACTGTTTTAAGTGGCATATATTGTGTGTTTCAGAAAATGTGTGCATAAATGTGATAAAAACATAGGAGATATTTGTTCACTCTTTTTGCGGTATTGCTTTGCTGACTGTGGCATGCACTATAATATGGGTAGAAGCAATATTTTGACCAGTAACTAACATAATTAGACAGCCAGAATAGCTGGACACTCGAACCTAATGGAAGTATGGAAGTTATTCAAACGGGGAACCTATAATTGATTTCTGGTGTTTAACATTCGAAAACCATGATCTGATTATGAGACGCTGTAGTGGAGGGCTCCAAAAATTTGGACCACCTGGGGTTCTTTAACGTGCACTGACATTGCCCCGTGTGCAAGCCTCATCATTTTGCCTCCATTGAAATGCAGCCACTATGGCCGGGATTCTATCCCATGATCCTCGAATCAGCAGCCAAGTGCCATAGTCATTAGACCACCGTGATGGAGCACACACGGACTCTGTAGCCATTGTAATATTTGTAAAAGGAAAGCTGCTACTTTCTATGCACCGATGAAATTCGGCTAATTTTACCCAGGTAATCGAGACTGTGTGGTCGAAGAGAACATTTTCCAGTGGCGTGTGCGACATGGTTGTGCCCATTGCATTGCCGAGTGACAATGGGCCAGTGTTGCTATCAAGCGGCGATTCTCATCAATGGGCCAGTGTTGCTATCAAGCGGCGATTCTCATCGTTTCATTGCTGTTCTATGATTGAGCTTGCCAGGATAGCCACCCAACAGTGACGAATGCTCATAGTAGCACTGCGATGTGAGAGGATCAACTATGTCATACAGGGCTGTCCACAGAGTAGCAGTCACTGCACTCTTTGACCGCTCAGTTTCGGTTTCCTGGGTGAAACCAGCCGAATTTTATTGGCATGTAGGGAGCAGCAACTTGGCCATTTTGTAAACGTTACAACGGATAAAATGGATTCCCTGTACAAACCACTTCTATCCTTCAATTAAGTTAGAGTGTCCAGCTGTTCTGGTTTAAAAGTTAATTAGTCAAACTTTGTTCATTTCTTTCCAGAGTCTTGTTCCGACACATTTTACAGTACATTTTTTATGCATTTGGAAGATTTTTCGGACATTTTCTGAAACATCCGGTACATGTGCATGCTCCAGTAACCTCATCACTTTTCTTTTTAGGAAGGGGGGGAGTGGTAGTTCTGATAAAAAGGACAAGTTTTCAAGGTCCCTTCAAGTTTGTTTTAAGAGGAGTCTACTGTACTTCGTTATTGTCTCACTCTCCTGTAATTTAACACCGTGGTTTTTTGACACCAGCAGAGTTTGTCTGTGTAGCATGCATTAGAGGTGACAAATTTACACCACACTATAGTTGGCAGCTGCCTGTGTATGTGTTGTGTTTACACTCTATGTGTTGTTCACTGCTGTCCTGTATATGTGTTGTAAAGATGTATAGCTTCATTAATAGCTTTATCGTGTTGATCATGTGGATTTGTGGTGTGTATGGCTGGGCTTGCATGTTGATGCAATGGTTTTCCTTGACGGAGGTCCAAACTAACACTTCATCATCCAGATCGCGCGCAACTTGTTGGTGGCAAAGGTTGTAGTGTTGTGCTGATGCACTGCTTCCTTACGTCCACACAAGCCATTTGGCAGGTTTCCTTGGCACACTGCTCAAAAATGTTTGGTGTCCTTGTCAAGATAGTTAGAGTTGTCGCATGCTAACATAATTTGTAACATTTTGTGATTTCATGGCCATGAAGGTCAAGCTCTGCTGGTACGAACAAAAGAGAGGTTTTGCTGTTAGCAGGAGAGCCTTGTTGTAAATGAAAGCACAACCATCAGCCATTTGAGGGGTCAGCATATGTAACAGCCCTCTAGGTGTTCAGTTATAGGTTGTAATTTGCTGTCTGCATGTTGTCATATAGATCCATCTGTAAGTCACACTTACGGCACTGAGTTTACGGCTACCGTCTGGTGTCTTATTGGCAGGTTCAACATGTGCATTTGACAGTGTGTCGGTGCAGCCTGAATTATGCACCATCGTCATGTCGTATTCCTGTAGGTGCAGGCTCAAGCATGGAATTTATTCAAAATGATTTCTTAGGTTTGTCACCCAGCACAAGTGATATGTCACAACCTTGAACCTGCAGCCGTAAAGGTGACATAGAAGCTTAGCATTCACCCATACAACGGCAGCACAACCTTCTATGTTGTAGTGTACTTGGACTTTTGCCTTGATAGGGTGCGTCAAAAGAGATGCGTCAAAAGACTGTAAACTGGTGGCGTACAGATCACTCATAAGGCCGCTACTTGAGTATGCATCCATCGTGTGGTCACCACATCATGCCAAAGACATAAATATGCTGGAGTCTATTCAGAAGAAAGCCATTGGATTCATTTGCAATTGCTACGATCGCCATTTTTCACCAACATTACGCACTAACAAGCTGCAGCTAAGTTATCTAGCCCACAAACGTACTTGTGACCGTCTTGCCCTGCTGCACAAAATTGCTCACGGGAAAACATTCATCAATGCACCTATTGCTTTTCTTAACCCTTCCTCTTGAGTCACAAGAAGAAGTCACCACCTTAATATAGTTCGTTTGCAATCATCCATTGATTGTTTTAAGTTTTCCTTTTTTCCTCATACTATTGACATTTGGAATGATCTTGATGGCCCCCTGCGCGAGTTGTCCAATGATGAATTTGTGGAACAATTGCCCAACTTTTTTCACTGATGAACTGTGTATGCTTCCTGATGTAATTATGTTTTTTCAGTGTATACATTTCTCTATATTGTACTTCTAGTTTATGTATTTTTTATTTATTTATTTATTTAATACATACTGCGGACATGTAGTCCATGCAGGGTAGGCAGAACACAATGGGTTTATAAGTTGAGCTATGCAGTCTTGAGCATACAACTGGAAAAAAAAGCATACAACTGAAAAAGCATACAACTGAAAAAAAAGAGAAAAATCCAGGAAACACACTTTTGAGTGAACACCCTAAACAATACAAGTGTGCACAGTGTTTACATACGTAAGTTGTTCCAGTCATTAATGGTGTGCGGAAAAAAAGAAAATTTGAAGAGGTTAGTTCGGGCAAAATAGGGGGTTAGAGCATTTGAGTGGTGTTGTCGAGTAGGCCTCGTCATTAGTGGACTTAAATATGCTGCCGGATCGAGCGCGAGTTTATTAGTAAGTAACTGTGAAAGAAAGTCAAGCTGTAATATACTCACTCCTGCAATATCTTGCTATGCAAGATGGCAGTGTATGTAAATAAATAAATAAATAAACAGGCAGAAGCTATGACCTCTTTCGCATGCTCTTGCAGTTGTACGAGTGCTGCACCCATGACAACGTTGCTGGCCTCTGCATAAATTTGTTTTGACTTCCGCATTAAAATGGCTGAGAACAGATAGCAGTGTCTGAGCTTGTTTAAAGCCACTCCCTGTTCAGAGCTCCAGATGAATGATGCATTTCTGTACTGAGACAAGTAAGCAGTTCATAAATTTTTGATAAATTGCCTGTAATGCACCGGTAGAATGAGCACAGTCCCAGGAAGGAACACTTCTTTTATTAGTAGGTTTGATAAAAGATGTGTTACTTTCAAGTTGCACCGTATCAGTGCACACAGTTTCATGACAAGCCTGCCTGTCATTTAGATGTGCATATCTATGCAGGGTAGAATTGCTTCCTGGAGAGGACTTGCCAGTTTTCTGCTAATATTTGAGTGCTCAACACCAGTGTCAACTCAGCCAGTAGCATTACACTGATCAACAAGCATACGTATGTGTTCGTTCAAGCTATGTCTCCGCGTTGACATATAGGCATTGTCAAATCTTTGTTCCCTTGAGCTTGCTTTGATTGAAAATGTTCAGTAAATCAAGTATCAGTGGCCTTACCTCTAAATGCTGCCAGTGTCAGTTCTCCAGGCAGGGGCGTGGACATCCTACTTGCACGTCCTCTTTAGGATTATCGCTAATACAGCAACCACAACTGGTGCTTTGATGATGGTGACACATACTGTCGGGCAATAAATTCTTCATTGGATGGCCTTGGTCCAAAACTGGGATGGAGTGAAGTGGCATGAAACTCCAGAGTCCAAGACGGCAAGACTGGCACTTGCGGTAAGGTGGACCTGCCTCAGCGCAGTGGCAACAATGCAGTTGTCGGTTGTTCGGGGGTGTGCTGGGCGTACTCACGAAGCTACTGTTGCCAAAGAGTAACAACAGCAGCATTGTTTGTCCCTGTTGGTCAAAACATCCCCTTCTCCCTGGAGAGGTGCAGGGAGGTCGTGCTACCTCAGAAGGCCATTATGTCATTATCCTGTGATCTGAAATATCCCCGTCCGTCGTAGGAGCTCCCCTTGTAAAAGCACTTACTGGTTGGAGCTGCCGCAGCACCTTCTCGACGGAGACCATTTCAGTGAAAAAGTCTGCGACCATTTTGCACAAACATCGGTGAATCCACTGCAAAGCTGCTCACTTACACTTTTCATCAAGTTTCCTGTCCTTCAATGTTGTAGGGTCAGCTCCTCATCGCGTCATAATTAATGAATGTTTAACAGGCAAGGGTGCACTGTAATTTGTAGCATCAGAGACGAGAATTTTACATTACAATATTGCTGATGACTGTCCTGTGCGTGTTCCATTTCACACCGCTCCATTTTTTATGGACCTTGAGTGTATGTTGTGGAGGTGTATGGATTCTATATCTGGATCATGTGCACCAGAAATGGCCAGGTTGGCATGTTGCTGCAGCGGCCAGGTGCTGCTTGTGGCCTTTATTTGTAAAGGAGCCTGTGTCCACATGAGCCAGGTTCCTTTCTTTGCCTACATTGTACCATTGGCTATTTTACAAACCTCTCGCCATAAAAAATTTATAGGTTCGCTCCATGGCTACTTTATGCCTAGACCTAATTCTTAGTTTGGTGCACTTGCCATTTTTTTATTTGCAGGTGAGCCATTGTTTTGAAGCTGCAGGGATTACTTGTATGTTTCGTGAACATCCCTCTCTACTTCTCTGTGGTGCACCTAATGCACACGGTGTACGGTCGCTCTTGTGTGTCAATACAGTAAAACCTTGTTATAACAAAGTTGATGGGGGAGCGGTAATTACTTCGTTATAACCAATATCAATTTCATCCATAGGAATTTCAAGGGGAATTGCGATTGCTTCGTTATATCCGATATTTCGTTATATCCGGGTTCGATATAACGAGGTTCTACGGTAGTATGCAAGAAATGTCTGGGCTACATTCTGATCATTGCAGCTGCATTTGAATACTGAATAGTCCATACATTGCTGGGTGTGGCTTTTTATGTTTTATAGCGGAATATTTCCATTTGTAGCTGGGAAACAATGCTTCAGACAAAAACCTCATTACACATATGCAAGATTGCATCCTGTCCGTTGAATCAGTTTGAGGCACATGCAACTATTCAAAGCAAATCTGCTTTTATTGTCTATTGCGGAATTTACTGAGTGAGCTCGCTACAGAACAGGTCTTCAGAGTATGTCTGCTTGTCCAGGTTCAGGTATCTGTAATATCAGCTATGTTTCACTCCGTGTTAATTTCCAGGCTAAAGGCACGAAGTTTATGTTTAAAAAAAATGAGCGAAGCTTGCACTAGTGATCGAAGGCTAGTGCAACGTTGAATTAATGGAGGCAGCATGTGTATAACTACTGGTCCATACTTCCACAGACACTTGGTTGGCCTAGGTTTGCCTGGCACACCTGCGTATTGTCATGGTCTGAGACTTCGGGACAAGCACTGTGAAGCCCAGCCAATGCTTCTCAGTTTCACACCTAGCTCAGCGTAAGGACGTTCGTATCAAACCACAGACAGCGGCAGACGCAGCACGAGTAGCCTTGGGTTGATGCCGTCCCCCCCCCCCCCCCCCTTTTGCTAACTACACTATGCATGCCTGTGCTATCCTAGGAGCTGCTTGGACACCATGAAAGGAGGCAATCATTTGCGGCATGAAGCTATGCACAAATGGATAGCTTTGCGCCAGAACTAATGATGACGGTAGTTTTTTGTGGTAGGTTAAGCTAGACATGGATGTTTAACTTTATTTATTCAATAATGCCTTAATAATTTCCAGTTGCGCTTCTTGATGGCTTCTGTGGTGCCTGCGCTCCTCGGCGAGTGGATCCTCCTCCATTCGCCTTTGCTGAAGCTCGAGCTCCTTAAGCCAGGAGGTCTTGGCCTTGAGGTCCGCCTGTCTCTGGCGAAGCTCCATTTCCCTTAGTCTTACATTGCCAGTGTGATGCTTCATTTTGAGTATGAGGCGATCCTCCTCTAGCCTGAGGCGGCGGCTCTCCATAGCTGCTTCCTGTTTGTACCTTGCCTCAAGGATGGCAACAGTGGCTTCACTTTGCCTCAGCGCACCTGCACAAGTTAAAGAGAAATGGGAAGCAGTCATAAGTCATGGTCTACAAGTAATGAAGACAATATGTATGTGTTTGAATAAACTGAACAATTCTTACGAGGTTTCCCTTAATGTGGATCATGCCACCTACAAGTTGAGTCACAGCTGTAATTCATTTCCAGGAATGGTGGAAAAGAAACATACGGTGAAGGGTCAACAGGTGCAGGTCCCACTTTTCCCAACTTGATGTATGCCGAACGTCTTCTATAAGTACAGTTCACCTTTGGTCTTCACTGCACAATGTTTCATACATGGCTCCGAAAGACTCCAATCTGTCCTCACCAGTGCGCATGTCTGGGGGGCCCATAGGAGCGCTGTGATTGCCTGGAAGTTCTAGAGCGCTCAAGTAAACGAAGCTCACACCCAGCTCTCGACTTCACAATGTGTGCCATCCACGTAATTTTGACAGGTCACAAATAGCACATATAAATTTGCAATACCCGACGTGCAAACACAGCACAAGTTGTATAGAAACAGGCGATTCGCTGGGTCAGAGCTGAAATTCACCTCCACTGGAACAATTCATCGTCTGCTATACAATAACTAGTTTGGGTCCACATGCGTGCGGCAGGCTGGCATCATTAAGAGCGAGGCTGCAGAAAAATTGTGAACCAGCACTGTACCTCACTTGCACGTTTTCAAACATTCACTGCAGTCCAAAGAATGTCATCTCCGTGCTACTGGAGCAAATGACAAGGTGCAGGCAAATGATACAAGAGCCTTAAGCTGTCCTCATGCATACCTAGGCCACATATTGGAGTAGAATGCCGTGCTGCAGCCGCGTTTCCAGCTTCCGGCGACATTTGGGCAATGCTGCTTTGCAAACTTCGCCATCGCAAACCAACAGGCAACTCTGAAAGAATAAAGAACTGTCTGGGTTTGTGGAACACGTAACTGAAGTTTATTGTACTGGTCTAGCTCATGAAACTATATTTTTGCTAAAAATGCAGAGAGAGTGGTAAATAAAAGCTACTGAAATTTTTGTCCCCACTGCACTATCGCTTTGTGAGTGCACTGAGCAAACGTTACAGGTCAACCTTTTCCTCGTCCTCATCTTGTATAATGCCGTTGTCTTTCTTTTTTTTTTTTTCACTGAATATACACTGCAGTACGATGAGATATGAACCAGCTTTTTTTTACGTGCCTTGCAATGGTGTACATGCGCTGGCCTCCGATCTATCCTCACCAGTGCGCATGTCTGGGGGGCTCATATGAGCGCTGTGATTGCCTGGAAGTTCAAGAGAGCTCAAGTAAACGAAGCTCACAAGTACTAAACTGTACCTTTACGCCTAATCCAACCTTAGTACTCAAATGCACATTAAAGAGATAAGGCCTGAGAAAGAGAACAAGAAGGGACATGCATGCAGAGTACCCAGAACATGCATAACAATAGAGAAATGACTGAAGCATTTTTAAATTGCAAATTCGGTTAATGAAGGCAGCATGTGTATAACTACTGGTCCATACTTCCACAGACACGAATCAGTGAAAATTTACAAATATGAAATTTAAAGCAAATTGCAGCCTGTGTGAATTGGAGTGAATCCAGACAACAAGCAGGTTTTGCTGGCGACCATTTGCAATACTGATTAAATTTGCCTTGCCCAGAGCAATAATTACGTAGTTTGTTCAGAGAAATAATTTCATGCAGCTAGAAAAAATAATGCAGCATAAATGTAAGGAAATGCTTGGCATTTCAAAAATACTACATTTTCCTTGTGTAAATTGAAAGCAGTCTGCTTGATGAAAATCAAGTGTTTTCCTTACCCTGTTTTGCAATTATTGCGGAAAGTATTGTGTAAGAGTGAAAGTAAGTTGTTTGGTCAAGTGTTTATATTATATATAGATAAGGGAAATACTTGACTTCGGTTGACCTACAGAGCATGCTAGTTTCTGAAACCCTCCATTTTATCATAGCCATGTGACCAGGCCAAGCTGTAAATAACGGCCACGCACAAACACGCTGGCCTCTCCTTTCTTTTACAGAAGTGGATGGAGGGGAAGGTCCTACCGCAAGTTGCTGTTCCTCAAGGACAGGAAAGATTTAGTGCAGCTGTCCTTTGTTGATTTCTCTCTGCAGCGAGATTAAAACTGTTCACTGGGAAATTAATCGGCGTGCCTGTGCAGTCTGGAGGACTTGTCTGAAATTCAGGAGAGTCAGCAGATATGTAACTTCGGCAAATGTTATATGATAAACCTGCAATTGGCTATAGCCTTTCTTTGTGTTCATTATAGTTGTAGTGTACCTGCAATGAAATGAGGGTTCATCAGGAAATGAAAACAGTGTGCCCCATTGACAAGGCACACACAAAGTGCTCCTTGGAGTGCCCTCTAAGAAAAGCACATATGTCACCAGAGTTTTGTAATCGTAATTGGGCTACCAATACAAATTGTTTCCATCAAGAACCATATACGGAACAATAAGTTTGCACTTCACATCATTTTTGTTGGGAAAATGTATCCTGATCAGCAGTATGTACTAAGTTTTTCACAAGGTATACACCATACTTTAGAAATTACATTTTCGTAAAAGTTTTCGGCAGTTGAAATTTGAGAGGTCGAGCTCTCAACCCGAAACCCTACCGGCCGCGGCTCTGCGGCCTGCTCGTCTGATCGGGTACACCGGGACCGGATGCCCCGGAAGTGGTGCTACACCTTTGAAAAAGAAGCTGACGTACTACTTACGATGCTTTTGTTGGCGTCAGCGTCCTTCGGCAGCATACGAGCGCGGGCGCTGCCTGTCCTCCAGGAGGGAAGTGTGCCGCACACCAGAAACACGACCACAGCATTGCTGCACGCGAATAAGACAGACATGGCGTATAGGATGCTGGCAAGACACAGTGCCCATCAAAGTATGACTGTACTTTGACCATGTGAAATTGTACTATCGGCCAGTAAAGTAAACGGACCACGGCTTAGGCGTCCGCAGCGGCTCAAGGGCCGCAATGGAGCGCTACTGTCTTGCTCGAGCGCGCCTTGAGTGAGGTTAAACTTTCTCTACGTTGCGGTTTCCGCAGCCGCTCCGACCTTGTAGCTGTACTCATTTACTTTTTTCCCCCGATAGTACAATACGTCTATATTCAGTGTACTTGGGGGATAATTGGTTCTCAAGGAGGTTGGAGCTTGATTTGCTCTCGTCCGTTATGTCTGAAATTGCACGTGTAGTGAAAGATGTAGGCTCTAGGTTCTAACAGCCTAATACATATTGTGCTGTCTCGCGGCTCGTATTTGACGGATGAAAGCGTCCGCTATTCAGTCAGATAACGGTCCAACACTTACGAAAATTTAAACAAAACTAACCTTAATTAAGAGGAAGTATGCTTACATTTCCTCCAAACATTCATAAGCACTCAGTCCCCGTCAAAAAGCGGGGCTGTTGCTCGGGCTGCTGGGGCGAGTCTGCCCGCAGCCTTGCATTTCTTCTTTCGGCTAGAGTGCCTTCGAAAAAGGCGCTTCCGTCCGGTTACTGAAGGTCGCACGTGTCGCCCATTTGAAGTCTGGTCTGGAACAAAGGCAGAGGGGTTTCAAGATAAGGAAGGACTCCCCTCTCCCCGTTGGGCGGTATGAAGGAACCATCAGAGGCACTTGAAAGAAGCACATGGCTCTTGACTACTCTCTTCGAGAGGGGACAGAACACTGCCCGTCTGGTGTCTGCGGTTGTTAGACGCCGCTGTTGGTTAAGGATCAAAACAAGGACATAACTTCTGAAATCGGTCGACAGAATCTCTTGATTGCGCCATTCCTTGCAACCTTCATATCCACCTTGCGTACCATTCCATCTGCACTGGGAAGGCTTTCGATGACAATCCTGATGGGCCAATTGTCGCAAGGTGCTCCCTTGTCCCTTAGGAGTACGATATCTCCTTCTTTCATGTCAGTCTTTTGGTACTTGCCTTGTTCTGCGTTGTTGCGAAGTGGCAAGGTACGTTGTGCGCCATCGTTTCCAAAATTAGTTAGCCAGGTTCTGAACTCGACTCCAGTGTCATTTGTAGAGATTGGTCGTGTCTATTTCTCCATTTGTGTATGCGTTCTTCTGTGTCAATAATGTCGCCGGAATGAGGGCGGTGGGATCTTTGGTGTCCGAAGAAACTGGAGTTATAGGCCGTAACTTCTGCTAAGAAGGCGGCAAGAATGCCATGATTAAGCCATTGATGACATGACTGCATAAGCACTGAGTCAAGTATGCGGCGTGCCATGCCGGCCATCCTCTCCCATGCGCCGCCCATGTGGGATCCATGCAGCGGATTGAATGTCCCCTTATAGGCGGTGTTCGCTAGGAACTTGCCAATTTGTGAGCTATTGAAGCTCTCAGAACTGATTCCGAGCTCCCTGGACAAAATTCGTCCCACAGTCAGAGCGTACGAGCTTGAAGGGTCCTCACTGACACGAACCTTCGGGAAGCACTTATGAAGCTCGACATGTCCATTGATTCGATGAGCTCAATGTGCACTGCGCGAATGCTTAAAGGAGTACTGACATGATTTTGCAGCGGTGCAGAGTATACATTTTTCGTTTTCTAGCCATGTATTGTTAACACCCTCCGCACATGGAAGCCAGGAAAGACGTACAAAGCATTTTAGTTTGGTTTTAATGTTTTCGTTGTTTTCGTTTTAAAGCTTTCTCTCTGTGATGATATTTTAAGCAGGTTCTTTTATAGATTTGGTTTCGGACGACTCTCTCAGGCGAAGCCTCAGAGAGTCTAATCGAGGACAAAGCCGTTTTTCACACACCACAACAACACACAAGGCTTTTAATTTAAACTGTAGCAAAGAAAGGAAAGCTAAACGGCAAGCACTTGAGGGCCAAAAGAATACATCACACAATTAAGAAAACAGCGCGTTCTAATAAAGTCTCTATAAGTCCTACGCGAATCCTGACAGATTTGTGGGCATGGGTCCGGCAGTGATGTGCGGAGGTGACGCGGGATAAATGGATGGCTCACCAAATCGTCAATGGGCTTGAGCGAAGACGAATGAGCGAAGTGCAGCCGACTTGCGAAGAACACGATGCCAGATGTTTGATGGCGACGGAGGACGTGGGCAGCTAGGCGGTCATTCAGGTGGTAGCAGCATCCCGGCCAGGCGTCTCGGCGTGGAACTCGGACCCGCAGTCCGACTGTTCCAGCTATGCCTACGGGCACAGGATTAAGCAAGTCCTCGCCTGGAACTTGCGAGCCGCTGGGGTTCCGATGGCGGAGGTCTGGTCAGCAGGAGGTCCCGGTCGGGTGAAGCCCTGGTGGCTCGGGTCCAGAACCCGACTGCCGTCTTCAACGCCCGGCCCGGTGGACGACCCGCTGCCTTTCTCGAACTCTCCTTCCTGGAACTGTCTTTCGTGGAACCCCCCGAGAATCCCGATGCCGCGAGCTTTTCTTGTCTTTCCGCTTACTTGTTCCTGTCTGATTGGCCACCGCTGTGCCACCGTGTTATTCAGCCAGTGGCCGCTAGGAACTCCGTGGATGTTTGTGGTTGGCTGCTTTGTTTTCTGATCCTATTTAATTTTGCAAGGCCACGCCTTTCTCATTCGTCGTCGTTTTCATGTGCCGTCCTCCCGGTCCGCGAGCGTCTTCTCACGTCGTTTTCTTTTTTATTGCGTCCCTTCTTTTGCTTTTCGCGCGCACTTTTCGAAATCACTCTGGTCGCGCACTTCACACATCACACTCTCCAAACCTTGAGGTTTGGAGAGAAAGTCATGTCCCGACAGCCAGTTCGTTTTTTCGAGCTGCGCCGCGGGAATTGGCCCGGTGGCGTGATCCGCTCGATTTTCCTCCGTACGCACGTACTTCCATTGTGTTCAGGTCACGTGCTGCCACGTATACCCAGAATTATGCTGAAATCCAAACTAGAAGAGAAGGTCAGGGGAAGATGGATACTTGAATCGATGAACAAATCGCAAAGCACGATTTAGAACAGGGAATGTCGCAGGAGCCAACGTTTCGACCAAGCGGACTTGTCTTCGTCAGGGCGGCAACTGCCTTTTCCAGCGTTCGTTTATGTACGCCTTTGCACACTCTCCCCAGTCCTCAGAAAGAGAGAAGAAGAGCAGCACGTGGGAAGAATAAAAAAAAAAAGCGGGGGGTGGGGTTGGTTGCAGGGGTGCTTGGGTGACAGGTGTTAACGTGACTAATATAAATGGCAAGAGCGAAAGCTTCCAAAGAATCCGCTCCTTGTACATATCGTGCAAATGCATTATGTGCGCAGCGCTAGAAAGCAGAAGCAGGATGTAAAAAGGAACACACTCTCGGAACAGAAGTTGCTCCTATTTTTTTTCTTCGCCGATGTATTGCTTGTGACAGAGTGAAAGTTCCAACATGTAAATAACGTTTGAACTAGTGCAAGTGAAACTTGATTTTACATGATGGACATAGTCACTTCCCGTGCTTTGAACTTTAAGATCATTTTGAATATGCTTGCAAGTCTTGCTTCTGGGACGGGTGCAAGTTATTACGTAGGTGGTGCGCTGAGGGTTTACTTTGGCATGTACTAACAGGTCCTTAATGTTTCTGTTACGGCGCTAGGTGACTCTTGGTATTTCCGGAAACGCTTTTCTAAGGCGATCGTTGCTTGTTAGTATTGGATAGCATTTCCGAAGAATATTGGAGTATTTCGTTATGAATGCTAGCAGCTGGTTGGCCTGCGCTTTAGGGGCTCTTTTTGCTAGTGCTGGTGTCCTATCTAGTTAAGCGCGTCATTGTATGCCTTGTCGAGAGCGTCGTGCGGGTGATTTCGTTCAGCTAAGGTTGCTTTTAAATTTCTTAAGTGGTGAAGTAATCCGCGTCGTTGCTACAAATCCTTCTCATGCGCCTCGACTGTCCTATAAATATCCCCAGTTTGCAGTGTCGCGGGTGATGACTATTATAATATAGATATTGCTGGCTGTCCGTTGGCTTTCTGTAAAGTGTCGTCTTTAGTTTTCCTTTTTCGATGGATACTGTCGTGTCGAGAAAATTAATTTTACTAGAAGAGTAGTGCATGGAAAACTTAATGCTGGGATGAAAGTTGTTAAAATGCTCAAAAAATGTGTTTGCTGCACTTACACTCTGTTCCCAAATAATAAAGATATCGTCTATGTAACGGAGGTAGGTGCGAGGTTTTAGCGGCGACAATTCCAAAAGCTGTGCTTCTAGTTGCCCTATGAAGATATTGGCGTAGGCCGGCGCAAAAGAAGTTCCCATGCTGGTGCCAAGAATTTGAATTTGAGTCGACCAACTACTTTATTTATTTATTTAACAATACTGCCGATCTCACAAGGAGATCATTGCAGGGAGGGCATACATATGAAACAGAAAAGAAACAGGAAGCAATCATTTCTAGCATGCAAAGCAACAGGTAATCAATACATGAGAATCAGTAGTAGCAATGAGCAAGGTGAGGGTACAAATCACTGCAAAACTACGAATTACAACAACTATAATGACAAGCTGTACAATGATGAAATCACGTTATCAATATACAGAGCCTGGATACAAAATACAACATGACAAAAGAAAAGAAAAAGGACAACAGGGTTCACAAAAACTGCTCGCGTGTACGTTTGCTTCTACCATTTCTAAGAACACATTCAAAGATGAAGTGTTGGTAACAGAAGGACTAAGTTGGTTCCAATCTCTTATGGTTTGCGGGAAATATGAATATTTAAAGCAGTTTGAATGAAAAGTGTATTCATTAACTGTTTGAGAGTGCCGGCAACGTGTTAACCTAGAACGACTGAAAGAGATTAGTTTTGACGCATCGATGTTTATGTCTCCGTGAATTAACTGAAACAAAAACTTTAGTCTTCCTATTTTTGCCCGACTTTGTAGTGTTGACAGACCAGCCTTGTGTAATAACTGTGTAGGAGAATCCGTTTGCCTATATTTATTATAAATGAACCTTACTGCCTTCCTCTGCACCCCTTCGATTCTTGCGATTAGTTCCTTTGTGTACGGAAACCAAGCAATATTGGCGTGCTGTAACACTGGTCTGACAAGCATCTTGTATGCCAGCAGCTATGTATTTGGGGGTGCCAGATGAAGGCGCCTTCTCAAAAAGTAATTAAGTGTAAGTACCAATTTTAGTAACGCGGTGTAAACTTCACCGGCGTGTGCACGTTCGCTATTCTGTATTGCCTTCGAGAGCGATTCGATTCCTTCTGTGATAGGTATATTCGTGTATAGGGAGGTGACGTCTAGCGTTACCAGAATTGCCTGATCCGAAAGTGTTTGTATTTCGTTAATAGACTCTATAATCGGCAGAAAGTGAGGTGTATCCTTAATAAAGGACGGGAGGTTGCGCGGTATGTCAGATAGATGGTGATTAAGAAACTTCGATAATGACTCCGTCGGGGTGTTGTTGTTAGACACTATGGGTCTGCCCGGTATTTCAGCGGTAAGTAGTTCATCTGTGCTAATCTTATGGATCTTAGGGAGGAGGTAGAAACGGCCTGCTTGTTTATTATCAGGCATTAAGAAGCGGTATACTCAGATTGTATGATTAATTCGCTGGCTAAAAGATCTGTTATCGTACGCCGTATCCTGTTGCTGTATTCCACAGTTGGGTCGGAATCTAATTTACGGTAATGTGCATTGTTAGTGAGCTGCTTGATTGCCTCATTCTTGTACTTTTCTATTGGTCATATTACTATACTACCATCCTTGCCTGCTGGTTTTATTATGATGTGGTTTCTGCCGCGAGTTGTTTCAGGGAATCGTGTTCTTCGCGAGATAGGTTCTTTGGTTTGCGACCCTGTCTTGTATTTAGGATGTCTCTTGTGACTAGTTTTATGTACTGATCTAGCTCTTGGCATTGCTCAGAATCTGGTGTCCACGTGCTTGGCGGTCGGAGCCGTCGACTTCTGTTCCGAGCGTGTGTTCCTTTTTTCATCCTGCTTTCTAGCGCTGCGCACACAATGCATTTGCAAGATATGTACAAGGAGCGGATTCTTTGGAAGCTTTCGCTCTTGCCATTTATATTAGTCACGTTAACACCTGTCACCCAACTACCCCTGCACCCAACCCCCCCCTTTTCTTTTATTGTTCGCACGTGCTGCACTTCTCTTTTCTTTCTGAGGACGGGGGAGAGTGTGCAAAGGCGTACATAAACGAATGCTGGAGAAGGCAGTTGCTGCCCTGACGAAGACAAGTCCGCTTGTCGAAACGTTGGCTGCTGCGACATTCCCTGTTCTAAATCGTATTTTGAGATTTGCTCACAGAATTATGTTAGCCACAAACACATAGAATCCTCGCGTTTAATTTTGTATGTATCCCAGCAACACCTTGCTCTCAGTGTAAAATATAACGGAACCCGGCTGGAAATCTAACTCCCGTAGTGTGACATCGGTCATTTCCGCAGCAAGGACTTCTGCGCACAAATCCAGCCTTGGTATGGCGTGGTCCGGCAGTGGCGCTAGCTTCGCGTTTCCCCATGATGAACCCGACATGTTTGTTTCCTTGCTTTGCGGTTACTCGTAGGCACGCTACAACGGCGATAGCACCTGTAGATGCATCTGAGAAGACGTGAATTTTTCTGATTGCGGCTTCTGCAGTTGAGTGTGGCACATAAGTTCTCTGCACATAAAAGTGATGAAGTGCCTGCAGAGAATTACTCCACTCGCCCCAACTCTGTTTCCTCTTGACCGAAAACGGTGTGTCCCAGTCATAACCTTCCGTTACGAGGTCACGGAGCAGGCGCTTCTCTTGAATCGTTACAGGTGCTACGAAACCCAGTGGGTCGAAAAGGCTGTTCATGGTCGACAGTACTCCTCGCCGCGTATAAGGCCTGTCTTGAAGAGGAGCCCTGAATACGAAGTTGACGCTGTCTACATCCCAAAGTAGACCGAGGCTTCTCTGCACTGGTGACACGTCTTCGTTGAAGTCCGGGCTCTTCAGTCCCTGTACACGATCCTGTGGAGAAAACGCATTCAGCACATTATGTCTATTTGTGGCAATTTTGCGCAAGCATTTCCTGCGTTCTTTGGAGCGGACTGATGGCGTCTTCCTCGCGCGGAAGAGACTTGAGTGCTTCATCAACGTAGAAGTCTCGCTCAACGAACCTCTTGGCGTCTTCACCAAACTATTTAGCAGCCTCTTGAGCAGTTCGCCGAAGCCCATATGTTGCGACAGCGGGTGAAGGACTGTTGCCGAACACGCGGGCCTTCATACGGCACTCCATGATTTCCCCGGAGATATCGTTGTTTTTAAACCAGAGGAACCTTAGATAGTTCTGATGGTCTTCGCGAACCACGAAGTTGTGGAACATTTGCTCGATGCCTGCTGTTATCGGCAGTGGTTCTTGCCGGAAGCGTATCAGTATGCCCACAAGGTTGTTTGTCAGGTCGGGTCCGGTGAGGACACCGTTCAGGAATAGTCCTTTGTGCTGAGTGCGAGAGTCAAACACCACACGGATTCCATCGGGCTTCTGAGGATGATGGACGCCGAATAAGATACCAGCTTCGTCCGAGTTAAGTGGTGGAGCTTCCTCTGCATGTCCCCAGACTAACAGCCGCCCACCGGCAAGCTCGAGGATTCGTCAACCGAGCGGTGGGCAGTGCTTCAGACCCCGAGGAAAGCCCCAGTGAGCCTCTGACTTCCTATCACGACATCACCCAACATTATCGCCTCGCTCGCCAAACTAAATCTCTCCCGCATCCCAAACTCACGAAATACCAGGAAATCGTGTGGCACCGCCTCCAGACGCATTCTTTTCCATGCCCACAAGTATTCAGCCGTATCTATCCCGATTTATTCAGCCCGCACTGCTCACAGTGCGGGTCCGTTGCCACACTCGCGCACATACTCTGGGACTGCCGCGATGACCCACCCCCGCCCGATCTCCTGACCACTCCCTCGCCTGGAGCGTGGGACGCCGTACTCCGCGACTCAAGCCTGGCGAAACAACTCCAGGCCATCAGACGCGCAGAGGAGGTGGCGGCGAGGCACCACCTGACCGCTATACCTCCGTGATTTTTTTTTTACTGAATAAAGTTGTTCTCTCTCTCTCTCAGACGAACAGCCCTTTCATGAAGTTGACGCGTTCTCTTAACTCCGGGTTCTTTCGCAATGTGCGTCGCAGTGAGTACAGGCGAGAAAGAGCTTGGTCTCTGGTGTTCGGAAGCCGACTTCTTGGTGAGCGGAAAGGCAGGGGGACGACCCAGTTGTTTGACCTGCCTCTATTAATTCCTTATCCATGATATTGAAGCCCCGTCTTTTATGGAGAGAGAACGCTCGTTGTCTTCTTGCGCTGTCTCGAACAGGTTAGGTGCCAGAGTGTCGTCTGACGCTGTTACTGATGATAAATCACTCTGGCTCTGCCGGCTATCTGCAGAGCGGAGAACTGCCCATTCCTTCACGATGAAATGTTTTGTGCATGAGCTGAAGAGAAATGGTCTTCCGTTGGCCAAAACGTGTGTTTTGAACACATTTAAGCTGCCTTTTTTACGTGTGCGACCCACGCAAACGTCTCCGACAATGACCCGTCCGAGATCGAGCCTCTCTGCATAAGGAGCGTCAGGCGGCCCGTTTATGGTCTAGCGAACTTTGTGAACTCTTAGAACCAAGGAGAAGCAGTATTCTCGCCTTTTCTATAGGCGGAATGTGAGCCGCATTGACTTTCAAGTGCGCGTAGTTCCGTGCCGCCTCTGGTGTTGGAATTTCTTCCCTGTTGTCAGGAATCTCATCGCACTCTTGAAGAGGCGGAAGGAAGAGCTTGACATCACCCGGTACACTCCGCACAAAGAAGCCGTGAGCGATTCTTCCAACTTCAGTACTGCCGGAGCAAGTACGTAGTGTGTACTGGGTGGGTGTCCACTCCCTCCTGAATTCGTCGAGAAGTTCTGGCCGGCCAGTGAATCATTACTCTGCTCATCGAATATTGCATATGCTCTGAGTGTCATCCCAGGCTGGGACTGACGACTCACATTCACGATGCATATTTTAGAGCACGACCTGTAGCTGTCGTTCGCATTTGCTACTTCAGTACGCGTAGATGTGACCCTTCCTTCCGAATTATGTGCAGCGCTATCATCGCGTTCAGTAGTCTTCGGAGACTCTGAGCATGGAAATGATGGGTGGAGCGCTGTTGTATGGTCGCCACAGCTGCATATATGGCAATTCACGACCACCTTACATTGCCACTGCCTGTGGTTTGTGGATAAACAACATCGTAGGCAGATTCCCTGCGCTTTGAGGAAGGTCATTCGCTCTTACAAAGTTTTTTCACGGAATACGCGACACCTTTTAAGAGGATGAGCTTTCCTGTCATGTGGGCACTATTTTTCGAAGCTCTTCGACTCAAGCAGCTGCTCCTTTGGAGTGGTTTCCTGAAGCTCCTCGAAGGTATGATTCACGTTTCTTTTTCTTGCTGACACGGATGATTTTTGCCGCGATGTCTTGGTTGTCATTTCATCTTTCCGCTGTGTGAACGAAGGCGAGACATTTTGCCGTTGCAAGAAGAAACTAGGATCATTCCTCATGCTCGCTTGATCTTGAACGAACTTGGAGAAAACCGCAAAAGGTGGGAATGCAGTGTTGTGTTGTTTGTATTTCGTCCCCACTGACGTCCAATTTGCTTGAAGCCCAGACACTTCGAAGCAATTTTCTTTATTCCTTTTGCAGTATCCAAACAGCCAAGACCAGCGAGGTGCGGATCAGGTTTTGCAGCTTCGAGTTAGGGCAGGAGGTCGCCGAGCTCTTGCAATTTGGCATTATCCCGGTACATAATTCTTGGGAAGCCCTCCAACGTCTTCAGCAGCCCATGCTCAATTGCATCGGGGCGCCCGCCGTTTCCACACTCTTGCCGTTTCCACACGACGTTCAAACCCCTCGAGAAGTCATCGACATGCACAGATTTCAACCTTAGAACGTGGTGTGATGATTAAGGACCAAGCCATTTGATAAGAAGATCGAGCCCTTCCTGAGCAGTAAGGTCTATATGTCTGATGACGCCTTTGAAAGATGACTTCCCAGCACGAAAGTTCTCAGATCGATCATCAAACTTCGTTAGTACTGTAGAGACAAGGTCTTTGCGGCACAGGAATTTAAGAACCTCAGCTGCGGGCTGGAACTGTTGGGGGCTGGCGTGTACGCGGACGGCTGGCAATAATCACGCAAGTCCGTGGTGGCTTGTTGCTTCGGCCTGCGCCAAGTTCTGGCTTCTCGATTGCACCACAGTTGCCCGAAGAAACGCAAGCTCGGCATCACGTATGGAGGCTTGCTCAGTGATCTGGCTCGAAACCCGTTGTGTTGGGTCTACAGGTGGGTGTAGGCGCACACACTCCCCTCCATCCTGTTCTACGCCTGCCTCGAGGGCACTTGCCTGCGCGTCTGCTGCAGCTGCTTCTTTCTCATGCTGCAAGACCTCAAGTTCGGCCTTGATTCTTCTCTTGTCTAAGCGCATGCGGCCCCTTTAAGACATACTTAGCTTTTGCTTCGGCGGCCTCTGCTTGCGCGCGCGCCTGCACAGCGGCTAGGCTAATGGTGGAGCTCTTGATTGGGCCGATATAGAGAACTGCGACGCTGTTTCCTATATGTTGTCGCGTTCTTGTTGCGTAGCTTCACGTAACTTTTCGCTGACGATCGCCTCACGGTCTGCATCCATTGCCTTTTGGAGCTCTAATTCCTGCCTGGCTTCAGACAAGAGGGGACAGAACACACATTTTAGAGTACATTCTTGCCCCGCCATGGTGGTCTAGTGGCTATGGTACTCGGCTGCTGATCCGGGGGTCGCGTGATCGAATCCCGGTCACGGCGGCTGCATTTCGATGGAGGCGAAATGTTGAGGCCCGTGTATTGTGCGATGTCAGTGCACGTTAAAGAGCACTAGGTGGTAAAAATTTCCGGAGCCCTCCACTACGGCGTCTCTCATAATCATAGCTGGTTTATGGACGTAAAACCCCACAAATCAATCGGACTACGTTATTGCTATTAACTTTGAAACGGTTACCACCATTGTGGTGACTAGAACATATTTTTATTAGAACAAGCCAAAAATTATCGCATGGTTTTTTAAGCAATCGCATACTTTCGTAAGTCGGTGTACTTGACTGAAAAGTTAGTGTGCAAAATACAGACTGAACTTTAAAGACAGTCAGTTTTGCCCAAGAGGGTGAAGTGGCTGTAGCACTGCTCCTAGAAATGCATCATGGTACGTATATGGGCTCCCAGTTTTGTCAGTCCGACATATATTTTAGGCGAAAATCGTGCATCAATTATTGCTGGTATGGCTAATAGCTTTCTTTATAGCGACCTTCCGGTATATTGCATTCAAGTTTGAAGTGCCATTTTTTCATGCATACGTGCGATGTGTAATGTTTGTTGTGTAATACCCCTGACAGACGGGCGAAAGTAAAGTCCTTTGTAGTGAACCCCTTTTCCTACTCTAAAGGACCCTCTGCAGAAAGTAGTTGCGCCGATGACACACGGCAGCACGTGAACTCCTTTAGGTGGTTCCTAAGACGAACGCCGCAAAAGAATGGCGCTCCTCGTTAAAGCAGCAAGATAGTGAACATATTTAAAAAGTTACGCATTTAATTACCTTTAGCGATTGCGGAACGTAAAAACATCGTTTTTATTGCTGATGGCTAATAATATTGATTGTTCGTTTCACGCGCAATCCCTGCCACGACAAAGAAGGAAATGACACTGCCGGAATCCCGCATGGCGGCGATGTGAGCGTTCGAGAAGGCGGCAAAAATAAATCTTTGCGGCCCGACAAATCTCATTAGGGCTAAATGTTAAAGCCTGTACGCAAGGCAAGAAAATACTTGCAGGGTGTTGTAATTTTGTGAAGAGAGAGAGAGAGAGAGAAGAGGAGAAAGGCAGGGAGGTTAACCAGATATTAGATTCCGGTTTGCTACCCTGCACTGGGGAGAAGGGGAGGGGGTTAGAAAGATGACAGCCGAGAGAGGGTACAAGATTCAAGACAATGTGCGGAACGGGCGGCTTGATCGGCCCGTTCATTGCCTATAATCCCGCAGTGACTTGGAAGCCACTGAAAAGATATTTTGTGGCCTGCCTTCCCTGTATGTTGCAGCATCTCTGTAACCTGGAACACCAGCTGTTCATGTGGTCCGCGGCGTAGAGGAGACAACAGGGACTGCAATGCTGGCTTGGAGTCGCAGAAAAGCGTCCATTTGTGTGGCGCTTCATCTCTGATGAAATGAAGGGCAGTAAGGATCGCTGCGAGCTCTGCTGCCGTCGATGTTGTCGGATGAGTCGTCTTAAATTTTAAGGTTTTAACTTTCGCGGGTATCACGACTGCTACAGTGGAGCTGTCTGGAAGCACTGATCTGTCCGTGTAGATATGCGTAGAGTCCCGGTACTTCTCGTACAATAGAAGCAACGTGAGCTGTTTAAGCGCTGGTGATGATAAAGCGGCTTTTTTCTCAATTCCAGGAATTGTCAGGTTGATTTCCGGCTGAGCGAGACACCATGGAGGAATTGAAGGTCTCGCAGAAGGGGTGAAAGAAGTTGGTAACGAGTCACCATGTGCTGTTATCGTTTTGCAGAAAGAGGTGCGTGGTCTGTCCACTGGCAAAGAAGAGAGGTGGTGCCGAGGGGTCCTGGCGAGGTGCCTGATATGTGTCCTCAGCGCTTCCATGTCAATTTGGGTCGTGATAAGGTGGTCTCTAGCGATTGCTATTGTCGCCACTGTCGATGCACTCCGTGGTAGGCCTAGGCAGATCCGGAGCGCCTGAGCCTGCACACTCTGTATTGTACGTAGATTTGTTTTGCCCGTGTTCGTTATAGCTGGCAAGCTGTATCGCAGAAAGCCGAGAAAAAGCGCCCTGTATAGCTGCAGCATAGCACGTGTCGACATTCCCCATGCTTTTCCACAGAAGAACTTGAACAAGTGACAGATGCCCGTCAACCGCTTTTTCATGTACGATACATGAGGGCTCCATGACAAATCTCTGTCAATTATGACACCGAGAAATTTATATGTTCGAACATAGGGTATGATTTGGCCACTTATCATTACGGTGTAGTGAGTCATAGATTTGCGCGTAAAAGGCATCAGTGCACATTTCTCGGAGGAAATTTCTAGGCCTCGACTACGGAGGTAGATAGCAGCTTCATTGGCAGCTCTTTGAATTCTTGCTCGCAATTGTAACCGCGTCACTGCTGACGTCCATACGCAGATGTCATCAGCGTACATTGACAGCCTGACCGTGCTTGGAATGTGCTGAAGCAAAGCAATTAGTGTGATATTAAATAGCATAGGGCTAAGTGCACCGCCCTGGGGAACACCTCGGCAGCTATAATGTAGAGAAGTGCGGCCATCTTCGGTGCTTACCAAAAAGGAACGCATAGAGAGATAGCTCCGTATCCAGCGAAACGTCCGACCACCCACTCCTACCTCTTCGAGAGCAGAGAGGATTGCTTCATGTGTAACATTGTCATATGCTCCTTTGATGTCGAGGAATAAGGAAGCGCAGAGACGCTTACGGCTTTTCTCATGCTGAACGTATGTGACCAGATCGACGACGTTATCTATCGACGATCGGCCTCGACGAAAACCCGCCATGGCATCTGGGTAGCAGTTGTTGTACTCCAAGTACCACTCCAGGCGTCCTAGGACCATCCTCTCCATGACTTTGCCCACGCAACTTGCCAAAGCGATGGCGCGGTAGGATGAGAGTTCTAGCGGCGACTTGCCAGGCTTCAGCAGTGGCACGAGGCGGCTTGTCTTCCAGCTGATGGGAAGAGTACCATCTCTCCAGGAGCTATTGTACAGGTGAAGGAGAGCAAGTCTCGCTCGCTCACCTAAATGACAGAGAGCTCTGTAGGAAATGCCATCAGGTCCCGCTGCTGATGTGCGTCCGCACAAAGATAAGGCAGCCTGAAGTTCGTGCATTGAGAATGGTAGGTCCATGCGATGATCACCTGGTGGGGGACTGCTCGTCAAAGGCGGCATATTGCTGGGAGCAGGAGGTTGGCTAGCTAATCTGGTACAAAACTCTTCTGCCGCGTCAGTATCTAGTCGCTTTTGTGAGAGGGCTAGGGTCTTGAATGGGAACCGCTGCACAGGTGGTGTCCGGAGACCTCGCACTGTCCTCCACAGCTGCGACAAAGGTTTGCGAGGATCTAGTGACTCACAGAAGGCAGTCCAACGTTGTGATTCGAGCTTGTCTAACCGCCGCTGGATCTTCTTTTGCGTGCGTCTAGCAGTACGTAAATCCTCTATTGCTTTCGTACGTCGGTACCTTCTTTCAGCACGCCGCAGGATTGCTCGAAGTCTTTCCAATTCAAAATCGAACTGTGTCGGTTTTACGCAGCATGCGAGAGTACGCACATTGTCGTGCATTGCGGTTCTTATTTCCTCCTCCAAGTCAAGTGGTGTATTGGCTTCGCAGCGTTCTTCCATGATGGATTGAAATTTGGTCCAGTCCACTCTTTGAAGTGTATCTCGTATTTTAGTAGGAGCCAATCCTTTGATCGTGATATATGTTGGGATATGGTCACTTCCGTGCGTCTCTATGTCCGCAAACCATCTAACACGTCTGACAAGGCTTCGTGAGACAAATGCCAAGTCAAGACAGCTGCTGTACATGGCGCCACGTAGGAACGCAGGACTTCCGTCGTTCAACAGCCATAGCTCCTCACTGGATGCGAAAGATACCAGAGCTCTGCCTTTCGCGTTGACCTTCGAACTTCCCCAGAGTGTATGATGCGCGTTGAAATCTCCGATGACGACCCACGGACCAGAGGATGAGGACAGAATATCCCGTAGTCGTTTGTGGTCAAATCGACTTGACGGCGATAAGTAGGCGCCCACAACAGTGAATGTAAGATTCTTCTTCTTTACTGTTAAGCATACGTATTGATTTTCGTCGTTAGCTGGTACTGGGTGATGAATATAGGTGAGGTCACGTCGAATAAACACCAAAACCTTGCTGTTTTCGTCGAAAGTCGACGAAGGGAAGGATTCATATCCAGATAGCCTTATCGAGTTCGTTAAGTTCGGTTCGCAAATGACTATGATGGGAAACATATTGACATACACATAGCGACGGAAGTCTGAATGCGCGATCTCAGACCGCGGGCATTCCACTGAAAAATTGCTGCATTTCGAACCTCATTCCGGAAGAACAGTGGCTGATGGGCCATGATGGGTCTATTCAAGGGCTGCTAGCACAGGACTCAGAGCGTCCAGCACTTGAAGAGCACTTCTGGCAGACGGTGTATGCATGTTGCTCAGCAACACGCGAATGGCATTAATTAAGGGTCTTAGAAGAGCGACAACTTGCTTATCTGTATTCTGTGACTTCTCAGATGCCACACTGTGTTGCACTGTTGGCGACCTCTGCGGTAGCTCTGCTGCAGTTTGTAGAGGCGCCAGCGGTGGCCATTCCGTTGTAGACAGAGGCCTTCCAGATTTTCCCTTTCTAACATCGGTCTTTGGGGTGCTGGAAACGTGCGTCTGGTGCGCTGCTGATGACGGGTCTGTTTGACGGTTCTCTTGTGAAGATGATGATTGTTGTCGTGATGATCTTCGACGTCGACGTCTTCTTCGCCGTGTACGCTGTCGGCGAGGGTACGCCCTTTACGCTCGACAAGTAGTTCGCCGATCTACCTTTCTGCAAAGGTACTTTACCGGGAAGGAGATACTCCTTTGTCGTGTGTCACTGGGCATGAACGCCTTTGCGGTAGATGTCCCCTTACCTAAAGTACTTTAGCGTGCCCGTGTGTCAGGGGTATTAGAAGCCTTTCAAGAAAGTGTTGCGTATAATGCCTTCTGTGTATATGTCATGCGAGTGCTATTGCCATGTAAGGGACCCTAGGCCTCCGTCAAGCTGCTGCGACAGCTTTCGCCCAGGTGTCCCTCCAGTTCCTTTTGTTACTGGTAAATAAAATTTATTGATGGACCTCGCGGACGTGGCACACAACTGGTCTTGTATTCGAGTGCCTATCGTTGCTAAGGGGCGTACCTCTCAGCCGAACTTGCACTGGTATCGACGGTATACCAACTTTTAACAGCGAAACCGTTAGCACCACCCTTCGCTGTACGCCCGGGTTACTGGGGTAGTTAGAGTAATGATGCTAACTGCCAACGTGCAATAAAGCATTGAAAAAGTTTGGCTCGTAGTTGCGGCTTCCAAAGGATCAGTTGTGGTCAATAGATGGTGAGCGAATGCTGCAGTATCAAGACAACGGCAGTTGACAATGACACAATGTTTTTGGCTGTGTACAAGTGTGTCACTCACTTAAGTGATAGGTGATGACTTCTACAACCTAACACGCTTTGAATTGATGCCACGAATAAACACAGAAGAGTAGCTTTGCTGTTCTGACCGTCTTCACTGCCTGGAACCGGCCTTCTTGCTGATGTTACCTCGATCGCCGGAATCACGTATCCATCCAGCAGTTGGGAAAAATAACCACTTTTTTTTGAGATTATAATGTGATTCTATACTTTCGCATGGATGTGTAATGGAAGTTATAAATGACATTAGTAAATTAGTTACGAGGGTAGTTTAATTATCGTAACCTGCACTAGATCACCTCAGAACGCATACAAGTTACTATATCCACTTCGTAAGCGAAGTGGCATCTGTAAGGTGTTTATTTATTTATAGACCTTCCTGACAATGTCACCAGATGTCAACCGTCACACGATGCACTCATGGCTCGCGGTACGACAGCCGTGTTAAGTGAAAACCTCGCGATCATACGTCAGCCGCTGCTAAAAACACCGCCCGGATGCAGCATCGCTGTGGCGTTCGTGTTGCAACGGATGCAATTCGGAGCGAAGAGCTCGCTTTCATTCAGCCTTCAAGCAAGAAGGAAGCGGTGTGGTTGCCGCGGCGTGTCGCAGTCGCCGAGGATATCGCGCAAGGTCACAATCTTTTGATCCCTCAATTAGTCGCGAAAATGTGTGCTCCAATGAGATTGCCGCCGAAGTCAGGACATAACGCTCAATTTTGTGGTGTTGTTTATCGGCGTCCAACGAACCTCACAAGATAGCGCAGCTGTGGCACCCTATGAAAAACAAACTGGAACATCTATAAATGCAGTACGAAACTGAGTAGGCTTATTTCCGAGCGCAGCTCGTAGGAGTACGAGACTGTGTCGTCACAGCGCGAAGAGAGGTGAGCGAAAACATTTTTAAGGAACGTGGCTCGGGAATGTGTCTCACTGAAGTGTGCCATGTATGTATTTACAAATAACTAGGTAATTGAGTCTATAGAAGGTCAGCGGCTCCCATACTGTGTTGCGGCCCTTAAATATATCTTAAGGTATTAGCTTAAACTAGTAAAGAAGGTCGCATGCCGTCCGGATTTCGCGAAGTACAATTGGGTCAGACATCAGTGTGTGGCATGCACCGAAACCTTTCTTTTACTCCGCCTGGTCACACGCTCCTTAATTGAGAGAAAGCGCGTACTACTCGTGCTCAAAGGGTCTAACAAAAAAAAATCCGATGCAAATGTTTCAATTGGATCTTGACAAGCGCAGTATGGCCTTTTGGCTACGTAGTGACATTCGCATGGAATTGTACGAGTGCAAGGCTTACACGACTGTTAGGCCGCGACGTCACTAACTCGACATGCTTGCAGTTTACATCTCAATGAACGATAATAGTGTCTCGCGCGGTCCATCCTGCATTTCTCTGCAAGGGATGTCCGGCTCTGAGTTACGCGTAATTGAACGTTTCAGTCTTAGTTTGAGCCTACATGGGCTCATCAGTAGTAGTATGCGGGTTTCATTAGAGTGTTGAAACGTAAAATGCTTTGTCAAGCGTCCCGCCACGGTGGTCTAGTGGCTATGGCACTGAGCTGCATATTCGAAGGTCGCGGGTTCGAATCCCGGGATGGCTGCATCTCGGTGGAGGCGCGAAACGTCGAGGCCCATGTACTGTTCGATGTCAGTGCACGTTAATGAACACCGTGTGGTCGATTTTTCTGGAGCCCTCCATTCGGTCATCATCATAGATTGGTTTTAGAACATGAAATCACTGAAATCAATCAAGGCTATGCCAATCAAGATGTTGCGCAAACAGATGGCGGAAATATGGTGTCGGAAGGAATGCCTATACAGGCAAAACTCTTAGAGAATAGGTTGCGCCGTAAGTTATGGGCTGCGACGAATTCTGCGGCACCTGTTTGATTGAGTTCAACGTAAAGCTTACAAGCCGCAGTAGGGTATGACGGAACGGCAATGCGGAAAAATGCCATGAAGCGCACTGTACCAGCATTTTGCTGATCCGTAACGCAGATGTGCCGAAAGACGCAACACAAGCTGCAGAGAGGGGTGAGTTAGAACCACACGAAATACACCAGGCCGATAGCGAAAAAAAAAATGTGAAGGAATGTTTCCACGAAAGGAGTACTTATGAAGGCTGCGTTGTTGTGGGTCGTGCTTTCTGAGGTGTTCCATGAATTCTGCAACACCTGCTGGGTATTATCGCAGCTTATTGCGCAAGGAAATACGGGTGAAAGTAGCACGTTTGAAAAGAGAAGTCGTACAAAAGTCGCTCATGATGTGCATAGGCCCAAGAAGATTTGCCTTGCCAGATCTGAAATATTTCGTTTGCATTTGGCACCTTTATGGTTTATGTATTTTGTGTGCAACCAGATAGCGTTCCAATCTGTAGCTGCGGTTATGACAGTCATGATCGATGTCTTCAACCTAAATTGTCTTTGCAAATCCTTTTTATCTCATGCACACCGCTGCTTCCGTTCTTCTTTTTCAGTGCTTCCTAAGAGCGAACGTGCTACTTGGCTGAAAGGACCTCGACAATCATGGCGGCCATAATAATGACGCTTGCTTTGATGACTATGTTTCAGCTTGGTTATGCCTCTAATAAGGGCCCTAACATTGTTGCAGGTTAGTATGTGTTGTGATATGAATGAATTTTTTTTTCACGTTTAATGATTTTCTCGCGAGACGGTTCGCATAAGCTATGTCAGGAATTAAACGCATGCAACACAAACCAGAATAGGAAATATAGCTTACCGTATTCTTTAACGGAGAGGATGGACGGATTAACGAATAAACTGTAAAAACGCTCAGTGAGGCTGCAGTATTGTGATGTATAGTGATTTATAACTGGTTTGTAATAAATTACGTTTTGTGAGAGCAAATTACAGGGCGCAAGTTTGCCGAGCCATAAATTGACCATTATTATTCACGACATAGCTTCGTCACGCTGTCGCAAATGCACTCTCTTCAGTGAACGCGAGCTTCGATTGTCAAAAACGCATCTTATTTTACTGTATTCGCAAATTAGCAGCTTGTATTACCTCTGCAGTAGCTAAGGGTCTCCTGATTTCAGCGTACCGATTGCCAACGTAGTGTTACTTCATATACACCAATTCATCATCAGATACAGAGAGGGTTTTCGTTTTCTAGCTTTATTTATTTATTTATTTCACAATTCGGGATATTATCGATGTGATAATTTTCCAGATAATATTCGCGGAGAAATCGTTTTTTTTTCTGTTGTTGATACGTCTGAAAAGGAATACATTTTTCCGATTATATTTATAAGTTACAAATTTTCAAATTACAAACGCTCAGCGTCCGTCGTGCTGCGCGTAGCCCGTGAAGTGAACTTTACGTAACGTGAACGTGCTGAAGCCATCACGACGTAACTTCTTCGTCACGAGGTCGGGTGTTGCGCGTGTGCAACACTTGTTCTGTGCAACACTTGCTCTGTGCGGCATAAACGAAAAAAAGAAAGGAAAGTCAGGTTGGTCGCCGTATTGAAATTCGGGGAGAAGACATCGGGTATATTACGATTTCCTTGAAACACTTTAGGTGTGTAAGAATGGGGTAAATTGGGGTTTTACTCGAAAACGAATACCCTAAATACACGTTGAGGGCGCGTGATGGGGTGTTTACATTTTTTGAGACCCATACTTATGAGAGCCGCAATTATAGTGCCTACAGTTTTCTTTTTCGTGAGCCACGATTGTCTCGTCTTCCTGTGGTGACAGCCGCCGCTGGGTCCCAGAATGCTCAACCGGAACGCGCTCGTTTCTATTCAAGCCGAGAGGAAGGTGCTGCGTTTGATGGGGGCTAGTAAATGTGTCGCCGCCCACGCACTCGAGTACATGGCTTAAAACGCTGGAGTTATGGGGCGCAAACACGCGTGTGTTTCATGTTTTGCATGTCTCGAGGGCTTTTGTTCTTGCTGCAAAGTAGAATGCGCCATACGTGCGCGCGCATGGCTGCCTGCTGTTCTAGATATCGTTGTTTATGCTTGAACCGAGTCACACCTGATTGTACTAGAGGTAATTTCACGGTGGCTATAAAAACAATAGCCGCCTCTAATAAAACGCTCTTCTTCAGGCAGCCTTCGTCTGGCGTACTTCTTAGGTGCTATGCGCTCCACCCACCATCACGATGTAGCAGTTCCTGTTCTGTTTTGCTTAACAAATGCTTCAATGTGAGTTAATTTGACGCGCTCCGCGACTTTGGTGAGTGACAGGTGGTCAATTTATAAGAAGCAAATAAAAATTTGGTCAATTGAAATGAATGAATTATTTTATAGTTACTCATAGGTACAAACGACTGCCACTACTATGCCGTAGGTACGATATTAGTAGAGCTCCATTTGTTTTTCAAAATAAACTTTGTCAGAGATAGCTGTGTCCCAGTTACGGATTCGTGTACGTGCGTATGTGTGTGTGCCGCTGGCGCAGCTTGTCCGCTCACAACGCTCCTTCTTTTTCTCGGTGCAGCACGCTGTGACAGCACACCGGACATTGACTTGACTGAAACTGTCAATGCCTACCTTCGGCGCATACCAGATACGATCCCCATAGCAGGCGCGAAGGCGAAGACCTGGATAATGGGATTCAAGACATCAGCGCCCGAAGTTACGGGTCTCGGAAGCCTGTGGGCTTACAAGCCGCCCTACGTTTTCTGCAGTGACAATCGCACTTTTGTCGAAGTCGAGGCGTTCATCGCCGAGCCCTTGCGCATCCAAGCAGACTGGAAGAGCTGCACTGGGAGTCGAGGAAAGCTGGGAACAACGGTAAGCTTCTCTAAACGGCTGAGCTGCTTAGGGGTCCGCTATACCCAACGTCCGCTGTCAAGCAGAAGAGAAAAGCGTAGCCGCTTTTGCCCTACTGTCCACAGCCCTGTCCTTAGCTCACTACTGCGCCATAGTGATATGCGGAGGAAAGCACAGAAGGAGATAAAGAGACACTGTAAAGAGGGAAAGAACTTAAAGTCTTAAAGTTAAGGTTTTTGGTGAAGCTTCGATATAGTTCTTCAAACGTTTAAACGTTTATTTTAACGCATCCATGCTTGAAGGCAGTTGCCGCAGAATATGAGCTAAGAAGAAGAAATGTACAGGTATAAGTTGCCGCTCATGGCAGGTGAAACAAGCTAACATGCTAGCAGAAATGATACTTCAATCTTGGGCTTTTGAAGTGGGGTGAATTGCGCCTGTAAATACCCGCCTAGTAACTCTCGTACCGGTTTACTTATATTGCTGCAATTATTATTTTGTTGTTTTTTGTGGGGTTTTACATCCCAAAACCAATTGTGATTACGAGAGACGCCGTAGTGGAGGGCTTCGGAAATTTCGACCACCTGGGGTTCTTTAACGTGCACTGACATCGCACAGCACACGGGCCTCAACATTTCGCCTCCATCGAAATGCAGCCGCCGCGGCCGAGATTCGATCCCGCGACCCTCGGATCAGCAGCCGAGTACCTTAGCCACTAGACAACCGTGACGGGGCTTGCTGCAATTAGAGCAAAGTACTTTTTTGCCTAGTTTATATTTCTCTTTCTAACAGCTGTTACGTTTATTGCGGTGCGAGTTGCGCGAGTAATACGAAGACTGAAACCTGGCGAGAGAGACCTCGGGGCATTTCAGTATCTACGTTGTGGCCATGAGGTTGAGGTCGGTGCCATGCATGACAAAGAGAGTGTCAAGGTCAAAATATGCTACACTATGTAAAACTGCACGGCGATGTGATTGAAAGCATTTGCCGTTTGAGTGACAGAGAAGGAAAACTCGTTATCAAAGAGAGGTTAGCGTGTATGTGAGTGCCTGCATCTGACTATACGAAAAGTAATTGGGGAGAGAGGGACAGCAGGGAAGGTTGGATCGGAAGCGTGCTTGAGGACATCACTATTGTATGATCACTGTGTTTACAGGTGGCATGAGTAAAGCAGTGTTGTTGCATTAGGTGTTGCCACTTTGGAACTGATCAGTTGAGCTAATACCTTGAAGCACACGGCAGTACCACGTAGAAGGCGCCGGAAGAAAAAATTTTTAGAACGAGCTAATGGTACATAAAAAACCAAACGCAATCGACGATAGTGCAAACTGGTCGCACAGTTTTCAACGCAATGGCGTAGCTACCGCAACTTAAAATAGCGTCAAATTAAATCCGCACAGGTAAGCTATTGGGGAAAGTTTCGCGACGACCAGCTGGATTTGAGAGCACTGGCTATCAGGCAAGCACTTTTTTTGATAAATGTGAAAGACCGCGGCGGTACATATATCTGCGATAAACTTTCATCAATGAACTTTTTTCTTGCAAATAATTCCAAACAGCCAATCGCAATCGTTGACCGATTTATTGTTTTTACCCTTTGAAGGTTTCGAACGCCAGACTCCTGCTCTACTTCGCCTTTGGGCCAACCCATGACGGAACGCATGGAGTTCAGCTTTACAACATTTCGCCCGAAAGCCTCGAAGATGCACGGGTGTTTGTCGAAGGAATAGACCGAAGTTTGAACAGCGTCATGGAAGGCTTGAATATCGTGTTCATGCCACACCTGCACTTGTTCTGGAACAGATTTATTCGCGTGGGCGCGCATCATATCATCACAAGATAACTAACGCTCTAGGTCATGCAACGTACAACATTCTCGAGCGTCTACATATGATCATCGTGCAGAAAGAGCGAATAAAGTATTGTTGAAACAACGTATGGAGTTCCTGTCTTCGCAGACTTCGCAGCATCCTTGACTTTTGCAGCTTGAACACTAAAACTAGTGTCACACCGGCGCTTCGAAGGCCTTCGAACCGACGGTCTATCGACTCAAAATTCATGTCTGCGCTGCTACACGGGCGGTTTCGATGGCCGTCGAGTCGACAGTCTATCGTGACCGTCGGTTCGAAGGCCTTCGAAGCGCCTCTGTGACACCATTATAAGACGTTTTACAAAAAGGGATGGCGTACATCAGAATGGCAGGCGGACGTTTCGGTAAGTGGGGAAATTTTCTTGAAGAGCACCTTGTCGCTATTCACGAGTTTTGAAGGGTGAGCAGTTTGCTGCCGGTGCTGTAGTTGTCGGTGCGTGTTATTTGCAAGAAGACTAACGGATATGTGCGTGTAAGAACGTTTCGCGCGTGCTGCTGTAGCGCCGGCGTATCGGAGTTTAGACAGACAGACAGACAGACAGACAGACAGACAGACAGACAGACAGACAGACAGTCAGTCAGTCAGTCAGTCAGTCAGTCAGTCAGTCAGTCAGTCAGTCAGTCAGACAGACAGACAGACAGACAGACAGACAGACAGACAGACAGATAGATAGATAGATAGATAGATAGATAGATAGATAGATAGATAGATAGATAGATAGATAGATAGATAGATAGTAAAGCCGTGCAGGGACATCTACAAAACTATAAAAAATAGCCATTGAATTCCACGTTTAGGCCGGGGTATAGTGAAGTTCAGTTTTTGCACGAAGTTCCATGTGCAGGATTCGCAGATATCCATACTTACCATGTTTCCTAGTGTGGGCTACTCGGTTTACGCATATTATGGGAAAGTTAAGCGAACGATGGGACACTGCCCTGTCTTATGTCTGGCGAGAGTGCAGGCTATTGTCTGGGAACGTGTCAGGTTTTTCTTTTCCGTTTTCTCCGCGCTCTATGGCCTAAACAGCGCTGACATCGTAAGCGACATGGGCGCGGCCATGTCTTTTGCATCAACGTTTTCTCTGCACGTTACCCATTTAAGCTTACAAAGAAAAAAGAAATCTTTTTCAAAAAACAGTCTTGTACATTAGAATGCGGAAGGCATTTCATTTTGTCGTATATAGTCCGCAAGAAAACAAGTGATGCTCGCGGAAATTTGCCATTGTCACCGTTTGTCGTTTGGGTCATATGTCATTATAAGTGGGTGCTGTCACAAAACAGCATCCACTGAAACGGTGTGTCAAGTGTTATATTCAGCGTCACTCGCGTGAAGCGACCACCGAAGCTTCTCTAAGCACACTTTTATTCTCTAGTGGCTCCACCTGGGCGCCTTCCGAAGTCGTCGCAGGAGCAGATGATGGGCTGCCAGCACTAGCTACAAAGCTCTCCTTGTCAGACAAAGTGGTTCCGAACGAACAATTGGGCTCTATTTAACTGCGGTCAGAGCACTCAGCCAATCCTTATGACGTGAACGCCTCCCATTGGGTTCATCTCTTCAACTCCAGGCCACTGGTCCGGGTAAGATTGGAAGCGTCGATTGGTTTCAATGACAACATGTTGAAGAACAATCGCTGGAGCCTCTTCGCGAAGAAACTTCCTCCACATGACCTCGAGGTAAGGCTTAGTCAGGTGGCCAAGTGTGTCCACGACAGCACGAACTCCTTCGCTGGTTCCGTTCAGGTACAGTTCAGCGTCGTACAGGCTGTCTGCATGAATTTTCTGCAGAACAAGGCGGGGCTGGTCTTCGTGAGTAGCGTCAACTTTGAAGTGCACCCTCATCTTGCTCACAGAGACCTTCGGCATGGAAAAAATAGAGCACATGAGATGTCAGAGTAAGTACACTGAAATAGAAAAGAATCACGGATGCCAGCGGGGCTTCAGTGACTATAGGGTCATAATCCTTGGACTAAAGTGTCCTGAAAAGTTGATTGATTTCTGAGGTTTTACGTCCGAAAACCAGCTGTGATTATGAGAGACGCCGTAGTGTAGGGCCCTGAAATTTTGACCACCTGGGGTTCTTTAATGTGCACTGACATCGCACAGCACACGGGCCTCAACATTTCGCCTCCATCGAAATGCAGCCGCCGGGGCCGGGATTCCATCCCACGACCCTGTGTCCTGAAAAGTGTGAGTTATGGTGCCGCTCATCGGTATGTGAATGTTCTTTGGTGCTTTCTCTATCTCAGCCCACTTTAATTTGTGAAATAAATGTGTCATGCCTTTGAAAACTGCGCTGGAACCCACCGTATCATTTAAAATCGCTAGATTAACAGTTCTTCTCTATAAACTGTGCTTGATGGAGTTCACAGTAAACAGCGGAAATATCGCATAGAAGGAAGGGAGGACCTGCCGTTTCCCTGGACTAATACCAGCACTGCGACGCGAAAATTATTACGTGAAGGACAATGTAGAAAGAGATAAACATAAAGGCATGGAGGAGGGAAGGATGGAATAAAAGGAATGGAAGAAGAAACGAAGGAATAAAGAAGTGTCGGGTTGCGCGGAGGGAAAAAAGTGGACCCGCGCTTCTACTAACTACCCACATACTTGCCCTCAGCGCATTGTTAAATGGTATAGTGTGAATGATGGTGATAATTTCACAAGGGTGGAACTAGCATTATTTTTATTACTGCCAGAACTTATTATATACGCTACACAGTGAAGTGTATATTTGTATACAATGCAAGTCGAGGCTTCGCTCAAGCACCAACATCACGCCCCGCTGCCTTTTTAAATTAACGTAACGATCTTTTCCCTCGATATTCACTGGCATGTAGGGCAGAGGAACAGTAATCTGACTTTGAATACGGTGCCCAGAGCGTCACGACTTGCCCTTCCGCAACAATGCACTTCTCTTTGTGAACATTCAAGTTCTCTATCATTGTGCACGAACAGGGAGATGAATCACCTAATTGTACTCTCTCCTTCAGCCTTGCAGCTCAACAATCAAGTAAATTCGTCGAATGCACGTTTTCCATTCCTGGTTCTGCTCACGCGCTTTAAATAATGAGATTCTAGATTACATTCTGAGGTTTTGCAGAGAGAAAATTAATTTCCCATAACGAATTAACAGCAGTAAGCTGGTGTGGCATTTGGGCGGCAAGTGAAAACATGAGACAGGTCCTAAAAACTTTCGAAGCCTGCATATTCAGACTTCTGCTGAGAACGATTTGGGCTCTTGTTTCGGGGCCTCTTGGTTGTGACCTTCGTAACTTCAGCGCCGGTTCAATCGCGCTCGTGTTATGTTTTTTAAATACTGTCACACTGATCTGACGACCTTAACAAGTCATCGGTGCCGTTTATAGGAGCGGCATAATATATCCGGAAAATTTCATTGTTTTTTTTCTACGACAGTGAACACTGAGCTTTCAGAGAATACGGTGTCGTATTTCCCGTTTCATTGATATACTGATTTTTGTAGCACAAGGTCGCACGTTTTGCTAAGCCTTGCATTGTTTGTTGAAATCGATGCTGCACATTCTTGAAGTATTTGTTTATTTATTTATTTATTTAGTTTTTATTTTATTTCTTGTAATACAAGAAAAAGGATACAGTGGCAAAAGGCGTTTCACAAGCCTGACAAAGGCCCCTGCACCTGTAGTTCGTCACAGATACACATTTTCCCTTCTTTCCTTTTTTTTTTGCAGATACAACACTCAACAACAAAACCCCGACATGTCATGTATCACATGCGCGCGGAATACAATAATAAAAAAAAGCAACGCGTTTATACATTTAACACAGTGCGGATACACTTGTCTTGCACATGAGAACCAAAGCTCGATACATCCTATACCACAGTGGAAGAACACAGCCCAATTCTACCTACTCTTTTTATACAATATAGCGTAGTGATGATAAGTTATTTCTTTTTTGATCAAAATTACTTTAACTTGTTTTTTAAATGTCCCTAGCCTGTCGTCAAACCGCAAGACATTTTGCAATTCATTAACTAATCGCGTTGATTGGAATTGTAGCGTTTGTGTTCCATAATTTGTCCTGGTTCTTGGTAAACGCTGTAAGTTTCTTCTATCAGGATAACGTTGGTCCTTTTCTTTTTGTTTATACCACTTGTTTTTGTGTACCTCTTGAAGCAGTTTAAAATAATAGATTTGGTTTGCCTTTAACATTTCATGTTTATAAAAGAGCACCGAAGTGCACAAGCGGTCGATTCTACCCTGGTAATTTTCATAGCAGCGAAGTATTTTCTTTTGTAGCATTATAAGTTTGTTATATTTTTTTGTTGTTGTCGTACCCCATACTAGTACGCCATAACAAAGTCTTCAATAGAAGAGGGCATTGTACAAATTTTTCTTTAACCACTGAGGAATGAGGGATGCGATTCTGTACAGGCATCCTACCGTTCGCGCAAGTTGCCTAACTAAATGATTAACGTGGACGTTCCACGATAAGTCTTCGCTGAACCATACCCCAAGAAATTTTTGAGGTTTCTCACGTTTTATGGTGTTCCCATCAAAGCTTATCTTTATATCATATTTAACGTTGTCTGATCTTCATCCTTTTTTTTTCTTGCTGCAAAGAAACTGTCATTCTTTTCACTCAAGTTTTTTCTGTTGGTCAAAACTGGTGTCTTGTAGATGACCATCTTTTTCCACGGTCTGTATGTTTCTTGTTTTTCTATTTTTCTGAGTCTACTGCATCAATTTCTATTTTTTCGTTTTATTAGCGGCTCCTCGTGTTATCACACCCAAGCTTTCGTGCTGTTTTTGGACCCGTTAAATATATCACTCTCTAATAATGTAGTGCGGTTAATGTAGTGATGTTATTGTATAGCTCGTTTCTAATTTCGCATTATACATTTTCTTTCGTTATATGGACATATCGATGAAGTACAGTACACTAAAGAATTACCATTTTTCCGCTATTAATAGTGGTCGTTATTCATTCGCCGAAGAACCTTAATTTGTAGAACTCCCCAGATTTTTGTTGAAGCTCCTCCCTTTGTCACAAAGCATTTTCAAGCAAAAAGGGCTAAACAGTAATACTCCCTATACGTAACACGCCTCATACGCCATACTTGAAGATTCAGCGTTCCGAAACTCGGAGCGTTAGCCTATCGTAGAAATTTTACGCTTTCAATGTTGTGTAACGTCTTGTTTGCTATAATACTGGGAGCAGATTTATTGGGCATTCAAACGCGGTTTTGTCATCATCGTTCCAATCAAGTCATGCCAACGTGCTCTAATTCGCAATGTAACATCTAAGGCAAAACAGGACAGGGAATTTTTCTAGCTGCGTCATCACATTGCCCACTAAACTCAACTTTCTAAATATGTTAAAGCGATACTAAAGTGAAAAGGTAAAGTGGTTTAGAATAATCACCTATGTTTCGAGAACTCGATTGTCGGTTGTTTCCACATGTCATGTGCGATATTAAAAGCGCAAATGAACGTCAGAGTTTCAGTTCTGAAATTGTCGTCGGGACTTCGGAGCATAAGGACATCAGAAGGTCAATTTTTTTTTTCATATTCTTGCCAAATGCGCCCCACATGTTGTTCCGAAACTCCCTGTGTTAAGTCTCTGGCTTGCTTGTACAGAATGTAGATCTTCCTTACCGACAAATGGCTATACAGGGTGTCCCAGCTATCTTTAGCCAGGGTTTAAAAATATGCCGATGCACCCTAAGACAACGCGACCAAACGCATTTTTCTTACAATCGTATGGAGTGAGTCAGACTATTTTTTGTGTTCCACTTAATTGGTTAATTAGTCAAGATTAATTAATTAACTTCGGAAGCAACAAAGTTAGGCAAATAATTCCTATTGAAAACTTCTACAGTGGCCTGTCAAATGCCCAGTTAAAAAGTTTCCAACTTTCTATCTATTCATAATTAGTGTTTTCCAGCTCGACGCAGATGCCCGCGAAATACAAAAAATACCACGTGACATCGCGGCGCGCAAGCCGCGATGTCACGTGGTATTTTTTGTATTTCGCGGGCATCTGCGTCGAGCTGGAAAACACTAATTATGAATAGATAGAAAGTTGGAAACTTTTTAACTGGGCATTTGACAGGCCACTGTAGAAGTTTTCCATAGGAATTATTTGCCTAACTTTGTTGCTTCCGAAGTTAATTAATTAATCTTGACTAATTAACCAATTAAGTGGAACACAAAAAATAGTCTGACTCACTCCATACGATTGTAAGAAAAATGCGTTTGGTCGCGTTGTCTTAGGGTGCATCGGCATATTTTTAAACACTGGCTAAAGATAGCTGGGACACCCTGTATAGGCCTCAGAAGACACTGTGAAATATCTCCGACGTCACGCGTTAGAGTCCTCGAACTTCAAAGCGGCATCGCCACCCGCATTTTCATTTTGCGTGTTTCCTAGCTTCCCTTACTGAAATGCCCTATATGGCAATACCAGGAATTGGGCATATCTGGCTATAATGACACCTGTCCGTCTGTGGCCATATTTCTCGAAATCGTGATAGAGGATATGCGGCAATAAAAGACGCACACGAGGAACATGTATGATTGTGACACGTATTGAGCAAATACGGCCACGTACAGACGTGTTCCATATATAGCCACGTATGCATATATGGCCATATACACATATACCTGGTTATACACGGTGCGTGTGTGTATGTGGCCGTATTTGCTCAATACGTGTCATAATCATACATGGCATTCCTCGTGTGCGTCTTTTATAGCCCTATATACCTCTATCACGATTTGGACAAATACGGCCAGAGATGGACAGGTGCCATATATGGCATTTTTGTAATGGTTACCAAGGGTCTTCTGCTCGCAAGGTTTTTGTTTTGGTATCGCGAAAAGATAGCCTGCTATTATGTTTCTTTACTGTAGTGTTCTTTTTTAAGGGGTATCACCAACAGCATTGCGATGGGTAATATAGAGCACCCGAAATATGAACAGATCTACAGTTTGAGTCGCACATTAAGTACCGCTGGGATGACTCGCTTCCACTTTCTTTTATCCTCAAGCAGTTTCAATACAGTGCATTTGTAATTTTTGAGGCTACCTACCTTTGTTCCAAGTTTCCCGCTGTCCCCTGTGCAGCTCATCCAATCCGTGGTAATATGTAATGGATCGCTTGCAAGGACTACAGCTTCGATAATGGTCTCATTTGCAACGCAGTACATATCGTAAGGCTTGTACCTCCAGAGGCTGTTGAGATTCTGCAGCTTCGGGGCAGTTGTCTTGAAGCCAACTACCCAGGTCCTTTCAGGAGCGGCCGTCAGCGTCATCGTGTTGGGTATTTTTCGCAAGTAAGCGTCGATGCTCTCCGTCCAATCATGCTGTGGAACATTGCCACATTGCTCTGCGGGAAATGAATTGCAGTGTGAGGTGCTATGGTGCGTGCCATAACGCGAATTCTAAAAAGCGTTGTAGAATAAAGTGAAAATTGTTTGACCTTGGCAAATGAGATATTTTTTTCCGTCTGCATCATTTCAAGTATGTTGTGGCTGCACTTGACCTTTTGCGACGTTAAACAAATTCATACCACCCGCGTTACAAACATTAACTTAGAACAACAAATGTATTTAAACAGCGGTTAGCGCTCAATGGAAGAGTAGTGTTATTGGAATACTAGTAGCAAGAATACGCGCTCCAAGACAGCCTTGTCTCTATCAAAAAGTAACAGATAAAAAGTAACTTAAGTAACACATACCCTAAAGCACTGAATGAGTTTTCAGAGAGTTTTGGGATACAATGAAATAAATTTTGTTCCGGACAGCGTTCACGAACAGATGTTGGTGACCTCTAACTGGTAGGAAGAAGATATATTGTGTACGCTGGTTATCAGAGCTGTACGTTGGTGGGGCCATTTCGGCATATGGCGGTAGACGAAGTTATGTCAAAATGCTGTATGGCGCCGGGTCCTTAACAATCATTTATGATATATGCCGCACTACAATTGCGCGTTTTACAGCTATAAACTCAACAACTGCCCCATTTTTTTACAAAGCGGCATACCGGTCTAGTGCAAGGGACAGGCACGTTAATGAAGCTTTATGAAGTATATAAGGAGTGAAAGGTGCTTGCATACTTGTGCATTTCTTTATATGAATAGCTGCCAGAAGACACTGAGGGTGTACTACAAAGCGAGATGTCGGTAAATAGCGTGAAGAAAATATCATGACTTTCATATTAATATTGTGACTCGAATAGAAAGAATAGAAAACGCAGAAAAGAAAACGGAGAAGAGAGGAAAAAATAAAGAAGAAAGCTACGTGACACCGTAACTTTCCTTGAAGCATAAAACACACAACAGAAAAGCAATAGTGGCGATCTGACTCAGTTACACAACTACGAAGAAAACGTTACAAGAAATGTTTTACCACGCAAAATTCTTCTCAGCTTAAGAATATGACGCAGAGACTTGCGAAATAACCAGAATGTCAATTCGAAATGCCAAAAGAACCCTGCAACACCTCATGAATATAGTCCGAAAACGGTCCGAAGTCAGTCGCGGGAGCTCGTGTGAACACGCGAGCGAATTATTACACTGCAACTACCAGGGAATTTCCTGCTTGGTTTCAAATACATGTGGCAATCGCCTGCATTTCTTTCAGAAAATTACGTCACTAGGAGGATCGACTGCGTAGTCTGAGGCAGAACGTCCATTGCTTTATTTCATGGTAGCGGAAACGTCGTCAGTAATGCTTTATTATTGTTCTTTTTGATCAGGATTTTTATTCCACCATCAAATACACTCAATGACACATTGTGGGTGCAGACAAAGAAGCCATAGATCAGGCTTGACAGGGTCTGTACCCCTGGGGCGTGGGAAGCATTACAAAAAGTAAAGAAATGGAAAACACGCACATGGCAGTTCTCTTCATTGGAACATCATATATAAGCCAGGGAATGCTAGAAAATGGTAATGGCATATGCCCGTTAACAGCAGTCAATGAAAGAAATATGCACACGTAAAAACAAAACAGCACAGATAGAGTAGATAAATATACACACAATAAAAAAGAAAAAAAAAGCCAATGCGTAGCGTTCGTTTAAGACTCAGCGATTCGGTTCAACAAATAAAAAAAAACTGTATTACATATCTTCGAGAATACAGATAAGAGTCAAGGGACGTATCTGGCGCTTCAAGTGACGTAATTTTTTGAAAGAGCACGCAATTTCTAACCATATTTGAAACCAAGTCGCAAATTTCCTGGTGTGTGCTGGCCCCGTGACGTGCAGCGTACGTTGTCGTAGGGGCCTCGACGAGATATCGGCACCGTCTTTTGACTATGTTTCGGAGGCGTTACAAGGCCCCTGAAAAGGCCGAGTAGAGAGAAACCGGAGAAAATTTAATATGAGAAGGCTACACGATATCCGAATCTGCAAGAAGCCACGAAAAACAAGGGCACGCTAAAAGCTGAACACAAATCAAAATCGTAAATTTTGATTTGTGTTCAATAGCATTTGGCCCAGGTGTTCGTAGCAGCATCGGCATCATCTTCTGGCTTTTTGAGTGTTGCTGTGCCCCTTTAACGTCACATGGCAGTCTTCTAGGGCACTTCCTATTCAGACAAGCGCAAAAATGTTGTAAAAAGCTATTCGGAAAACAATATGTCGCTATTTGCGCATAGGCACCACAAACATTCAAGCGCTCTATGTGCTCAGAACATCGTGCGCAAGAAGAACTTGCTTGATTCACAAGTATTCCTCACCCGTCACTAGCCGCGAAGTGTCGGCAGCAGTGCTACCATGTGGAAGCGCCGCCACTGCGGCTAAGACAGCGAGGACTAGGGGCATTTTCTTTGACACGTCCGAGGTCCGGACTGCAACGGTGTAGTAGTGAATCAGCCCTGTGGGTAGAAAGAGGAAAGCAAACGTATGACGCGAGAGCGTAAGCAACGCGAAAAATAACAGGGTAGTGAAATGGGCAAATTTTCGAATCAGTTTATACTGTAACAGCAGTGAAATATTGACTCCAGTTCTGTGCGAACTACGGTGCACAGTCTTAGCGTAACGTGCACCAGACGTAACGCCGTTGCGATCTACTTAATGGCAATTACTGCAATGACCGAGTACCGGGTGTAGCAGTACGCTGTGCGCACGTCAATCGAAATACTGTTGTTGGGCTTCGGGGTCACAGAAATCGTGAAGGTATACGCCGGGAGGAATAGGAATTACAATGATAAGGAGAATTTTTTGATTAAAAATGTAGAGAACGCAATGACTGAGGAAAGATCGCAGGAAGGGAGGATCACGGAATCCTGTTCACTGCTGCAAAGGCTCTAATAGCAGTAACATTAGCCGGGCAGCAATGATCACACATTTGCCACCCACAATTCCTTATTGAATGGGGACTGTGTTCCCATAAGTGAAAAGTGTGGCGATAGGCTTACTATCCTCCACGTTCTCGAGGAGTTTCGGCAAACAGAACCTGAAAGAAAAAAAAGTTATTTTCCGCTTCTTTACAGGCAAGACACCCCCGTTCAACCAGCAGTGTTTTCAGGAAATGAACCGATTTTTAACACAGAGTTTCAGATTTCATTAACACAACGCAACTACAGGCCATCTGCCCTAACAATGCGTAGCACTTCCTCTCTTGAGAGGGCGCTGTTGCGATTGCGCCATGAGAAAAGAACACATGCTTCCAGGCCGTTACTCTCAAGGGTCCTGAGGCAGTAGTGCATGTTACTGATTTTATGTTTTAGTGTACGCTTTTATGGTGCATTTTACATGCGTTCCATTTTTATGCCGTTTTCACTATATTATTACTTATATGTGACTTGAGGACCTATACTGCACAGGAATTTGGGCCCGTATACAGCCATCTTTCACTACCCACTGTCATCCAACTCACCACCGAACTGTATTTGTAAAACTTGCACTGGCGCTCTTTGGCCACAATTGGCCCGTGCGCCATAGATAATCAAACGTTATCAAGAGAGCAGTGCCAGTGCTAGAGACGTCGTTATCAAACGCAGCCAAACAATGGCGCTGAAGACACAGAAGCGCCGTTCCCTGGGCGCCTCCTGGTGTGAGAAGTCGACGCTTAAAATTTCGGTATTTTGAGGTTGCTTTGTGCATCGCCAATTCAACGGGCACCGAGTGTGATTTAAGTGAACTTTGCAGGAGGTGTGGCAGTTGAGTATGTACCAAGTTAAGGGTCAATTCGTGCTGTTCACTGTCACGTGGATTAATCTTTTATTCATTGCACTCATCAAAATGAACGTCGAATCGTCAATTTATGGACAGGGAAAGAACTTAATACGCAGTAGATCGGCATGCAAAGTGCGTAATTTGTACGGGCGTGTAGCTCAACTCACCTTTCTTCTCACGGACTCAAAGCTACCTTCCAGAAATGCGGTCTGAAAGAGTTCCACGCTTTTAAGCGCTCGCTGTTACCCAATATCCCGGAGTGTGCATGTCTAACGTTGCTCGTTTTTTTTTTTTTTGTATTTCTCGCCGGATGAATTGCTATCTCCCAGTAGAAACTGCTCACTAATTGGTCGTCTTAGTCGCTTCACTAGAGCTACGTGCATGGCGATACTGGCAAGAGATGTGAGATATCGTGTCTCAGTAATATTACGACAAAATAAGCATACAATATTATAGACCCGTAGCGGAGCATAATTACTTCCTTTCCAGTGCATATCACGTCCGGCAGGAGCCTGCTGAAGGTGGTAACGAGAGCGCACAACACTATAGAGTTCACGGCCGTTGTTGTTCCATTTTTTAGCGTACACTTATAGACCACTTGTATACAGAACGCCACATAGCGAGCTTCGTCCTCTTGATCGCTCTCTTGCCATGAGAAGTCGGATATTAGTTGGAAATATTCAGGAATGACCAGACATGAAAATGCCGTTTGCCTGAGGTTGGGCGCTAGGACGGCTCGAGCACTCATAATTTGATAAGGAGGGCACGCTATAAAAATTTTAAGACAGTTACCAGCGTAAATGGCTTTTCCCATTTCTTTTGTGTGTGTATAGCTACACCCGCAGGAAAGGGGTGCAGCTACACCCCCCTGCCCCCATGCTTGGGGTGTGTAGCGAAAAGGGACGCTGTGCTTTTCGGTCACACCAGGGGTAGGACACTTGGGCTAGTTTCGGTATTCGCAAATAGAAGCGTCGCCATGTCTCTGGTAGGAAGGAAAATTCAATAACTTTTGCGTAGGTTGCTGTACTGTCTAAACCTAGATAGAAATAAAGTGATCGACTCAATTATGTATAACAATGAAAAATATCCTGTTCGCTATTAAATTTTTTTCTCATCCTATATCTCTAGCCGCTTGAGTGTTTGCGCCAACGGGCGCTGCCTCGGCTCTTGCAGCTCCGGCTGCCATATCCTGCGTCTGCTCTTGCCGCTTGCGCTGCTTCACGTGCACAATATTATTCATTGAGTCATGAACAAAATTTTTCGTTCCTGTGCCCGCACACGTGAAGAGAGTCTCCGAAAAGCTGAAGAGGCTGAAGGCGTCCTGGGGCGCTGTACAATGCGAAAACTGGGAGCATTTCCTTCTTTCGTCGTCACAAATAAGTGCTGTCGTTGTCTATAGAAATTCAGGATTCTGCTTTTTAGTTTGTAGGGGAACAAATGTTTGAACATATTCTATGACAAGAGAGAGAGAGAGAAAGTAAACATTTACTGAAAAGAAATGAGGGATCTTCCTCGTATGGTGGAGCCCTTAGTTCAGGGCCCCATTGGCTCGCGCCACTCCACGTGCTCGCTGGATCAGCCGACGCTGCTCCTGCGGCGCTGAGCTCGTCAGCGCAGTCTCCCAGGAGGAATGTGATGGTGATGGGATAGGGGAACAGCCCGGTGGACATGGGCACTCCCACGTGCAGTGATATACAGTGGGCTGCGCTCCACAGTAGGGACAGTATGAGGGATATTGTGTGGGACGAAAGAGGTGTAGGGTGAAAAGACATGGGAAGGAATTATTCTGTAGTTGCCGCCACGCGACAGCTTCCTCCCGGGTAAGGGAATGGTGTGGTGGGGGCAAATAACGTCGGCTTTGTCTGTAATGTTCTGGAGTGTCAGCGTAGTTCAATGGTTCTGTTGGTGCGTCGTCTGGATTGGACAGCTCTTCAGATGGCGCCCGGTTTGTGAGCTCTCGGGATACCGCATTAGCGCGTTCACTGCCATGGAGAGAGGCGTGTCCAGTTGTCCAAACGATACACACCTTGTGTAGTAATGAGGGGTGTAATGATGTCAGAATACGGTGTGTGTACGGTGTCACCATTCCTTGTGCTATGTTCCTGCAGGCAGTTTGCGAGTCAGTGACCACTGTCCTAGGCTCGTCCCGTGCTGGTAGGAGAGAAGCATGTACAATAGCCAGGGCGACAGCCGCCTCTTCCGCCATGGCACTGTCGTTCGTGTTAAGTGTGGCCGAAACGCTTAGAGTGTCGGTGTTGTCTACTACGACAAGACACATGGCCTGTCTTTGTGGGTACCGTGCCACGTCAGTATAGAGGACCGGCGTATCAGATGTACCATCGCCTAGAACGCGCATTAAAGCCTGAACCCTTGCACGTCTCCGGCCTTTATGACGGTCAGGATGCATATTTCGTGGAATCGGGGCCACCTGAATTTTGCTTCGAATCTCAAGTCCAAGGTTCTTGCGTTCTTGTAGCGCTTTGTTCGGCATGGTGTATCCCAACCGGGAGAGAATATCGGTACCTTGTCTTGTTCGTTGGGGGCGTTGAATTTGACTGTTCGGGTGGTCTTCCACCAGTTCTCGGATGGTGTTGTGGACCCCAAGTCGCAGTAGGAGCTGCGTTGACGCGTATTGGGGTAGTCCCAGAGCCGCCTTTAGTGCCGTGCGGAGGAGGGCGTCCATCCTGTTTGTCTCGGTTTGAGTAAGGTTATGGTAGGGGAGGTGGTAGGTGAGTCTGACAATCAGTAGAGCTTGTACAATTCGGAGGGTGTCTTTTTCGTGAAGCCCATGTCGGCGGTTTGTAATGCGCCTTATCATGTGCGTTACTTGGGCATTTTGTTGGCATAGTAGTTGGACAGTATATGTAGCCTTGCCGTTGTGTTGGATATGGAGCCCTAGTATGCGAAGTCTATCTACCCTTGGAATTTGGTTGCCATTCAGATGCAAGGTCACGTCTGGCGGTTTGTCTTTTTCCGTTTTTTGAACACGAGCACAAGCTCCGATTTTTTCAGCTGCGCAGGTGAGTCCTCCGGCAATGATCTATGACAAGGTTTTATAATGACACACTAGACCGTTCACATCATTTGTCAAACGCGCTAATGAGGATTTCGATTAGAGGCACATCGTCAGCGAGGCTAAAATCTCGAAAACTTGTCTATTCCTAGCGACGTCTTGCAGCTACGCAAGTAAGAGAGATTAATACGCCTTTGTGATCAGAATTACTATTAATGACGTGAGATGTAAAGCCCCTTGTGTAAAGTGAGGAGCTTAGAAAAACACATTCTAACGCAGCAGAGTCCCTTGTGGGATCACTGACAACTACTTCTAATCCTAAGTTTAGTGAAACATTGAAGAATTTTCTACAAAGTCATTGGTCGGGACCCTGAAGACATAGGAACGGCTATGGCATGCAAGGCACTTCGAAGTCGCCCAGGGCAAATTAGGTTACCAGAAGAAAAACCCTTTTGGTGTATACAACTACAAGGTACTGTTACCTGATCTGCTAATGAGTGTGGGGACGATGGATTACGCCGATAGTTATAGGAGTGTTCGCGATGTGAACCTCACACCAGACGGTTTCGATGTCTAATGGCGACTTAGTACAGAAAAACTCACACCAGACCTCAAGGAGGTGGCAAGCTCCTTGAGGTCTGGTTGAGGTCCTTGAGGTCTGGCATGCTGTCGATCGGTCCGCACCAAGTCACCGATCGAACAACAATAATTTCAAATAACCGCCGTAGCAACCCGGAGCACCTGAGCACGCATGCGCTTCGACCACGGTGCCTTTTCATTATTGAGCGAAATTGAATTTCTCAAACTAGAAACCTTAAAATATCACAACGGAAGGTACGACTTAATTAAATTCTACACAAATGACAGCTCGGACTGTATTGAATGTAGCGCGAAACAATTTTTCACAAGGATTTTTAAATAATCACAGCATTTTATAGACAAGTCCTTAATTTTAATGAATCTCTTGTGAGAAGGCGATCCGTGCGGGGCCCAAGGCCGCGATAACGTCTGAGTCTTAAAGGTGGAAATTAAGTGTGGTCTGCCCCGCCACGGTGGTCTAGTGGTTATGTGGTACTCGGCTGCTGATCTGAAGGTCGCGGGATCGAATCCCGGCCGCGGTGGCTGCATCTCGATGGAGGCGAAATGTTGAGGCCCGTGTACTGTGCGATGTCACTTCACGTTAAAGAACCCCAGGTGGTCGAAATTTCCGGAGTCCTCCGCTCCGGCGTGTCTCATAGTAATGTCCTGATTTTGGGACGTTAAGCCCCACAAATCAATCAGTCGAGTAAGTTCCCTCCAACTTTGTCACACACTCAAGTGAAAGGTGCGCACCCCTTAAGACAAAGGCGCCGTTTTGACCTGTTTTGTGCCTGAAGTCGATTGGATATATGGCATATCGAGTCTAATGTGCTACATTTGCGCGTGCGCATCTTCCTTCTGTTGAGCTCGAGCAACTGCTGTCGTGATCCACTACTACATGGTAGCGACTACGCGAAGTTTCAGAAAAGTAATGGAAGATTGAAACATTCGTTGAAGATCAAAGTGCGCTAACGTAGAAGGAAGGTTCAGGTTAACAGTGGCAAGTCAATCGAAGGAAAATTGATTGATTTCTGGCGTTTTCACGTACCAAAACCACCATTTGAATGTAAGAGACGTCGTAGTGTAGGGTTCCTGAAATTTCGACTACCTTTGGTCCTTTAACGTGTACGAACATGGTGCAGTACACGGCCCTCAACGTTTCGCCTCCATCGAAATGCAGCCGCCGCGGCCGGGATTCGATCCCGCGACCTTAGTATCATCAGCCGAGTGTCACATAGCCATTAGACCTCCGTGGGAGGGCAAGGGAAGGACAATTAATAGGGCAAGCCAGCGCACGATATCCTTCGCTGTGCCGCTTTTTGTCAACGGCAGAATGGCTGGCGATTTTTTAAGGCGAAGCTCGCATTTTATACGCTGTGTCGACGAAGGAGGTGATCACGCCAAGGCCGGTTTGTCCCGTCACAGCGAAACCCCGCGCGAACTTTATGAAGCGGCGGAAGAAAGTAGCACTTGGAGGAGAAAGAATCTGATACAGGCGCTGTAGCTGGAACCCGAGCCCTCACTCTACGGGCTCTCACCCGGGCCATCACGCAATTACGCAAATACACATAACGGGGCGATAACAATTACACAGGAAATCTGACAGGTGGGAGACAACGGCTTAACTGTTATGCAAGCTCGAAAAAATGCTCGTTTTTGTAGGACTCGGGGAAATCTTTATTGCCAGTAGAACTAACGCGCCGGGACGCGTTGCAGCACTCATAATCGCAAGCAATATGCTCCTTCCAAAACGAAAAATCCCATTCGCGGAGATTTAAAAATTTGAAAATGCGCCGTTCTTGTGGAGAGTTTTGTGCCGTTTGTGGTGAGAAATAGACAATTTCTTCGAAAAGGTCACCGACTGAGCAAGTTCAGAATGCATATTTTGAAGGTTAATTACCCTAGAGCAGTATCAACCAAAATAAACACTGTACAACGAGTAAACACTCCGTACAACGCCGCAGCATGACGCGAAATGCACCGGAGACCGGCAACTGCTTCATCGTTCGTGCCTTCCAGTGAAACAGTTCTTGTTTTTGTGACGCCCTGGTGCACACCACACTTATCAATGGCAACTTTTTTTTTGTTGCACTTTACTTTCGTCGCAGACTTTTCGGAGGAATGAGGGAAAATTTTTCTGCAATCGGCAAAATTATGAATGAGATTAGTGCTGTCCTAGTGACAGCCAGGAACGTTTCGGCGGGGGCGAGATGATAAAAAAAAAAGAAACACCATAAAACACGCTGTTACTTAGACTTAGGCGCATGTTCAAGAACCCGCATAGTAAAGATCACTCCGCAGGCCGCAAGTACTGGACATGGCTCTTAATCATAGCTGATTTTCGTACCTAAATCCCCCGAAATTATTGCTCAGCTGTGCGTGGGTTGAAAGTTGGCTGCATTATTACTTGAAACGTCAATTTTTACACACAGTGCACTGGACGTTCAGAGGGGGCAACAGACCCTTTGGACGAGTTTTAAAGGAACAAATAAGTAAATAAATAAATACAAACAGCCAAATAAATAACTAAATTATTCAATAATTGTGTTTTTGAACACACTTCAAACGCGGCTGCAAGACCGACCGGATGCGGCATAGCTGTGGCGTTCGCGTTGGAGCGGATACAATTCAGCGGCAAGGCCGACTTCAATAAGCGACGCTCGACCGAAAAGGAAACGACGTGCTTGCCGCGGCTGCTTACAATCAACGAGCGTATCGGGCAAGCAACAGCAGCCTCGCGTCAACACTCAATTAGACGCGAAAACGCGTGTATCGGCGAGATTGCCGCCACCACCGGGACATAATGTGTGCCTTTGTCAAGTTGTTTTCCGACGTCTGACTGACTGCACCTGATATGGTCGTTGTTACGGCGCAGCGACATCACACTGCAGGATTTATAAATGCTGCGCTTCGCGGTGAAGACTCACTTTCCAACGGCACGCGAGAAGATACGAGGCTCGGCCGGTACATTGGAGAGAAAGGTGAGAGGACGACTCTTGTTCCTAAAGATGTTGGAGGACGCTTAAGCTCCGCTTTTAAGAGTGGAAGACTATGGCGCCTTTGGGAGGCTCCGTTCTTTAAAATTAGCACTTTCTCTCAAAATGGTGGAATTATTCCAGTTTTTTGTGTTTTCTTATCCGCTGAAATAACGGTACGGGCAGGTGGAAGCTTCGCGTGCAAGTTTGACGTGTGCAGACTCTACTTAAATCGTAGTTTACAGTTGTTATGGCGGATTTTAATCCCTAAAATTCGTCATTATTCGTCAAGCACCTACGCTACGGCGGAGCGTTTGCGTGGTCTCGAGTGGTCCGAGAAACGGCGGTAGTTGGAAATGATTATTTCTACCGTGGACACCTACGCCGACGTCAGCGCGTGACTTAAAGGGGCCCTGAAACCATATTTTACTCGCTGAGTTTTGCATCGAAACGGGTTCGTTGTATTGTTCTGAGGTAAATGCAAAAAGAATTTTCGAGATCGATGTAGGCAAACGCAAGTTATTCAACTTACAAATTCAAAATAAAAGCAGACGACGGATACCGGCATCCCAAGGCGTGCATGCTGCTTCCAATCAAAACGCGGCTTACATCTTGCAGAACCGGAACCGTGCTGCCCTCTGTGGCCTTCCTACCACAACCACCACGTGGGCCGCACAGCGATCCTTGTGTCAGTTACAAGCAAAATGAAGTTGTAATGCCCAAATTTGTACCTTTAGCAAGCATAAAACACGTTCTGAATTTGGAATTTCTTATATTCGGTGCATTATCGATATGTGCGATGTATATTTTTATTCCCTATTGTTCCTGGCCAATCAGAACCTGCAGCAAAGCAGCATGGTGATGTCATATCCGCTCGGAGAAACTGTTGATGTATGGCGCTGCAGTCAGCGCGGAAACCGATTTCAAGGTACAAATTAAAATATAATACGGTTCAATTTCGCCGCTTTCACTGGTGTTTCGGTCATCGTCAAGTCCCACACAAAGCAAATGTGCAATGAAATCAATGTGCGTAAAATGCGTTTCAGGGCCCCTTTAATACGGCACGAGCTGCTTCAAAGGAGCTGTCTACCACTCGGAAAGCATTCTTAGATTATGGTAAAAATGGCAAGATCGTGCGGCACATTTACGGGAACGAGCACGAGCTCACCCCACAAAAAAGGGAACTATGTCTTTTTCTATTTTCTTTTTCTGAAAGTGGTGCAAAATACGCCACTAGCGTCACCGAACAGAGTGTTTGTCAATTTTCAAGTGCACCAGAACGAACCCACGCAGGCACACGTATTCTACTGAAAAGCACTTGCTTGTGCCTTACAAGTGTACTTCACCTCATGAGACATTTTTTTATAGCGTGCAAGAGCAGTTCCTTCTTCTTTTCGCTGCTTTCGTACTGGCGCTGCCTTCGAATTCGTGTGCCTGTACTGGCGCGTAGTCCTGCCCTTGACACGCGTGCAGGGCTGCATGTCCGAGGCGCACCACAGCGCGCCGACTTTCCCCTCCCCTCTCCTCCTCGTCACCTCTGGAATGCCGTCCTTGGAACCGGTTCCTGTTGGGAAGATGCCCCCCGCGCCCAAGAGGGTTGTTCGGGGACACGACGGCGCATCGCGCCCAGTGACGATTGTTGTTGGCGTCTTTACAGGTAGAAATGGAGCGACTTCGTAAATGAAAAAATTCTGTTGTCATAATTTTACTCACTTTGTGGGGAAACCAGTGCAGACGTGGACACTTCGGAAGGTATTTCTAGTGAGCCAAAAAACGGGAGATGGGTGAAGGATGGTAGACAGCCCCTGTAGCGCTTTCGCGTTAACATGACGCCAGAAGGCCTACCAGTGGTGCGTACCACGCGTGGTAAAATACGTACTTGACTTGAGGGAGATAGCGGCAGCAGTTAAGTTTTCGCGCCTTCCGCAAAAATGTCTGAGTAATGAGCGAACCTGTGCGCAAGGCTGCGAAGTTCACTATCGCTCTTAGATAGCCAAGGGCAACGCCTTGGGTAACGGCTCGGGTCCGCCTTCACAGCCTGCGAAAACCAAGTGCTTCCTTTCTGTCTTTAGTTATTCTTTCTTTGTTAATGTCTTTACGTGTTTATGTGTTTTCCTTCGCTACATTCACTACCGTATTGGGAGCGAGGACATACCGTGGCGCCGCCACGCGGGAGAACCGGTGTGACGCGCAAAGTTGGATTGCTCCGACAGCAATGCCTTGCTCTGCGCGGAGCTGCTTTGCGCGTCGCCCTCTTATTGTTGTTGCCGTTTATTTCAGCTAGACGATATCTGTAAAATACTGTTGTGGCTACGTTATTGATTCTTCAACAAGGTAATTAACTCTTCCGGAAAAAGAATATAGGTTCATTACAATGCAGTTTAGACACCGCGTCGACTGCTGTTGTCGTCTGCTATGGTCACCGGCGAGGATACCGCGCGTGCGAAGTCCGCTGGTTTTTTTCGGTGAGATAGCATTTTGATGAATGAAAATGAATGAAAAGTAAGCATCAAGATGCTTTTAGCGCGCGGTTGCGGTAAATACACATAGCTTTTGGCCGCAAGAAAGGCGTGCGACGTGTTTCTCGTGCAATTCATTGTATGTTTGCATCAACAAAGGGGCCGCCGTTGACAAGAAGAAATCGAATTAGCAAATTTGTATTCATGCTGAACACGCATACCTCTATGCAGCGCGATGCGAGTGGTTCCTTCATTTTGCGGAAAGCAGCAGGCATAGAGCTGCATTCAATCGCGACCTTTCTCACATGATTTAAGGTGTACACACGACATACGCACATGCGCGCCTCATTAAACCTTGTTATTTTCGAACATGGGGTTCACCTTAGGACGTTGTGGCTTGATCACAATTTAAATTCTCGCCAGTATGACCCCAAGGACACTAGCCTGGAGCACAGTTGTTCGTTGTTTCTCTTTCTGTTGCTTATTTTTCCCGCGTATTCAAGACGGTCGTCACACGGCGATTTTCGATCGCGGTCGAGCCAGTTCATGGCTGCATTTTTCGACGAATGACTCCCGTCCGTATTTTGCACGAAGGGGCCAATAGCGATCGAAAATACAGCGTAAGACCGGACGTATTAGTTCACTCATTTGAATGCACTAGCAGAGACTCCGGAACGGGAGGAGGGGGGCCGCACCCCCCCCCGCCCCTACCATTTTTCTAGAGGGGGCTCGCCCCCCCCTCCCACTTTCCAACCGTTTACGCTGATATCAAAATTTTTTGAGAAGAATTTTCAAGCTGGTGGTAGTTAAAAAAAACCCCAGGTGGTCGAAATTTCCCGAGTCCTCCACCACGGCGTCTCTCATAATCAAAGCTGGTTTTGGGACGTACGTTAAACGCCACAAATCAGTCAATCAATCAAGGTGGTGGTTCTGTGGTGCAGTGCTTTCCAAAACACTGGACCACACAACCACGTGGGTTTCGCGGTGTGCCGCAGGTTTTCAGTACTTCCGAAAGTTCCAAACATTTTGAAATGTATACCAATGTGAAATAAGCGATGATGCAAATTTGTAAAATATTAGACGGCTAAAATGAATTAAAACAATAATTGATTTCATTAATATTATAGTAAATAATAATACATAATATGCATTTTAAATAAATTAGAATCGACAAATACTGAGAAGAAAAATAATCAACGCAACATGCAAAGACAATAAGTGCCCCCCCCCCCCCACACACACACACACACTCCGAAAAACGTTCCGGAGTCCCTTTGCACTAGTACGCTGCAAGGTGTAACTTATTGTGGTCTAAATGATTCAGTGAAACTATCAGTGTCCAGCATCTGCACCTTCATCGATAAGCCGTATGACACTCCGCGACTGCTGATAGAAGGAGAATCTCTGTTTGAAGCTGGCCACGTCGTCGTCTGCAGTGTAAAAGGGGAGAGAGAGAGAGAGAATATTTTATTGATGAAGCCGGAGATGTTAGCCTGGTTAATGGCCTGGGTGTAAAAGGGGAAGAAGTGATACTGGCTGGGTTCATTTTGCAGACGACGTCTTTTAGAAAATAACAAGTTTCCAATAACTCCGAGCGCACTTTTCAGCTTTTGTGGTCGCTAGGTGTCCGCGAACGTGAAATAAACGCGAAGCGACGATGTTTGTAGATAAAAACGCTGGCGAATGGCCCTTGAAAGCGCGCGTGAACTGCGTGAACCGTCCGCTTCGGCGGAGGCTCAGCGCGAGGTGGGATCGTGGGGCCACGTGATCCAACTGTGCACGCCAGGACGACCGCAGCGCCAGCCTCTCCAGTGGTGGCCCTCGCGCCCAATATCAGTGTTCGTTGTGGCTCAAAAGTAAAAGTGGGTCCACTTTTCCCTTCTGCGTCACAGCGGGCGTACCGGACGGCGGATACGGCGGTTCCGTAAAAAAAAAAAAAAAAAAAAAACTCCGCTGTTATTGTGTGGTGCGCATGACACAGTGTGACTCGAGGGACTTCTCGGAAAGGGCACACGGGCTATAAAGTTACAGAGGTGTATAATTGCACGGTAGATCATTTTGGGGGCAACTGATTCGCTTCGAAAACTGCAAATGTTCATGGGGCGCAACGTCCTACAGCGCTGCCAGTTGACAGGGAGAGAAATGCAGCTGCTTTCGATGGACGGAATTTGTACAAGACAGTTTATGAACCTCGGTGGTTCCTTCATCGTCCATCGTAACGGTGTCAATGCATTGTAAGGTGCTGATTCATCGGCTGGATGGCGAAAATTAATGAAGAAGTCGTTCAAAACGACGAAGAACAGGAAACGTCGCTAGGGCGAACGTTTCGACGATTGGACTCGTCTTCATAAGGGCAGCCACTGGCAGTACCTGCCCTGACGAAGACAAGTCCATTTGTCATAACTCCGCCTGAAGCAGAATTCCCTTTTCATGGCTTTCGACGATTTCATCGCCAACTGGAGGAACCATCTTCCCCAGAGCCGAAGTTGTAGTGAAAGTAGAGTTCAAGGTTTTATCCGCTGCCCGCGTGCCTCAGTTCCTGCTGTATTTTTTTTTTCAGTGCCTCCACAGACCACCGGTTCAACTTGCCCGAAATTTTTTCTCCTATCATGACGGCCCTAGTCATCGCACTCGCCCTGATGGCTGCGTTGCAGCTTGGTAGCGCTTCTGATAAGAACATTCTTATTAAAGGTGAGATTGTGTCCAGTCATATTTGCCTTCGTTACGTAACCAGATTACCAACACGTTCAGAAATCATGAATGCACAGTGAAGTGACTTGAGAACATTGTTGAATATAATGATGCGCACAAGAATTGTTGACATGAATTGAAAAGCTAACTTATGTTTATGTCAACACAGCGTGTTCTAGGGCGTCATGTCGAACCTGCTTCACCAAAGAAAATATTCGTCACTCGGAGTCACAATCCAGTTCAGTTACCAGATCACCGGATGCAGTCTACGTAGAAGGCCAATACTGAATGGGAAATATGCGTCGTATGGAACTGCACATTCGTGTAGCCGGTTCAGTTATTTCCATTATTTGATAACAGTCCGGAAATATTTTGACGCTGATGTACTAAATGGCTACGTGTAGTGGTTACGTCCTTCTCATGAACTGCCGCTGTACAAACCGTGTGCACTTGTGTATTGAATTAATCATGATGATTCAGAGCCGTATATTATAAGAATCATGTCGCATGCACGTTGTTTGCATTTCACGGGTAGCGACCATTCACAAACGCCAATTGAATTGAGTAGAACATGTGCCGTCGCCATTTGATGCGGTATAATGCCGAAATGCCTATCGAAAGCATCTTATGTCTTATGGTGCGATGATTCATGGTATATTCCGACCACTAATTGGAAGTATTCGTTCACTGTTGGTTTTCATCAGTTATGGCGATTTCTTGTCGCTTAATGGATGGCCAACAGCATATACATATCTATACCTTTTCGAAAATGTGCCTGCTAATATGACACTTGTTCCCTCCTGTACAGCACGCTGCGACAATGCTCCGGATATTGACTGGACCGAAACCGTCAATGCCTACCTGCGACGCATACCAGACACGATCAACATTAGAGCCAACATGGAGAATACGTGGGTTACGGGATTCAAAACGTCCGCACCCAGAGTGATCGGTCTGGGCAGCTTGTGGGCTTACAAGCCTCCCTACACTTTCTGCGCTTCGAATCGCACCGTCATCGAGGTGGAGGCGTTCGCCGCCGATTCTATGCGCATCGACATGGACTGGAAAAGCTGCACAGGTAGCAGCGGAACGCTCGGAACATCGGTAAGCATTTTCGAAAGCATTTCATAAATAGCTTAGAACAATGACGGTTATTGAACTTCGGTGTTGCAAAGGTTGCACAACGGCAACGCAGCACGAGAAGAGCAGTGCTCGGTGTTGCAATGAGTGGCTGTCGCTCTTTTGCAAGCCCTAGTGTTCAACTGACGGGAACTTTCCAGGAATTCATGAGCTCTATATGAAGTGTTCACAAAGTGTTCCGCACGTGTGTGCGTCTTGCATTCAAGATTTGAAGTATAACATGAGCTAGACACAACGCGGACGTGAAGGCATAATTGCCGTTCATGGCAAATTAGACCAGGAAATTTAAAACTGAGAGGTGCCGCGGCCTTTTTAACTATCGCTGATCTGACTCTGCCGGTAATACTTTTGCCGGGGAACAATGAAATATGCATTTTCCTTATTGCTGCAGGCATCCTAAACATCTCTCATTCATTTCGTTTACCTCTTTCGTAAATCCGAGGTGCCATCGATAACCACGTATTTCTTCTTTCTATCATTCGAAGGTTTCCATCGGCAAGGTCCGGCTATACTTTGCTGTTGAGGCAACGCCCGAAGAACCGCTCCGCCTACGGCTTAACACCATTGAGCCCGACAGTCTCGAGGACCCACGAGTGTACGTCACAGGAGTCCGCCCTGGCTTGTCCAACTTCATTCAAGGCCTGGGTGTCGTGTTCATGCCGCATGTGCAGCTACTTTGGAGCAGGTTCCTCCGCGTCGATACGGTTGCCTTGCTACGCGATGACCTAAATATCTAGTTGGGTCGAAGGTGCAAAGATCTGTCTCTAATGGTTGCCGGACAAGTAAGAATAAAATGCACTGACATGATATTGCAGCAAGCTGTTCCGGTGTGTTAGTAACGGGTTGGCGCCACAAGACGCCCGTAAAGTTGTACATGCGCAAGACGCTTACTGACCTGCCGGTTTTTTCAAGACAGTGAGAATAAAAGTGTACTTTCAAAACGCGCGCGCAACGTGCATGCGCTCTCATATTGCCTGAAAATAACAGCAAGTGCCCTGCAGAAAATATAATCACGATTCATTCTTTGGATGCACTTGGGATTGTAGACTGACACAACATGTTTTCTGCAAAGTTCCTACTTTTTCTGGCATGATTCATTCGGTACCCTGGGGGCTTGGTCTCACATAGAGAAATTACGTACATCTGTATCTTTCATGTGGTTGCAATGTGAACGGCGCAGTAACACTGATAGCTTGGTCGTAAGATGGAAACGGACGCTTGTCTACACAGTTGATATACCACGTAAATAGTCGGAGATGGAAAGTTTAAATTAGAATGTGGCAGGGATGGTGGTGGTGGTGGTGAAAACATTTATTATCAGAATTTCTGCGGAGAAGCTCCGGATATTCGGAGGTTCTTGGCTTGCGGTGGGGGGGCCCTCAGTCCAGGGCTCCGCTTGCAGCAGCCGCTCTACGGGCCCGGTCAATCAGACTAAGCTGATCTTCCAGGTTCTCGCTGGCCAGCAGCTGTTCCCATCGCTCCGCTGTGGGATTTTGTATTGGGGGTAAGGCTGTAATGGCCTGGCATGCCCACGTGACGTGGTACAGGGTAGCTTTTGCTGGGCACCATGGGCAGCGAGAAGAGTATGCAGTAGGATGTATTTTACTGAGGGTGTGCAGATTTGGAAACGTGCCGGTTTGAATTTGTCTCCAGCTGACCGATTCTTCCTTATTTAGTGTTCGATGTGGTAGGGTGTAAGTTTGCCTGAGTCCTCTGTAATGGTTTAGGATGGCCGAGTAGTCGCAGGGGACGGGAACGGGTTCCTCAGAAGCGGAGTTGGAAGGTGCTCGGCTCGCATACCCTCGAGCTACCCTATCCGCTGCCTGGTTTCCCTCCAGCCCCATGTGACCCGGGGTCCATATGATCCGATGCCAAATCCGGGGTGTGTGTGTACTGGAATGCTCGCCAGTGTCTGTAGCGTTCAGGAGGATATTGAGGGCGGGTTGGCTGATGCGCCCTTTAAGATAGTTGCGGCAAGCCGCTTGAGAGTCCGTCAGAACAGTGAGCGACCGTCGATGTCTGTAGCCGAGGGCGAGAGCGAGCGCGATGGCCGTTTCTTCAGCTTCAGTGATGTTGTGGCACCGCACGGAAGCACTGGTACGTTCTGTGAGTGTGTGGTCCATGACTGTGGCCACTGCCTTGGTGTTCGCAAGATCGTAGTTGGCGGCGTCAACATAGTACGTGGTGGTTTTGTGCCCATGCTCTCGTTCGAGGGCTTCCACTCTGGCTTCCCGGCGGCCTTGATGCAGTCGGGGATCCATGTTGCGGGGGATGGGGGCGACTTTATAAGTGGCACGAAGGTGGTCGGGAACGGGCTTGCGGCGAGCAGCGTCCTGAAGCTGGCTGATGTAGCCGAGGCGTAGGAGCAGGTCGCGGCCTGTTGGTGTTAGCGTAAGCCGCTGCAGCTGCGTGGTGAGTTGAGCTTCGCAAAGTTCTGAATAGGTGTTGTGGAGACCCAATGCGAGGAGCTTGCTTGTGGGAGTGCCCGGTGGTAGCCTGAGTGCCGCCTTGTAGGCCTTGCGGAGCATTGCGTCTACTTGGTCCTGTTCGCTTTTAGTAAGCCGTTGGTAAGGCAAACTGTATGTCACCCTACTTACAACGAGGCTACGTACGAGTTTCAGAATGTCCTCCTCGCGCATGCCATGGCGACGTGTGGCGACCCGCGATATCATTCTGGCCACCTGTAGCGTGGTGGTACACCCACACCCAGCGCATATAAAACTTATGCTGAGCGGAAAAGCGCGACAAGAAACATTTAGCCAGGGTGCGCTTCTCACAAAAGCCAAGACTATTGCTTACGCTCAAGGATAATTTCACGTCGTACCTGCATCATTGTCCTAGAAAATGTGTTTCCACTAAGCTCAGCAACTATTACATCACTTGGTGCACAGAACGCCAGTGCCATGAATCCGGACCAGTGTACGCTGCAGTAATGTCAGAAGAAAGAGCAAGTACTGGTTCAACATTTGCCCCACCATAGAGCTTTGGGGTATCTGCCACCTTCGAGATACAAGGATCACCGCAGGAGATGCCCCGCCACGGTGGTCTAGTGGCTATGGTACTCGGCTGCTGATCCGAAGGTCGCGGGATCGAATCCCGGCCGTGGCGGCTGTATTTTGATAGAGGCGAAATGTTGACGCCCGTGTGCTGTGCGATGTCAGTGGACGTTGAAGAACCCCAAGTGGTCGATATTGCCGGAGCCCTCCACTACGGCGTTTCATAATAGGCAGTTTTCGAATAGGGGCCCCAAAGGGCTTTGCGTGTGCTAACTTTGGGTCACGTAGGAAGTAGGAGTTTTCGAATTGGGTTTTGAGCTCGCTCCTTGCATCTCGCGCTTGCAGCGCCAAGGTAGCCAAAAAGGCAGGCTACGATAAGTAAAAAATGGAAGATTAATAAACGCATTTACCTTTCATAGGTGTACGCTTTAGAGCTGCTATTTAAAGCGTGCAGTGGCAATGAATTTACTTGTAATCCCCGTATCGTTCTACGAGTCTTAAGAATTTGGCATCATGAGCCAAGGAAATCCAGCTTTGAGCCACCGGTCGCGTTAAGCCTACGAGCTCTCAATTCGACAACTAATCTTAAAAACGGCGGCTATTTCACGGCCAGTTTTTGCTTGAGATGGAAGAAAGCGATGACCTTCGCCACCATTTATTGTTTGATAAAGTCGTCAGTTAAGCAGAAATCAGCTCAGTTTTGTCCTAGGCGAGAGCCGCCGCTTCGATGGGCGCCGCCATGTTTGTTTACGCTAAAAAGTTTGGGGCAAGCTTTGGGGCTCATGCTAAATTCCAGAAATAGCGTGCCCAACCCAAAGGCAGTTTGGGTCTCGCGCATGCGCACTGGTGTCGACGCTATTTCTTTGGGGCCCCGAAACTCCCTACTCAGAACTGGTTTTGGGACGTTAAACCCCCCAAATCATCATCACCGCAGGGGAGTCTGCATCTGGAGGCGTTTGCTGTGTGGCGACACCATGGACCCCTCCCACGTGTCGCCGTGCGTGGCTTAGCCGTGTGTGGCGAAAAGGGTATTGGGGATTCAGTCAATGCCGGTTCTTAGGACCTTTAAGGCGCCCTGGCGGAGGAGACACACCCCTTAGGCGCCGGCTTCGCGTAGACGGCACCCCTGGGCTGACCCAGCCAGGGCAAACCGGCTGGCTGCCATTTCCTGTCCCTCTGTTCGATCTGTTTCTTTCCTGTCTCCTTTCTGTGCTGTCCTGTCTTCTGTTATTTCCGAATTTGCATAGGTGGTTCGGGTTAACCTTGTGCATGTGCTCTCCCTTGGGATTGCAGCAGCTGTGGTGGCGTGTGCATCTGCTGTATGTACAGTGTAGCGTCCTCTTGTTCGGTTCGGAGGTAAGTGGCTACCATAGCTGCCGAATTAAACATTTAGTGGCTACCCGTTTTCATTCCCTTTCTTATCGCTGTATGAAGCGAAGGCGCGCCAAAGTGATTACGTGATTGGAGGAAACACCACTTAAGTGATGTTTCCTCCAACCTCGCGTAACACAATGTCACGTGGTATTGTGTTATGCCTTACAAACTACGGCTCCTTAACCAGCTGCTGTTAAAACGGGCACGACAGAGTCCTTGCAGTCAGCTGCCCTGAAACCATATTTTAATTGCCGAGTTTTGCAACGAAGCGGGTTGTTTCTATCGTTCCAACGTAAATGCAAAAAATTGGCAGATCCCACGTGCAGTGGGAATCAAGGAAATGCGAAGCACGCATCAGGAACGTATAATGGATTTGCACTGTTGTCTCGCTATACCGAGTTTGGTACATATTAAAGGGGTCCTGAAACACCGCTCGGGTTTGGTTTTGAAAACGGCTGGGTGTGTATTGAAGGCCTCTCAGAAATTCACAGCCGAAAGAATTTTTCAAAACGGTTTGTTAGGAGCGAAGATATCGCGACCTGAAAACTTCCCTTTCCAGTCCTGCCTAACTCTGCGGTATAGAGGGCACAGAGCTCCTTAGTGCGGTGTCGAAGGAGGTGCCCCGCCCACCGCTTTACGTCACCTGACTTCAGCGACGTGTCAGAGTGGCTGACGAAAAGCGCGCGGCTACCGGGGGCTGTTTCTTCGCAGCGCGCTTGTGGCCGCCTGCTCGCTTCGCGCCTGGGCTCGGTCGCATGCTCTCGCGATCACCGCATTCTTTTTTTTTTTCGATCCTCCGAAGCTTTGTTTTCGTTCATCACATACGTTTAGGCTCGCAGGTGTGAGCGTTTACTTTGTCAGTGCGCTGCTTGTCGTCGATATTGCGCATAACGCGGCGTCAACACAAACAGCGCAACTACCAACGCTGCTCCACCTTGTCCTGTATAACCCCTAGTTAAATGTTGATTAGTGATTGTAGACGGGATAATCATGCTGTCGGCCTCGAACGTGACTACTATGACTCGAAAGGAAGACCTTCACAACTCGGACCCTTGCCGACAGGTTAATGTGGAATAATGTGCGTTGACATGTGGTAAGATGGATGGATTAATTTAATGCGTGAATACACTAGTTCACTTTTAACAGTGAAGCTGTTTAAGCTATTAGTGAAACTAGGAAATCTGCCGAAAACTCCGCTAAGCTATGTAATGCTAGCATAACACTACCATGCTGTAGTAAAGACAAAGCTCCCTAGGACTAGTTAGGTGAGGCTAAGTCTCATTCAATGGAGCCTAATTAAGACTCCTAGGACTAGTTAGGTAAGGCTAAGTCTAATTCAAAGGAGCCTAATTAGGAATAATTAATTTAAGCCTAGTTCAGACAGGACTAATCCAACTAAGCCAAACCAAGCCAAACTGAACTAATTCAACCCGAATTGAGCTATGACAAGTAAGTCACACCTAAATATGTGGATACTAATGATTTATAATTAATTAAGCCATGATACTAATAAACCATGTCTAATTAGGGTAAACCTTATTATGCGAAGCCTAATTTAGCTGATATGAACAAATCTAGTGTAAGCAAGCTTCTAATTAGACCGTGCTTAATTAAATCGTACTAATTAAATCACGCATAGGTAGGTTCTTAATAGTTAAGTCAAACCTAAGCTAGTACTTATTAATCGAAGGTAAATTATGCTGAGACTTCAAGGTCAAGCCTCATCAACTTGAGACTAAACATTTCAGGACTAATTAGGCTAACACTGATTAAATCAGGCCTATTTCAGGTAGTATTCATCAAGCGATACCTAACTAAGATAATATGTCAAAGAACGGCGTAACTAGGCCTGTGCTAATTAGGCCATGTATAATTAAGATATGACTAATTACCTCAAGCATAATTATATCATGACTAGTGAACACCAGCGTATTAAATAATGTATCATTAGGTATAAGTTAATTAGACTGATTCTAATTAGTGTAACACTAATTAGGTCCTGTCTAATTAAGCTAAGACTAAGTCAAGTCTCAATAAGCTCAGATTATTAAGTTACGCCAAATTAAGCCAGACATTACAGACGTAATGATTTCATTCGAAACTAATTTATCTTAGTCAACCCTAATCTGCTGTAATCCTTAATTCACCCTAATCCAAGTCTAGCTTAATCCGCTCTATAATATGCCATAGTCCACCTTAATGCACCTTAGTCTATCTTAATCCACCCTAATGCGCCTTAATGAGCTCTAATCCACCCAAGTACACCCTAATCAGACCTAGTCCTTTAATCTACATTATAGAAGAAATATTTTGGGTTCGACTCCAGCCATGTTATTGAGTATGAGTACTAGAAGGTGGCGCATTGGAGTAGCATAGGGAATAAACCCGTCTACAATCACTGATGAATTAAAGTTGGGGATTAATTTGTGATTTATTACAGGCTGCAGGCATGCATTTGTTGGCTTCTGGGAAAACTATATTTATGGTGACTTTTGCACCGCACCGCTCGCGTCCACGCCGAGGTAGTTTACGGACGCCTTCCAATGGAATCTATGAGGCTTGCGCATTAACAAATATATTTTTACATATTTCCAGCAACTATTTTGCCTATATAGGTGCTCACAACGCAAGGAAAAGCGAGCGCACGGCACGCACGGCACGCACGCACTTACGATTTTAAAAAAGGCGCGCTGCGAAGGGCCCGCACACAGCCGAGGCGGGCGTGTCTGCCATCGGCCAATAGCAGCGACGCTCCTTGTAAATGCTCTATGACGAACTAGAGCATATTCAAGGAGCGTGAGGAGAAGCCGCTTTTTGAGTTGAGGGCTCCTGAAGAAATGGAAGCTTTGTGCTCCGCTTGTGAGCGCTACGCTTCGCGGATGACTACAGCATTTGGCTGAGATATTCGTTACAGCATAGGCAAGCTGTAGAATATGTTTTTTCACCAAGCCCGGAGGGTGGTTCAGGACCAGTGTTGCCATCTCAGTTGGCAAGAATTCCACCAAAATGGGTAATGAAATCCGCTAGAATCCGCTAAACTTTTTTCCAAAACCACCAAGTTATCCGCTAAAGCCTAACGAGCATTTTGAAGGACCCTAAAAGAAGCATAAATACAAAATAGACACAGAAATGCTGAAAACGAACGTAATTTACTAACACACTTGTAGGAATACAGAATATCACGGAATTTTCACATTTCTTCACGGAGAACTCACTCTGACCGCGGCGCTCAGTCTCTCAGCGCAGACACAAAAGCGTAAAAGTCTCAAAGTGTAAATAGATCGTCATCATCACAATCTGGGCTAGAGTCTCCCACTTGGCCTAGCAGACCCTCTGGCTGGTGTGGAGCACCTGTTGAAGATGAGGGCTTACTCACACCCACTTTGTACACATCCCGAGTTCCGATGAGGCGGATTGTTTTCTCTGGAAGCTCGTAGTCGAAGCACCCCTTTTTGTTTCTTTTCAGCCCAGCTCTGATGACCATGATGGCGTTAACTGTGTTGGGGGAGAGCCTGTTTCGGAGTTTTGTCTTCAACAAGTTCATCTGGCTGAACGATCGCTCAACTTCAGCATTCGAGTATGGTAGTACTAGCATGGAGATGGCGAAATCTGCTAGTTCCCCGAACGGGTTTTCACCATAAGAGTCTCGATAATTATACACTTCACACCAGAACTTCTGTGTCGTTGACGTGTCTTTCCACGCTACAGTCGTGATGCTTCTCCATTGGCTTTCTATGGCGTCAATTCTAGTACTCGGAATACCCATTGCTTCCAACAGTGGCACCAGCGAGGGCTTTAGCACGTACAACACCTTTTCGACTGCTAGTTGAGACACTTTCCTGAGGATTTCGATGTTATCCGGCAGCCTTTGACGTATTTGCTCGATGAGTACAAGAATAAACTTGGTGCATCGTTTCCTTAGGTTCCCCTCTTCATCAGCAGCTAAGCCAGTTTTCTTCATGTCGTCAACGTGCTTCTCGAATGAGTAGCCCAAGTACGGCTTGGGATCCAAATAGTCCTCCACTTTCGTCGTGTATACGTCCACTGACGCAGTTGGAATCACCACTTTTTTTTATGAGTGATGACAGTAGATGTACAACATCGTCCAAAAGCTTTGTTTGATCTGCGTTGTGAGCTTCGAAAGACTTATTAACTCTCTGAACCTCTGTAAGCACTGGTCTCAGAAAGAGCAAATAAGCTTTGTTGATCTCGTCACAATACATGGAGTACAGAACTTCTGCGCTGTAACACTTTTCTGCGAGTCTTGCGACTTGAAAGTGAGCTTTTAGCTCGGTCCACTGGTGCAGCACACGTTCAACTGCTGTCGCAATAGACAGCCATCTCGTGGAACAAGCTTGGACAATTTTCAAGGGCTCTTCTCCATCGTTCAGAATACCGAAAAGTTCCTTGTATGCTTGCTGCCGAGAAAAGGACCTGGCGAACCAATTGTACGTATCACCAACAAGGTAATCGAGGCTTCTTGGGAGCCCTTCTGCCACAGCGGCTGAAGTCGCCAGCTGCAGCGAGTGGCAGACGCATCGAATCAGGATGAGATGTGGCACATCAGCCTTGAGCTGCTTGTAAACTCCGTGGTTCACCCCCACCATGACGCTTGCATTGTCAGTCCCAATACCTACTATGTTGTCCAGCTTTAGGTCGTGTTCTCTTAATGTGCATTTTATAGTTTTCACAATTCCATCTGCATTGCAGGCATTTAGCACGCAAAGCGAGAGGAATGTTGTCACGATGTCTGATCTTTGAGCGCTGTGGTAGATGATTGACACAGCTAAATACTTTGTGACGGCTATGTCTGTGGACTCGTCGACAATGATACTGTATTTACTGGAACCAATGTCAGCTTTGATGTCCTCTTTAAAGTGTGGGGACAAAACATTCTTGATGATTGCTGCACACTTTGTCCTTTTCATGTGATAATCTTTGCCGGCGGCGCTGTCAGAGAATGATTTCCTGACGAATTCGGTTAAGTGATCGGCAGTGACAATGCTGCAATGTTCGGCGATGAACAATGCTGCCCTGCCTTCTGCTGCGCTAGCAGAGTTGTCGTCAGTTTTCTTTTCGAAGCAGATTTGCGTCTGCGTAGGACAAAGTACTGCCGTGGCGCTCTGGTGCTTCTTGCTAGTTCTGTGCGCCTTCAGATCACTGTACTTAGGAGCAAGTGCACAATTGCAGTACTTACATTGGGCATACTTGGCTCCGTCCGGTTTTCTCTTGCAAATGAGCCATGTGCACAAGTCCGGGTCCCTAAGCCATTCTTCTCGGAACTTCTGAAGGTAGCGCTCTTTCTCAGCTTTCGGCATGGTTTCGGATCGCCTGCTCACGCGTGCAGCGCCGAAATCCGAAACTTTTCTGACAAGACATAAGCGCCACCACTGGCTGCGAATCTCTTGTACTAAAATGAACTAAATTTTACCTAGCAAACGCCGAAATTCGCTAAACGACGCTATCCGATAAAATTTATTGCAATTCCGCTAAATAATCCGCCATCCGCTAAATACAAATTTTCGCCGCTAAAGTTATCAAAATTCCGCCAGATCTAGCGGAATATCCGCTGAGATGGCAACACTGTTCAGGACCCCTTTAAGTTAACGAAACGGCCGCAACAGCACCGTGACTGTGGCGAGTAAACCGTGCCGCTCCTGCACGCATGTCATGATTCTAACGTTATAACCTGTCATTTACGTTCGTCATGCAGTCGTGTTGTGCCACAGCAATTTTGGTATACATCCCATTAACGAAACGAGTGGCATGTACATCATGCCGCTCATGACATCCATCTCACGATTTTCATGTTATGACCTGTCATGTATGATCGTCATGCAGTCATGTTGTGCCAAACCAATTTTCGTATACATTCCATTAACGAAACGGCAGTATAGCGCCAGGACCATGACATGTAAATCATGCCGGTCATGACATATAACATTAAAACCATGACATGCATGTCATGACTTTCATGTTATAACCTGGCATTTATGATAGTCATGCAGTCGTGCTGTGCCATATCAATTTTCGTATATATTCCACTATGGAAACGGCTGCAAGAGCACCAAGGCTGTGGTATGTAAACCATGCTGCTTATGACACGCGTGTCATGATTCTAATGTTATGATCTGTCATTTATGTTCGTCATGCTGTCGTGTTACACCATAGCAATTTTGGTATACATCCCATTAAAGAAACGCGTGGCATGTAAATCATGCCTCCCATGACATGCATGTCATGCTTTTCATGTTATGACCTGTCATTTATATTCGTCATGCTGTCATGTTGCATACGAATTTTCCTATAGATCCCACTTACGAAACGGCCAAGAGAGCACCAAGACCGTGGCATGTAAATCATGTCGCTCATGAGATGCATGTCATGATTTTCATGTTATAACCTGTCATTTACGTTCGTGATGCAGTCATGTTGTGGCATGCCAATTTTCATATACATCCCGTTAACGAAACGCGTGGCATGTAAACCATGTCGCTCATGACAAGCATATCATGATTTTCATGTGGCATGTAAATCATGTCGCTCATGACAAGCATATCATGATTTTCATGTGACCTGTCAATCATGTTCGTCATGCAGTCATGTTGTGGCTTACCAATTTTCGTATACATACCATTAACGAAACGGTCAGGAGAGCGCCAAGACCGTCGCATGTAAATCATGTCACTCATGACATGCAGTTCATGATTTTCGTGTTGTGACCTGTCATTTATAATTGTCATGCGGTCATGTTGTGGCATGCCAATTTCCGTATACGTCCCATTAACGAAACGTGTGCCATGTAAATCATGTCGCTCATGACATGCATGTCACGATTTTCATGTTATGACCTGCCAATTATGTTCGTCAGGCAGTCATGTTGTGCCATACCAATTTTCGCATACATCCCATTGGCGAAACGACCAGGAGAGCACCAAGACCGTGGCATGTAAATCATGCCGCTCATGACATGCATATCATTATTTTCATGTTATGGCCTGTCATTTGTGTTCGTCAGGCATTCATGTTGTGCCATACCAATTTTCGCATACATCCCATTAGCCAAACGGTCAGGAGAGCACTAAGATCGTGGCATGTAATTCATGCCACTCATGGCATGCATGTCATGCTTTTCATGTTATGACCTGCCATTTATGTTCGTCAGGCAGTCATGTTGTGCCATACCAATTTTCGCATACATCCCATTAGCGAAACGGTCAGGAGAGCACTAAGATCGTGGCATGTAAATCATGCCGCTCATGTTATGACCTGCCATTTATGTTCGTCAGGCAGTCATGTTGTGCCATACCAATTTTCGCATACATCCCATTAGCGAAACGGTCAGGAGAGCACTAAGATCGTGGCATGTAAATCATGCCGCTCCTGACGTGCATGTCATGCTTTTCATGTTATGATCTTTCACTGATGTCGTCATGCAGTCATGTTATCGCATACCAATTTTCGTATACATCCCATTAACGAAACGACCAGGAGCGCACCAAGACTGTGACATGTAAATCATGCCGCTTATGACATGCACGTCATGCTTTTCATGTTATGACCTGCCATTTATGTTCGACAGGCAGTCATGTTGTGCCATACCAATTTTCACATACATCCCATTAGCGGAACGGTCAGGAGAGCACTAAGATCGTGGCATGTAATTCATGCCACTCATGGCATGCATGTCATGCTTTTCATGTTATGACCTGCCAAGGCAGTCATGTTGTGCCATACCAATTTTCGCATACATCCCATTAGCGAAACGGCCAGGAGAGCACCAAGACCGTGGCATGTAAATCATGCCGCTCATGACATGCATATCATTATTTTCATGTTATGACATGCCATTTATGTTCGTCAGGCAGTCATGTTGTGCCATACCAATGAATTTTCGAATACATCCCATTAGCGAAACGGCCAGGAGAGCACCAAGACCGTGGCATGTAAATCATGCCGCTCATGACATTCATGTCATGATTTTCATGTTATGGCCTGTCATTTGTGTTCATCATGTAGTCATGATGTGGCATACCAATTTTCCTAAACATCCCATTAGCGAAACGGCCAGGAGAGCACAAAATCGTAGGCGGCTAGATAGATACGCTCAAACTCGCCGAAGTTCGCTAAGAAATGCTTCGCATTTAAAAGGATTTTCGACATCGATGCCGACGAACGGATGTTATTTAACTTACAAATTCAACATATAAGCAGACGACGGATATCGGCATCCCGTCTCGCATTTCACTCACCCAGAGACGTGCCACGATGCGTCCAATTAAAACGAGGCCTAGATCTTGCGTAACCGGAACGGCCGCAACCGTGCTTCCACTGTAGCATCCTACCACAGCAACCACGTGGGCCGCACAGCGCACCTTGTGTTAGTTACACGCAAAGTGAAAGTGTAATGTACAAGTGTGTGCCTTTTATTAGCTTTAGAAAGCGTAAAACATGTTTACATTTTAAAATTGATTAAAGTCAGCACATTGTAAGCACATGCGATGCACATTTCTATTCCCCACCGTTCGCGGCCAATCAGAACCGACCGCGTAGCCCGCACGGGAGCGTCACATCCGCTCGAACAAACTGTTGATGTGGCTATGGTACTCGGCTGCTGATCCGAGAGTCGCGGGTTCGAATCCCGGCCGCGGCGGATGCACTTCGATGGAGGCGAAATGTTAAGCCCCGTGTAGTGTGCGATGTCAGTGCACGTTAAAGAGCCCCAGGTGGTCGAAATTTCCCAAGCCGTCCACTACGGCGTCTCTCATAATCAGATGGTGGTTTCGGCACGTTAAACTCCAAAATCAATCAATCATGTTGGACGGTGCCGTCGGCGCGGAAGCCGATTTCACGTAGAAAGTAAAATACAATACGATTTGTGTTCGCCACTTTCACAGGTGCTGCGGTCATCTGAGTCTTGCGTGAAGTAAACGTACAATAAAAGTGACGTGCGTAATTTGCTTGTCAGGTCCCCTTTAAGCAGCTTCACTGCTAAAAAAGCTATCGGATGTTTATTTTACGATCACTGACATTGTTCGCCCATATGATTCACGAAGACATTCTGCGCTCGTCCACGTTTGCTCTCGACGTCCTGCGTGTGTTTGCGCATTTGTTGCCGTGAATGTATCTACCAAGTGGTCCAGTTGTCCACCAGTATGCACATTGATAAGATTATTTGCCCCGCCAAGAGGATTTTGCACAGTCGCGGCGGCCTATTGGCTATGGCACTCGGCTGCTGATCCGAAGGTCGCGAGATCGAATCCTGACCACGGTGGCTGCATTTCAATGGAGGCGAATGTTAAGGACCGTTTGCTCTTCGATGTCGGTGCACGTTCAAGAACTGCAGGTGGCCGGAATTTCCAGAGCCCTCCACTATGGCGTTTCTCATATTCACATCGTGGTTTTGGGACGAAATTAAATCAAATCAGTCAATCAATCGGCAAGAGAAATCTTAACGTCATACAAGTGAGGACAGTTTCTTGTTCTGTACTCTGGCCTAAACCCTACGCCCTCCACACACGCATACAACTACACAAAGCTTGTTCGAATGCCATCTTAAGTCGAGGAAGAAGTTGCATAAAGCGCTCGCGCAACTAGACATCTGTATAGTTTGTGTAGATTGATGTACGAATACCAACGCCTTATGAGCGCATTAAGTCAGCTTATTTTCACGGGAAGTGTAATAGACGAATGTATTCAAAATGCAGCAAATATTAACGTGATTTGCGGGAAAGGCTACGTTCATGAGATCATTGTTTTTGAAAACACGTTCATCCTGTACATTCTTGAAGCGATACAACTAGCGAGCGTCCCCGTCTTCCTGATAGTGAAAACGTGACAGCAGAAACAAGGGACTAGAGTTCCATCTGAGCGAATGTTAATCATATTTTTATCCCGCAGGATAATGAACCATTGACATTCACCTGGTCGTTAGAAGCTGCACCTGGCATGCGAATATCTGAGCACACATACCTAGGAATTTTATGCAAGTAGAAGTGCTGGGGCGTGACACGACAAAGATGTCTGGCATAGGGAAAAGTAGGGCTTTTTTTTACATGACCACTTATTAACATGTTTTTCTAGTCACGTAACTGCCGTAGAAGACTAGACCAAATTTCGGAAGCCCCTGTACTTAACATTTTCGACGGAAAGCTCAATAGCCTAGATGGTTTCACAATTCATCTTTGGTTTGGTTTTAAAGTTTTAGTCGAACAGCAATGCAAGCCAGCCTCAGCGCAATGAACGCTACGATGACGTATGACCACAGCCTGTTAAAAATCGCTCAAATCGCTGGACGACCGCGAAATTGTTGTTGTTTGCTCGCCCCACGTGTAATTGACCACGGACAACAGAGTTGCAGCAACGCTATCACGAATTGCTGTCCCTACGTGGCTTAAACGTACGACCGACTCTGTTGACACGTCATTAGGATACCGCCCCCTCGAAATAGAAACCTAAAGTGGGCTTTTATGGGAGTCGTATTAAAAATATATTCATTGCGTTGCGAGGCGCCATGGTATTCTTTTTGGGGTTGTCCCCGCCAATGCTTTCACTTACAGCAACAATATGAGAACGTCAAAAATTCGTATCAGTACTCCTTTAAGCGTGTGAGTTGCAAGGTTTTAAATGTGCGCATCTTTAAAACAAGTTTTCTTGAAGCTTTGTGTTTCAGCCCCGCCACGGTAGTCTAGTGGCTATGGTACTCGGCTGCAGATCCGAGGGTCGCGGGATCGAATCCCGGCCGCGGCGGCTGCATTTCGATGGAGGCGAAATGTTGAGGCCCGTGTGCTGTGCGATGTCAGTGCACGTTAAAGAACCCCAGGTGGTTGAAATTTCCGGAGCCCTTCACTACGGCGTCTCTCATAATCAGAGCTGTTTTCGGACGTTAAACCCCACATAACAACAACTTTGTGTTTCAGTACAGTTGGAGGCTAATATCCCCTTTACGCTCATCGGGGATCATTACTTGTAGGAAATAAAATTCAAATACTTCAAGACCTTGCAAGGCGTTTAACCTTTATCGCTTGACGGAGTACTTGAACTTTAAATCGGCACTTCAAGCGAACTTGAACTTCAGATCTATACTTGAACTCTAGTTCAATAAACAGCTACGCATGAAATCAGTTCGTTGGAAAATGAAAGCAAGCTCTTCCTGACGTCTTCGACGACGTCATCATATATATATATTATATTTTTTGGTATACTGGGTTAATCACCCCAGAACAATGTAATCATCTTCGGAAATCTTTTCATGACATTGATAGTGGCTCATATTAACATCTTTTCAAGATAGCTGCCAGAACAGCAGGTAGGTCATTTAATGTAATGAAAGTTCGTGATGTCGGTTGTGGCCTTCGGCACTGGTTCTCACTTGTAGAGCGCGTGCAGGAGCAACCGACATCGACCACGTTTGCTGTGCAACTTCCTTCATTTTCATGACGAGCAAACCACGGAATGCGAGACGCAGCGAAACGATGCGAGAGGGAAAGTCGCCGAACGGTTTACACAAAGGAGCGAAGGGAGGCGCTCGGTTCCGGTTTGTGCTGCTGCGCGCGTCCGCTGGTGGCAGGCATGGAGGAATTTTACCTCCATGGGGGCAGGTGCTACTGCAGCCCCCCCCACCCCCCTCCAAGAGGAAACAGATACGACGAACGATTACAAGCGCTTCGGGCAAAATGGGTACCAGTGGCACTGCGCGCAGGAGATGGGGAAGAGTACGGAGGGCAAAGAACTGGGTGGGACACGGTTTGAAAAGAAGCCAACACGGACGAGACAGTGTTTTCACTGTACGCGGGCTTAGGGCGCTCGAGTGCAATAGTTTCTCCGGATCGATTAACATCCACAACAAAGTTCGAGCGGAGGCGCTCAAGCACGGGGAAGGGTCCGAGGTAAGGGGGCTGCAGTGAACCACGCACAGGGCCGTACCGCACAAACACGTGTGTAGCCTTTTCCATGTCTGGCACAATGCGAGCTGCACGGGCTGTGTTCCATCGCGTCGGTTGCAGCCGCAGGTCGAGGAGAGCATTGCGAAGGAGGCTCACATATAAGGGAGTTTTGGCAGCACCGGCTTACCGTGCGGTAGTGACGGTAATGCCGTGCCGTCATGGTCGGCAAGCGGCTATTTTAGTCGGAAAGAGCTGCACTAGTTGCTCGGGGAGCACGGAAATGTAATCAGCTGATAAAACTTGCTGGTAAAGTCCCCACGAGCTAAATTTTCTACGTGCCAACCACGACGGAACGGCATTACCGTACTTACCGTACGGTAAGCCGCCGCTGCTAAACTCCCTATTCGCTGCTGCCGGAGCGCTTGGGTGTGCGGTGTCCTCCAAGAAGACAGCCGGGAGGCGCAGTGTGGTGCCATAAACGAGCCCTGCGATGGCACAGGAGCGGTCTTCTTTGTATGCTGATCGGATGCCCAGTAGAACAAGGGGAAGTGCTTCTACCCGTCTGGTTCGGGACCCGCATGCTGTGAATGCTGCTTTGAGATGCCAATGGGAGCGGTCGACGAGGTCGTTTGTTTGGGGATGGCAAGCGGCTGTTCGCAGACGGGTCGTTCCGAGGAGCTGTAAAAGCTCTGAGAAAAGTAAACATTCAAGTTGACGGCCCCGGTCAGTGATTAATGTTATCGGGTAGCGAAACCGTGAGACCCAAGTGGAGACGAACGCCTCTGCGACTGTGGCTGCTGTGATGTCAGCAATTGGCGTCGCCTCGGGCGACCGGGTGAAACGGTCAACGTATGTCAACAAATACCGGTGAACTTGGCAAGGCGGAAGCGGTCCCACTATGTCAATGTGGACTACCGCAAACCGTTCACAAGGTTGCAAGAAGCGGCGGGCAGGCGGTGCTGGGTATCGGTGAACTATAGCGCGCTGACAAGGCGCACACGCGCGTACCCAATCGAGAATGTCCGCGTGCATGCGGGGCCACGCGAATTGAGCTGCGATGACCTTTTGAGTAGCTCGGATACGAGGATGAGCCATGTTGTGGAAGGAGTTGAAGGCTAGCTTGCGAAAGGCGGGCGGTAAGAGCGGCCGCGCTGTGTTTGTGGAGGTATCACACGCAATCGGTACAGTCTGAAAAGTTATTGGCTCCACCAGCAGGGTCGCCTCAAGCATATTAGTTAAGACAGGACAGCTCTCTTGCGCTGTCGGGAGTTCACGGATGTCAAATGGAAGTGATGTCATGTTCTTCGAGTGGCTGCGCGTGACGGAGTCCAGGCGGCTGAGAGCATCCGCCGGGTTGTTATCACAGCCACTAATATGTCGAATGTCTGTTGTTAATTCTGATATGAAGGAAATCTCACGTACCTCGCGTGGCGTATATTGGGACCCGGAACGACCGATGGAGTAGGTCAGGGGCTTGTGATCGGTGTAGATGGTGAACGATCGGCCTTCGAGTAGGTGACGGAAATGACGTACGGACAGGTACATCGCGAGAAGTTCACGGCCTAACAAGGGGTTGCCATTCGCCATCAACTTGCTGTTGGAGAATGGCTCCCACCGCAGAGCTTGATGCGTAGGTCATGTGTGCCAGGAGACAGCCCGGATTTGGGTGTGTGAGGAGGGTTGCTTCGGCCAAGGCGCGTTCAATGGCAAGAAATGCGTCATCCGCAGCACTGTCCCGGGCTAGTCTGGCGGATTGTTGTGTTCCACAGAGCATTCGATCGAGTGGTTCCAGGAGCGCTGCACACGAAACGGTAGTAAAAGATTACGAAACCCAGAAACTGGCGGAGCATGGTAGGCGAAGTTGGCTTGGGGTGCTCGACGACTGCTTTTACTTTGTCAGGAAGTGGGCGGATGCCATTGGTGTCCACGTAATGGCCGAGAAATGAGAGAGCGTGCACTCCAAACTAACTTTTCGTCTGTTTATGAAGATTCCGTTGGCTTCAAGCCGCTCAAAGAGAAGGCGAAGGTGTTGCAGGTGCTCTTCGAAGGATGAGCTTGCCACAAGCAGATCGTCCACATAGGCAAAGACAAACGGGGGTCGTCTCGTCACGGTGTAAATGAAGGGCGGTGATGTTGGTGCAGCGTTTCGGAGTCCGAAGGGCATTCGCAAGAATTCGAAAAGCCCAAATGGTGTCGTTATGGCTGTTTTAGGGATGTCTTCGTTGGCTACTGGGATTTGGTGGTATGCCCTAACATGATGAATTCTAACACGTAAGATTTATGCCGGGGTCCACCAAGAAATCTGTGACGTACTTCCGTAACGGAAGTAGATGTCTGAAAAAAATCAACACGCATTTCACATTGAAAACGCACCACCCGCTGGGATTCGAACCAGCAACCAGCCAAGATGTGGCGGTAGGAGCTGGAAGCGCTACCGACTACACTACCGACAAACTTGAAATGCGGAGGAAAAGACGGGGCTTATATGTTTAGTAGACCGCTTAACAGTTTGCATCTAATTAATATCGGGTTAAAGCAAGGATATTTAACAAGAAACGTTGCTCTTAAATTAATATCGCCTCCCTTTCACTGCGCTCTTCGTTCTCATCGGTGGTGCTGCCACCTAGGAACGATGGAACGAAGCCGCAAATTGTCGCTTTTATAATGGGCGCCGGCAGTTAGCGTTTCAGTTGTTTCGACACCTCTATCGCTGCGCAGGCTCTGGCGTCGTGCTGGAGCGTTGCTTCAGCCACGGCTGCTACATAGCCTTGTGTGACATATATGATAGCCAGTTGCGTTGCGACGTGCTCTACCGCAGAAACGCAAACGCAGCCGTCGACCAGCAAATGGTGTGCGTTCACAAAACGTTCCGCTGACAAACAGCTCGGATTCGCTTGCAAGGTTGCCCTTGGCATGTTTGCTGACTGATTAATAATTAAAAATGAGAAAGGCCGCTCCTGTCACCAAGGGGGAAATATTCTGCTTTTGTGAAGTCCTCATGCAAGCAGTGCAGGGTGCAGCACGCGGAAGGCAGCGCGTATTTATTGTTTGGGGCTGTATGCAAACGAAACAAACCAAAGGTGCTCGCTTTATTTCTCTACACCCTAAGTTCACGTGCACGCAAGGAGACGCATAATAAGGCGGACGTTGAATAATACGTCCAGATCTTCATGGTTTCTAGTGAGGACTTGTCGGAACGTCGGGCCCTGCAGTGTCCTTGCTTTTGAAACTTCGTTTCGGAAATGTGAAACGATGCTGCGTGCGTGCGTTTTTGTGGCTTGACGGATTAAGGAAACATTGGTTGTATTAGTCAAGCGCCGTGTTTCTTTAGTCTAAAGCGCATACATTATGCTTACGGGGGACGGATAAATGACCGCTCCGACTGGCCGCCGCTGGCGGCCAGTCGACTTCTTCGAAAGCAGCGAGCGACGCTTCGAACAGCGCGCCTGTGTACGCCTTTGTACATTTGATCTAACAGTGCACCTATGTGCGTTTGTACACTGGCCGATGGTGGCCGATATTCAGGTACGAACGAGAATCAAGCCTGCTGCTCGCTTTTCGTACCCCCGGAATATCGGCTACCATTTCTGAAGGCTTCTTCTAGCGACCTTTACTGTGGGAAAGGTCAGCTTTCATTACGTACTGTCTCTAGCGTTCTAGGCTTAAACCGAATCAGTTCCAAGCAGCCTGGTGCTGTCTAGAGAATTATCGTAAGACGATTGCCAACCCGTTCCGTTTGTAAATTTTGTGAAGGTGACTAGCGCAGCTGTTTTGAACCTCGTTGACATTAGAAGATTCGTCGCCACGTACCTTCATATGCGGTCCAACGCTTTTTCTTTACCGCGTCGCTTACAGTTGCAGCCGTGACTTGGTTCGAGAGCCTGGCACTAATTTCCTCTACCGCTATTGAAGGTTCCATATAAATGTCTTTATTCTTTCATCATTTACTACATTTGGTGTATCCCAGTATCGCATTGAACCAAAGTATGCTATCGCCTTGTCTCACATCACATCCTGCGAAGTCACCCCGACGCGCTTCCCCGACGATCCCAGGCGGAAAGGGCGCGTGACTTCATGCAAGCCGCGAAGCGGCGACAAATGTCGCGATAAGGCAACTGCGCTTCGTTTTGACGTTCTTTGGTCTCTCGATGAGCAATAAACTTAAGGAGCTGGTATCGCAGAAAAATACGTTATATTCGTTGTTCGTGAACGAGAAACGGCTGCGGTATTGCCTGTGCCCGAAATATTGCAATACATGCATATGTAGCAGGATAGGGCACGGGCAGGAAGAGTATTACCTAAAGGAAGAAGTTGGTGCTTGCTTCGCTTGGACCGCTGATTGGTTCAGTTGTGCTACACGTGCAATAAATGCCTCACTGGCTAAACGCCTACCTTCAATTGGTGGAGGAGCTGGGTAACATTCTGCTGGGCAACGTTATCGGGCATTGCTGAAGGTAAAGGCAGAGTCCGGGTACGGAGTTCCAGGATGCAAGAGAGAACCTATACTCCCCACCACTTGTCACGGTGACGTGTGTGTTTGCGTGCGCAGCCTCTATAATTTTTGTGTATTGTTCTGTTACTTATAAAGCCTACTGACAAAGCTGAAGATTGAAGTCAGCGCAGGTTTATGTCCTTTCTTCTTGTGTCTCGATCGTGTACTCGTCGCTACATTTGAAAAAATAGAGGAGCCTTAGCCATGCTATTACGGCATTGGTCGCCTGGGTCGCCGACTGTGTTTGCTGCGTAGGGGGAGAGCTTCGGCGAAAGGCTAGTCGCGCTGAATAAAAGCCAGTTTGCATGTACAGTCTGTCTCATACTTAGGGGAAATCTCGGAGCACCTTGCAACGCGACGCAACCATGTGGGCAAAGGGATGCGGCCTCAGTTAAAGGCTGCACGCATAGAGCATCTGCGCCTCCGTAAGCAGCTGCTGCTGGCCGACTCCAGCGCTCGCCGCATCATGGACACAACGCGTTTTAAGGCGCTCCGAGATTTCCCCTAAGTATGAAACAGACTGTATACATGTACGCTACCCGAGCCGGAACAACTTGTAGATGTGCTGCTATAGCCTAGCACCGCTAAACGATAAGCGCGCCATCTTGCGTATAAACGCTCCACTAGCAGGAACAACGTGCCTACGCGTGTGAGCCGCACCGAAGCTCAATGCCGGATAGGATCCCACAATTCGGTTGCACAAAGCGGAAGCACGTGGCGCCTGAAGTAGATTTTCTTATTTCATATAATAATGAGTTCCTACCGCATGCTCTGCTTCACCGTTCCGTCGAAGCAGTGGCTTTTATCTGTGCGCTAATTTGATTAAGTTTCAAGCGACGAGACGAACCTGTTAATTGTTTTAATTGTATCGATTATGGTGAAATAAACCACATCTCGAATCTCAATACTAGGCCATGGTATGATGTGCTACTTGTGGAAGCGTGAATGGAGGCAGCTGCTGCGTCTCTATTCGGGCATAGCAGAGCATATGTCGTAAGATCGAAATTCGAGGGCTGTTACTTTTAAGCGTAGCACACTGAGGCACTTTCCAAGCTGTTTATCGTCCTCCAGCATTAGGGTCGACCGTCCAAGGAGGGCACGGACTCGAAGAACGAGCGGTATTCCATGTGCAAGCGCAGAAGTCCCCCACTCCGATTGCGCTCAACCCCTCTTCCGCTGGAATCTTCAGCTGGAATTGACCGCTTCCGCTAGAAAATTCCAGCTGAACCCGCTCACTAAAGAGTCGAAAATGGCATCTGGGCGCACACAATATCTCGCAGAAGTGCACACGACCATAGAACCATTTCAGTCGTTCCAGGAACATGTATTCTTCAGTGCATAGGATACGGTCATTCGACTTTCTCCGACCACGAGAAATGGCCACCGCTCAGAACTTTCGAGGCGTAACCTTCATATTATCGTTGAAAATGGTATGCAGCATGAGTGCCGCCAAGGTGAAGCGGCCAATTGTGCTATCGCAAGTGGTCTCCGGGGTTTGACTGATGACGGCGCAAACAATTTCAGCTTGCCGAGCTCTGCCGAGGAGATAAGGCATGCATGCTGTCACACTGCGGGCGACGTTCTTCAACTACTGCGCGCCTGAGAGCAGCACGATAGCAGTTACCGAAAGGCTTCGTCATGTGAATCTTTTTTTTTTAATATTTCGCACGCTTTCTGAACAACGCGGGAAAGATTATTTCGTTGGATTTATCGTAATGAAAATAACTGAGTCGGTGGTTTAAAAAGGTGGTTTATGACTTTTCGAATCATAGTTACAGTGTGCAGCCGATAATTAGAAGAGTTACCTAATTAAGCATCAGTAAGTAGTTAATTGAGGGGGGAATAATATCAGCCCGAGTAAATACGGACCAGGGCGATTTATATGCGCTTAGTTCCATTCGATTACGACGCACCTTATATATTTAAACCATCGTAATTTTACGTGTGACACTGTACAGTACATATGCTTTGATTTCTGGGGCTTTACGACCTAAAAACGAGCTATGATTATGAGACATGCCGTACTGGAGGGCTCGACAAACTTTGACCACCTGAGTTCTTTTACGTGCACTGACATCCCGCAGTACACTTGAAGAAGGCATGCTCTGACCACAGTCTTTACAGCCTTTTCGTAAAAGGCTGTGCGCAAGTCTTTTATTTAAAAGTGTTTCGTAAAGGTTTTTGTAAAGGTCGCACTCCAGCGCGATTGCTATAATGATTATTTTCTTTTTATTTTGACTTTTTCACCTCATCTCTAACCTTTTGCCGCGAACTTTGCTTTGGAATACGTTTGTATATATGCTCAGGGTTCCTCGCGACTGTCGGGCTAGGTGCGACTGAGCCAGCGAGATAGGTACAGCTATGACACTTGCGAGCTTCGCTCTCTGCCTCGTCTTGGCTGTGACTAGTTTGACTAAGGTAGAGTGCAGCGGATCTTCGTCTTCGCAGACTGAGCCAAAGGCAGCGGAAGCCAAATCAACGGAGAATTTTTATCAGGTGAGGTGAGGGTGTATCAGATAATTATGGAAACGCTACGGGGTAATTCGGAAAATATTTAAAGGGCCCATGGCAGCCGTTTTTTTGTTGGAGACTTTTATGTTCTAATGAGTAGAACAGTGTCTTGTAATCACGGCATGGAGTGGCAAATTCTCCAGCGTGAAGTCTAATTAGTCACAGCGTTGTTAATTTTGTTCAGTTTTAATGAAGCTTCGAAACGCGCGCCAAAAACTGCAAGAAACTAGTGCCGCGGTGCTAGCGCGGCGGCTGTCGGAAGTGAGCGCAGGCCCCGATCACGTGAGCTCAAGATTCGGTGACGTTGCGGAGAGCGCGAGCGCCAGACCAGTTGCTGAATTCGTCTGCTCGCCGCACTTGCTTTGCATCAAAGCGTGTGTACAATGTACGCTTGAGTGACCAACAGGGAGATGAAGCAGAAAAATACGGCTTTTGGCGTGGCCTCCGCGATCGGCTGCCGCAGCCGATCTCGAAGGCCACGCTCGGAGGCCATAGCGCGGCGCGCCCGTCTCTCTGTGACGTCACGATATCAACTTACAAAAGTGAAACGTCACAGATGGGCCACTAACCGCGTCATACCATTGGCGATGTCGCGAGGTGCTGCAAGCTCGGATGAGTATTCCCGCTTACTTTGAAACCATATTAAAATCACTTAGAGGCGACGTTCGCCGCTAACACTCGGTCAAGATTGCCTTCGTATGCAGGAAAACCAGTTAACGTAAGCATCTTGCGTTTGAAATTTTGGTGTCATGGGACCTTTAATGTTTGCTTATGGTTGCGTGAATGGACTTAATATTTTGAGGCAGCATTTACTTACGATTTTTGGAGCGTTCATGGTGCGGTAAACTCAAGAATCTTTCAATGAAGACGCAGTTCGGAGTACGCGCTATCTGTCGCTCTAGACTCACCATCCACTGTGTATTTTAAACGGGCGACGCTAAATGTTCGTGTCGGTTTAAAGGATCCGCTGACATCGTGATTGGTCATTTTCCTTCATTATATTTCTGGGTAGAGGAATGTGTCGCGGTCAACATTCCAAGAAATATATTTTCGTCTTGCGGGTTCCCCGTTCGCTTCCAGTGCTCTGAACGCAGGCGAAGAGACTAGCGATGGTGGACGTTTGAGCCTTTTTCATGCTCTCCGTAGTTTACTTAGTGCTCTTTAGAGTAGAAATTTAAATGATCTTCGCTTGTCCACACAGCAGGTGTAGCTGTCGCGGCGATATCATATCAATGGGCCGAGGCCGGGAGGTTATCATAATGAAACGACATTGAAGACCAAAAAATTGTGACGCACAAAAGGTTCTCTTCGAGGTTCCCCAGCGCGGTGCACCCAAGGGACGTGACTTGAAACCGGCGGTGCGTGAACAAAAAGTTGGGCGAATCATTTCATTGCCTGCTGAAGCGGAGATTATCAGGAAACTTATGGCGCAGATATAGGAGTCATAGAGTTAGGAGCACCTCGTTTACTCCTAATGGTGCGCGTTTTATATGTATGTGTGCGCACCCTGGCAGTTGTGGTTAAGTACATTGATGGTGTAGGGAGTGGAAGCGACGTGAAGGAGGCCGACCTAGCAGTGCCGTCGTCACTGCGTTTATTGTGGACGAAGGAGCGGGAGCGTCTATGGTTGGAGCGCCCAGCCAGACCGAGCACCAGCGCGTTCCAATCTGTCCTGCCGGCCCCGCCACTGTAGTTTAGTGGTTATGGCACTCGGCTGCTGATCCGAGGGTCGCGGAATGGAATCCCGGCCGCGGCGGCTGCATTTCGATGCAGACGAAATGTTGAGGCCCGTGTGCTGTGCGATGTCAGTGCACGTTAAAGAACCCCAGGTGGTCAAAATATCCTGAGAACTCCACTACGGCGTCTCTCATAATCGGAGCTGGTTTTGGGACGTGAAAGCCCCACGAATCAATTAATCTGTCCCTCGGCTCGCGCCTCGATGCCACGCGACACTCGTCGTCTTATCCTTGGGCTGGCTAGATACAACTGCTGCGCCTCTACAATGGAAACGCTTTGGACGGTCACATCGACGTACCATATAATCAGGAATGGCGGCAGCGATGTTATGCTCAGGCGATGCGTTGTATTAAATAATACACATTCTACAAACAGGAGCCCCCTGCACTGCCTGTATACCCAACCGACATTCCCGGAGAAGAGTATTTCATTAGGAAGCGATGGTAGATAGATAGATAGATAGATAGATAGATAGATAGATAGATAGATAGATAGATAGATAGATAGATAGATAGATAGATAGATAGATAGATATAACTTGAAATTCGAAGTATTTGATTCGGGGTAGCCATTGTGCCTACAAAATACGACCGTGTGGTCATTAGAGGACTAATATTTGGGCTCCGCTGGGTTCGAAAGTACCACAACGATTTACATATGCGCATCGTGAAAGGTCTAAGGGACTCCCACAAAAGAGCGTTCAACCGCCGCTGACCACTGGCCGTGCAATGGAGAAGCAATGGTTAGCTATCGCAGCTGGCGTCATGGGCACCGAAGGGGCCACCATCGGTGTCGTCTCGGTACCTGACGGCGCACACGCGAGTCTCCACAGGGGTTCATGCAGGAGGCGGAGCCGTCGCAAGTGTGCGCCCCACAGATAAGCGAGTTCAGGAGGAGCAGGAGTGATGAGGATTAAAGCGGCACAAACACGTCCATAGCGGCCTGTTGCAAAGTGCTTTATAGTGTGGAATATTTCATAATGACGCAGAGTAATCAGTGACAAAATGAGTAAGAGTTTCAGCGACCTTTAAGTAGTGTAGCGATTGGGAAAGGAGGAAGCCTATTAACGCAGTAAAAAAAAAGAGTAAGCAGAAGGTAAAGCAAGTGGACTGTTTGAGTTGATTGAGCGAATGGGGCACATCATTTTGGAGCAACCGCAGAGGATTGACCATGGCATGTGCTGTTTACGACCGCCCATGCAAGTAGATGGCGAAGAAACGCCAGGAAGACGGGGATGCTGTCATCGACTTGACACAAAGGTCAGCACACTAGACTGCACGTAGAGCAAAACCAAAGCGTAATGAGCACTGTAACATCATTGTTGAACTGATCAATGCATCCAGCAGGAGACACTGCGAAGTATGGCCCTTTATATAATAGTTGGAGACAATCAGGCCAGTTTCAGTCTTTTCATTTTGCTTGCTCACAAATAAGAAGACCATTGATGACGACCTCATCAACATTCAAGCAATCAATCATTCAATCAAAGAGAATTTTATTACACAATAATATGAAAAATTAATACAAAAATATTTGTTCCCATAGCCTTAAGCGGCTAGCCCAATACAAAAAATTCTGTAATAATTAGCAATCTTATACAAAAATAATGAAACTATCATGCATAATAAGTATTAACATAATCGCAGAACTGAGCTACTGAAACTTACACATTGAAGTACATGATAAAATGGTTTTTTAATACAAAACTGACAAGAAGACGCTTGGTATGACAGGAAGTGGCGCTTGCATGTAAGATCAAAATTTCTTGCGACTTTTATTTCAACCGGTACATCGTCCCACAGCTTAGCACCTGAAAATTGAATGAATCTTTCGCCGTACACACTGGAACAAAAAGGAAGATTAAGACTACCGCTGCCTGCATGTCGTGTGTTTAACGCCGCAAATGTGAAAATGGTACGGGGCAGAGGTGTGTTTGTGTTTTCTGGTTTTGCGAAAAAGTGGGAAAGTGCGTTATAGCCCTGGGATGAATAGAAAAATAGTTTGATCTGTTAAGTTGATCAAACTCATGTAGAAGGTTAGCATCAGTTAATCTTTCACAAGCACAGAGAACGCACATTTACCATAAGATTATTTTCAAAAGCGACGAGTATTGCTACTCGTGGATGCGGAGTTTTCACAACCATCGCTTGAAGCTGTAGTGTACGGCAGTACTGCTAGATGGCTGTACCATTCATGTAGTGTACAACAGTACCGCCAGATGGCGGCGCGGCCGGCAGTGGTTTGGGCTGCCAATAAACCTGAGGGACATGTCCGCCCGGAGCCGAGGCTGTCGTGTCACTTACTCGCCCGATGCGCTCGACATGGTGTCAGAAGTGGGATCCATCTCCGCTGATCCCGTGCGTGCATCCTCGTGACACGGCCCCGCCGCCGCCGCTACTCTGCCATGACGACTACCGGTGTTGAGTGCTCCGCCGGGACGTCGGACGCTCCGTTCTTGCAAGGCATGGCCCAGCTGCGTCCACCGTCGCCGTTCGACTTCGACAACCCCAGCTCATGGCCCACATGGCTGTTGCAGTTCGAGGACTTCTCGTTCGCTACCGGACTTTACGTCGCTCCGGCAGAGGTGCAAGTGCGCTCCGTGCTCTACTGTATGGGCCCGCAAGCCAGGGTTGTCCTCGCGTCGACCACGCTAGGCGGGGCGGACATGAAGGACGTCGCCGCCGTGAAGAAGGCGTTCACAGAACACTTCGTGCACCCGCCGAACGCGCTGTACAAGTCAGCGCGCTTCCACCGCCGCACGCAGCAACCAGGTGAAACGGCCAACGAATTTCTTACGGCGCTCTGGACAATCGTCAAGTCGTGCAACTATCCGTCGCCCGACGTCGAAGAGCGGCTCGTCCGAGACCGTTTTCTCGTGGGTTTGCTCGACCGCGAACTCTCGGAGAAGCTCTGTCGGAACCCGATAATGACGTTACACGAAGCACTGACGTAGTACGTTCGTCAACACGAAGACGCAGGTAACGAGCGCAGAGCTCGTGACTCGGCAGAGGCATCTTCGTTCGCCGTCGACGCCGCTCGCTTTCGCAAGGGAAAGCAAGCGCCAGCTGATAAGACAACGCAACAGCTGTGCCCATTCTGCGGAGGAGCGTGAAACCCTCGCGCCGACTGTCCCGCTCGCTGTGCGTCGTGCAACTTTTGTCGCAAGAATGGCCATTTCGAGAACGTGTGCCGCAAAAGGAAGCGCGTGAACGGGAAGCACACACGGAAGCCTTCGGCCAGCTCCATCGAGTTGCATGCAGTTGCAGGAGAGCGCCCGAACGCGAAGTTCGTCGAGATGCTCGTCGATGGACGCCCACTTTCCTTCAAGGTGGACTCGGGAGCCGAAGTTTCAATTGTACCTAGTACGTTTTCCGGCGTCCCGTCGAAGCTTCAAGACCCAGGCAACTTGAAGGCCCAGGCAACAACATGCTGCCGGTCATAGGCACTGACGTCGCTACCCTGTCGTGGCACGGAAAGTCAACCGAGCAGCTTCTCTACGTCCTAGCAACCAGGACGGTCCCGCTGGTAGGCTTCCCGGCAGTTGAAGGCTTGGGGGTCTGCATGTTTGTCGACGAAGTCGCGAGGACTTCACAGCCCACGGGCGACTTTTGTCTCGATTCCAGTCTCTTCCGAGGACTTGGGACGCTCCCCGAAGCCTACACTATCAGGCTACAACCCAATGCTACGCCTTTCTCGTTGAGCGCACCCCGGCGCATTCCACTCCCTCTCCGCGACGTCGTCAAGACTGAGCTAGAAAAGCTAGAAGCTGAGGGTGTAATTCGTCGAGTGGACACACCCACTACTGGTGTGCTGGACTGGTTGTCCCCAAGGTCTCGGGTGGCTATCGGCTGTGTGTGGACTTGACTCGCCTCAATAAGGTGATTCTTCGAGAGCGTCACGTGCTCCCTACAGTGGAACAATGCCTCGGATTGCTTGGAGAGGCTACAGTTTTCTCCAAGTTGGACACCACGACGAGCTTCCACCAGGTCAAGCTGTCCCCCGAGTCCCAAGAATTGACCACATTTATAACCCCGTTTGGACGCTATTGTTTTCTCCGGCTGCCATTTGGGATCACGTCTGCACCGGAATATTTCCAGCGACAGATTTCCCAGATCCTCGAAGGCCAGGCGGGTGTGGTAAACATGATTGACGACATCCTCGTCTATGAGAAAGCAGGCTCCGAACATGATCGCCGTCTCCGACAAGTCTTGGACCAGCTAGCAAAAGCCGGAGTCACGCTCAACCGCGAGAAATGCTCGTTTGCGACTTCAAGTATCAAGTTCCTTGGCGTCGTGGTCAGTGCGGAAGGAATTTCTCCAGACCCAGACAAGGTTGCAGCGATCAGAGCCATGCATCCACCCGAAGATGTCGCAGGGGTCCGTCGCCTGCTAGGCCTCGTGAACCACATCGGACGCTTCTTACCACACGTTTCGGAGGTGACTGCGCCGATCCGAGCATTGCTGCTCAAGAACTCTGCCTGGACTTGGGGCCTGGCACAGCAGTCTGCCTTCTCGGAACTGAAGAAGCTACTGTGCTCAGACCTCTGCGTGGCTCGCTACAACACCACGTACAAGACCACGATCTCAGCTGATGCCAGCTCCTATGGTCTCGGGGCAGTACTTCTCCAAGAACAGGCGTCTGGTGAGCGCCGAGCCGTCGCTTTCGCATCGCGCGCCCTCACATCCACGGAACGCCGGTACAGCCAAACAGAAAAGGAAGCTTTGCAAAGGTTCGAGGAATACGTCCGTGGACTTCAGTTCTTCCTCGAGACGGACCATCAACCGCTAGTGGAGCTCTTGGGTTCCATGGATGTTGACCTACTGCCACCACGGATCCAGCGGTTTCGCTTGAAGCTCATGCGTTTCCAGTACCAAGTACTCTACGTACCAGGGAAGCTATTGGAAATAGCCGATACGCTCTCGCGCGCACCGCTGGATTCCCCTTCATCTAACCGTGTGAATCAAGTAGAGCTGTTTGTCCAAGAGGTCGTCCGCTCCTCCCCAGACATCGTCTCGTTGCAGCTCGAGCACCTGCGCCAGGCCCAAGCCAACAACGGCGAGTGCAGTCTGCTGCTTCAGTACTGCGCCAACGGCTGGCCTCGGCAGTCCCACTTGCCTCGCCATGTGAAGAAGTACTGACAGCACCAAGGAGACCTCAGCGTCTGCGAGGGACTGCTTCTGAAAGGGTTCCGCGTCCTCGTGCCTTCTGCCCTTCAGGATCACATGCTCGAGCTTCTCCATGACGCGCATCAAGGCATCAACCGATGCAAAGCTTTAGCTCGGGAGTCGGTCTGGTGGCCGGGCATCAACAACCATATAGAAACACTGGTGTCTAACTGCCACACCTGTGCCGAAACCAGGGTGCAGCGCTCGGAGCCCATGCTGCCCTCCAGCATTCCAAGTCGGCCACGGGAAGAGGGCGGCATCGATCTTTTTCCATGGCCGAGTTGGAATGTTGAAGGTCGGCATCGATCTTTTTCATCTCAACGGCCAAGACTTTGTCCTGCTGGTGGATTACCGGTCACGCTCCCAGGAAGTCATCAGTCTACGTTCAACCACAGCATTTGCGGTCATCAACGCCATCAAGAGCGTTTTCGCACGCCATGGGATTCCGAGACTGGTGCGCAGCGACAACGGTCCTCAGTTTGCTGCAAAAAAGTTCTCAGTCTTCGCCAAGTCCTACGGCTTCTGCCACGTCACCAGCAGCCCCCATTTTCCACAGTCGAATGGGGAGGTGGAACGGATGGTGAGGACAGTCAAAGACCTGCTTCGGAAGGCGGATGATCCCTACCTGGCACTCTTGGCATACCAGGACACACCTGGGGTAAATGGAGTGAGTCCTGCTCAGCTGCTTACGGGTAGGCGCCTACAGACCCGGCTGCCGAAGACGTCTCACCTGCTGGAGCCAGCCTGGCCGCCTTCAGTCACAATCACTCAACGTGACAGAGACAACCGGAGGCGCCAAGCATCGGACTTCAACCGAAGACACGCAGCTCACACCTTGCGGCCTCTTCACGCCGGAGAGCGGGTCTGGGTGCGAGATGTCAACTACCCAGCAACCGTCTTAGGGCCAGCTCAACGCCCGCGCTCCTATGTGGTCGAGACTCCGACGGGGGTACTTCAGCGCAACCGGATGCACCTGGTACCAACGACGGGAACCCCCACTGCCAACCCACCTGGAACCCCTGTGGTGGTTCAGCCCGAGACGACTGCAACGCCTGGTGCTGATCAAGCAGCACAAGACCAGCAAACCGCGTCACCTCGGGAAAGCACCTCCACTACAGAGGAACCTCGGGGTTCTACATCTACGCCACGCATCTCGCGCTATGGCAGGAGGATCCGCAGGCCGAAAAGACTCGACCTGTGAAGATCGTTTCCTTTCAGACCATGAGTTCTGGTGCATGTGTTTTATTTGGTGCATGTGTTTTGCAAGTTTACCGTGGGGGGGATGTAGTGTACGGCAGTACTGCTAGATGGCTGTACCATTCATGCAGTGTACAACAGTACCGCCAGATGGCGCCGCGACCGGCACTGGTTTCCATAATAAGGGCTGCCATAAACCTGAGGGACTTGTCCGCCCGGAGGCGAGGCTGTCGTGTCACTCGCCCGATGCGCTTGACAGAAGCCTTACATATACACCGAATGACTCGAAGCTCGCAGTGCGAGGTCTTGGCAAGGCGCCATGTGACAGCGCCACAAATTCTACATTCCTTGGGGACAATCAGGAAGATTTTCGTCCCACATCACACCCATCACAAGGTATTCAATTGGCGACATCCAGTAGGGGGCAGCTTTATGGCCAATGACAAACCATAGAAGGTCCGCTCAAGCTTTAGCATACGCAGGTTAAGTACGACCGTCACATGATACATTACGCCATCATGCCACCGCGGCTCATCAGAACGCTTGCGGAAGAGCTCCAGCAGAATGCTGCTCGTGATGAAGCATGACCTGCTTTACTTCTAATCGTAGTAAATATTCATGCTGCTGTTATAATGTCAGATGTCGTTGCACCTTCAACGCCCGCACTACACGTCACGCAGATTACACAACCATCTCAGCTTCGTTCGCATCTTTGGAAACACAAACGCGTTCAACACATCAGCACTACCACAAGCCATCCACATGTGGAATGATCTTCCCGACGATATCGCCTCTGATAGTAACCCCAACACGTTTCGGCAAAAACTCCAGATGAATTTCCTTAATAATTCATCTTGATGTTCTTTTACTTGTTTTCCGAGCCTTTTTATGTTACGGAGTGCTCTTGTATATTTCATCACCATGCTTACGTATTGCTGACTTATTGCTTTGTTAAATTTGTGCGCCGCATTTTTTTTGTTGTTATTACTAACCTACATTGTACCGTTATTGTTTGGATATTTACTTGCGATTTTCACTGTAATCCCCCTTACTCAACGCCTTCGGGCCTGTAAGGTATTAGGGGCGAAGCTTGTCCCGCGTCAGGCGTAACCGGCAGTATCTCCCGCGAGGCACGCGCTCGCCCTCGGCGCGTGCCTCCCTGCGCGCGAGCTCTCTCTCTTCCATCTGCTGTCTTGTGAGAGAGAGAGACAGAGAGAGAGAGCGAAGGAAAGGCGCCCTTTCGTCGTAGTAGTAGTAGGTAGCCACGTCTACTTACGTGAAAAAAAAAATTCCGGAAGTTGTGTCCGAAGCACGGAATCGAACCAGGGACCCCTCACTTCTGAACGCGCGGCGCTAGCCACTACGCCACGAAGCGCACACGGACACATGCACAACGATGACACTAAATACCTCAGAGTTCTTCAATCATACCAGTTGCTAAACTGCGTTCCGAAATCCGGACAAGCCAACGGCCAAGTCAGCGGAGGTTAGCAGACTGTCGCCCCATCTGGGAGCCGTAACTGAAAACGCTACTCTCACTGGATCTCAGAGGCGAATGAAAGTGGAGGCCACAAACGTTGGAGCACCGTAACAGTTGCTAATGGCTCTCTTATCACGCGGCTAAACAAGGGCAAAAGAAAGGAGCGAGAGATAGAAAGAGACGTCTTACATTGCAATTCGCCTGCACTTGACGGTTGACTTGTACCGTACACTTTTTCGCTTGCAGACGACACGCTCTGCATTAAAAGCCTTCTGCTGTTGTGACACATCGATGCTGTAGTCATGTGAACTGAATACCACTGGTGCGCGCTTTGTGCTGGATTCCCAATGACACATCGACATTCAGACGAGAAAAAAAAAGAAAAATTATTCACTGAAAATCATCCGCCGTTCGAATAGCTTTCTTGTTCTTTCACCAGCGGCCTCGGCAGCCGAACAGACGATTCCCTGCTTCTTTCTTGAGAGCAGTTAGCGCAGACAAAACACTTCGTGAACCCTCAGTGTTCGTGCAGAAGCAGAAGCGACGGCACAAGGTCTGTGAATTTTCTTGTTCTGTAGAAGACGCCAGGGACACCAGAATCGCGGCTAATTGACGGATTTTCTGTGTGCGCAACATCGTTTGCATAAAGCTCGCTTCATTGACGCGGCGGAGCTTTCTGCGCTCCATAACACAAAACACACTAACATAGCATTTATTAGTTGGTTTCTGTGTCGACAGATGGCGCGACAATCTGCTAACCTCCGCAGTTTGGGCACTTGGCATGTCCGGATTTTGATACAAGGGGCCTATGGGGAGTTTGGAAACTGGTATGATTGAACAACTGAAATACCCAACATTAACGAAAGACTGCCCGTTTCTAACGCGTTTGTGCTAGCGCGTTACGGCCGTTTAAGAAGCTGGTGTAAGACACTGTGGCCTCTCCGCCTTATACTCTCTCAGCAGTCATGTGATGGCGTCGGCAAACGCGGTGCGCGTTCCGGCCTGTGTAAGGGGCTGCGTAAGACGCTGTGGCCTCTCCCCCTTACTAGAGTGTACTGCATCTTTGTAACGCGTTTGTGCTAGCGTCCCCTTAAACGTGAGATCCCAGCGTTCGAATTCAGTGTTTCTCACGTCTTTACATGATGATCGACTGGGCGAATTACACGGAAGATTCACGGTTTACCGATGTTTCCCACCGGAACTTCGCCCACTCATCATTCACCCCGTGGATATTCTGCAATTTTTTTTCAATAAATAAATAAATAAATAAATAAATAAATAAATAAATATGCATCTTCCTTGTAATTTTCGCTTGCACAATGTAGTGAGGGCCGGAGGCGTTGTCAGACTGCTGTAAAGCAGCTTTTTGCTGCAGTCTTCGCATTTTGTCCCTTTGGGAGAACTGAAATGCGAAATACACTCTGTCCGTTGTCTGTCTGTCTCTGTCATTCAAAGCGCATTCGAGTCCGCGCTACCTGCAGTGGGTTGGAAATGTGACGCGCGTCCACACTTACGTGCAGTGTGGTCTTCTGTGGCCCGCATCACGGCCATACGTGGACGACAGTGAGCCGAGGCCTCTACTCGTGTTCAACCTTTACTTACGCTATCTTCCCCCGTGCCTTAGAGCGAACGTTTTCTGTTCTGCTCAGTAACCACAGCGAGCTAAACACGCAGTCCTGCTCGTACAGCAGCAACATGGAAGGTAAATTGCAGCATTGGACGGCCTGCCCACAGGTGCCGTTTCTCATCAGTACCACTCTTCTCGCGAAGAGTGGTAGCTGTTGCAACAAAATCACAAGCGCACACGGCCAATATAAATTCCAAAGCTAGTGTTTTCACAGCTGAAATATATGGAATGTTGTTGGCCATCCAGGAAACACAAAATGAGGAGCAAGAAAAAACTGTTATTTACACCGACCCTAAAAGCGTGATGGCTGCTCTTTCGTCGAGGAGAAAAACAAAGAATCCTCTCCTTAGAGATCTTATCCGGACGGTTAACAGGATGATGCTCAATGGGAAAGTAATACATTTTTGCTGGATCCCAAGTCATGTTGGAATTTCGGGAAATGAACGGGCAGATTGCGCCGCAAAGACGGCTACACTTACGGGAAACTATATCAGCAAAATTCCAATTCAAGACCACACCAAAGCACTCAGAAAATCAATTCGCGCAATATGGCAACAAAACTGGGCAGCAACAGAGCACAACAAATTACACCTAATTAAACCAGTCATAAAGGAATGGAAGATTGTTAGCCACCGAAATCGATTTTACGAAGTCCTACTTGCAAGATTGCGTATTGGACACACACATGCAACACACAATTACCTCCTCCGTGACGAAGAGAGTCCTGTCTGTGAAAAATGTGGCCAACCTCTCACTGTGCTACACATACTTATAACGTGCCCCTTTTACGAACCGAAACGACGACGATACTTTTCAGAAACCTACCGGACATGCACCCCGATCCATCCTATCCTTTTACTGGGCGAAGAGCCACATGTCCCCAATGAGAACCTATTCGAATACTTAAAGGACATAGGTATCATTCATCACATGTGACATGTGCATTTTGGCCGCAGTCACATCTCCTCGAAGAGATTAAGACTGCGTTAACTGTATAGAAACACCTACAGTCTATGTGCACTTGCCAGCCAAATGCACAGAAGGCTGATAGGATCCTTTAATATATTTTAGATATTTAGGCAATCCATACAGATTCATGCCATACTTATCACCATCTTCGTGTTTTACATTCATTTCATTGAAAGTTGTACCACGAGTCATCAGGAGAGCATTTTTCCTGGCGCCTTTTGGCCTCTGTTGCCCTGGTGCCATAAAACTAACAACTCACTCACTCGCGAAGAGTGGTACTGATTCATTCCCTAGGAGTGGCGCACCTGGCGGCGATGCAAAGGGCTATTCTTTTAAACGCGAAACTGTTTGGCTCGGAAAAGCAGGGTGCTACGTTCGGTGAAATTATCATTATGAAATGAGTACTTGCTGCGTAGCAACACCTGCCGCAGCTTCACCTCGCTTCTCCTAGCTTACTGCTTTATATGACCGTCCAAAGGCCCGTGCACACTGGCGGAAAAACGCATGCGGCGCGCCGCCGGCGGAGAAACGCGTCGGCGGCGACACGGCCACACTGCTCGCGGCGAACCGCTGTGGCAGCGCCGCGAAATCCCTCCTCCTCCGAGCGAACGGGCGCAAGAGGCAAGCGAGACACCGTACGGGTACGAAACCAGCCTCCGGGCGGGTCCGCATGACTCCGCGATGGAGTGCGTACGTCACTGGCGGGGACGCTCTGATTGGTCTCCTCCCCGGTGGCACACGGCGCACCGCAAAAAATCGTGCACGGACCGATCGTCTCGCGGCAAGAGAATCCCTGCCGCGCGGCAGCCTCGGAGGCTCGCGTTTTGCCGCCGGCGGCGCGCCGCGCGCGTTTTTCCGCCAGTGTGCACGCGCCTTAACAGCCACTGCTCACTGCGACTAAACAACGCACACCAGTTAGCAACTATGCATGTGGGTTGTTCCTGCCAAACACACCTAGATCACGTAACTAATGACACGATGTGTTCTCTCAAGGCGCGTGCACACTGGCGGAAAAACGCGCGCGCCGCGCCGCGCCGGCGGCGGCAAAACGCGAGCCTCCGAGGCTGCCGCGCGTCAGGATTTGCCTGCCGCGAGAGCGATCGGTTCGTGCACGATTTTACGCGGGCGCCGCCTGCCGCCGGGGAGATCAATCGGAGCTTCCCCGTCCGTGACGTACGCGCTTCATCGCGGAGTCATGCGGACCCGCCCGGAAGCTCGTTTCGTACCCCAGGGCCGGTCTGGACTCGTGCGTTCGCTCCCTCCTTTACGGCCTGCGCACGGGGGGATGTTTCTACCTATCGCTGCAACTTGGCGGGGGCGCTCCGAGCCAACCCGCTCCTCTAAACCAGCTCCTGGCCGTTGCGGAAGCTAGCGCGCGCAGGGAATGTTCGGCTTCAGACTTGCCGCGTCACTTTCTGAGGCTCCTCTATATGGTATGCATGGTGCCATTGCTATGAGAACACTGTAGCAAGCATATAAGGTAACTCCGGTGATTTGCGCTTTTCGGAGGGGGAGGAGCGAGCCGCTGATCCGCCCGCTTCTGCTGCTCGTGAGAGCACTTACCATTGCGCGTCGTGCTCAGAAGGCTCGGCCGCATGATTCGTCACCGGCCGTCAGAAGAAATGACACGAAAATTCATTTTTTGGAGGAAAGTGGTTTTCAAAATGTTTGCTTGAAGTGCACATTAGCCAACCATTACTGTACTTGAAAATTATAAAATATGGACAGTTTTATTGAAGGTATCACAATTCTTCCTTTAATATTTAAATACCTCGAAAAGGGGAGTCACTTTTTCCCACAAGCAGCCGTGAATCGCAATCACAGTAGAAGGAACATAATAATATTAAAGCCCCACCACGCCACGCTGAGTCCTTGCATTCATACAAATTCCCAAGCCCTTACGAGTCGAGATGCAGTCTTCACAGTGCAAATGAAGAGATCAGAAAAATTTTCTTATGCAATAATGCGCGCCATCGGCGAAGAAAAACAAAGAACTTTGACAGAAACAGTTTAATATCACATGGAATGTTCTCCTTGGTACTAAAATAATATAATGCACAAGAACTGAAAAAAAATCCACAGCATATCCACGGAGTGAACGATGATGAGTGGCGAAGCTCTGGAGGTTCAGCGTAGATCGTGCCGAGTTCCGGATTAATTTAGTTAACGTTCACGCTACGAATCCTTATAGTTCAACTGCGCACAAGTGAAATCTCCCACCGGCACTTCATTGTAAGTCAAGATCCAGTGCATATATATATATATATATATATATATATATATATATATAAATGGGCGGCCGGTGAACGGTTCTCCAGCGCGAGCAGTCGCTATTTTTCAATCAAGCAACTCGCTAGCAAACGCTGCCTGTGCCAACGTTGTCTCTCGCGGGGGAGGGCGCGTTCTCCTTCTTTGCGAGCTGGTACAGCGTTCATCGAAGAAAGAGCGTTTCCATAGTCGACGCTCGCCTTTCGCTCTCACTCTCCCTGTCTCTCTCTCACAAGACAGCAGATGGAAGAGTGAGAGAGCTCGCGCGCCGGGAGGCACGCGCCGAGGGCGAGCGTGGCTACGACGCGACAACGAAACAGCGAGCGCCGCAGCGCCATCTATTGATCAATTCACGTATTAGCTAAGCAGCACCGCAGCGCCATCTCGTGATCATTCTGAGATCATTCAAGAGCGAGCACGAGACCTGGCGGTCTCGTGCGCCATTGGCTCCCATCCCAGGCAGCACAGATGCTCGGGCCAATATTGTTTTTTTTTGTTGGCTTACGGAGGTTCAATGAAGGCCCTGTGATACCACTCATAAGCCAGCATTGGAAATGCCATCTACTAAGGTCTCCAACAATGGCCCATCGTAACCATTCAGTTTGCAATAGTGGTTCTTCCATCCTGTAAAGAAGGCAAAAGTGGGCCATGGTTGCCACTCAGCATACAGTATTGGCCGGGCCTGTCCACAAGAATGGTAATGATGGGTCAATTTCCACATAGACCTATCAATATTGGTTATGTAATGGCGGCAGGCTGTATATATTGTCGAATCAATCTCACTGCATCGCTAATGTTGGACTTCCAATGTTCTGTGTCGGACAATATTGTCTGCACACAAGAGTTGTAGCATCAATGTTGGTAACATTGGGAAGTACACATGATATATCGGGAGGCAAGTACACATGATATATTCCAGTTTTCCCAATATGAAGGGACCACTAGCTCGATTCGGTGCCGCGAATGAGTTCAGAAAAGTCATTTTGTTTGTATTCAGTGCAGCACAAAAAATGTCTATAATTTACGCAATTGTTTATTTGCGCAAGTTCTAGCTAAGTGCATGGAAAGTATGCTCGAACTTGCACATTGGAAGTTGAGCAAACTACATCTACGACGCCATGACATGGTCCAAAGTGCCCAGCAGCAAAATAATAGAAGTAGGCTGTGTATACTGTCCAGACATTCTAGCTGGTTTCACCAATACAGGACAGCAATGCTGCTTGCGCGATAATATTGTCCAGATGGAAATATTGTCGCGCCTATGTTGTTCAAATTGGGAAGTACAACCGACGTATTGGAAGCAATCATTTCTTTTTCATTTGAAACAACGTTAATATATATGCACCTACCGTGTGCACTCGCATAATTAGCGCCCAAGCGTAATTTATGCACTCCCAGTTTATGTATGGTTTACGCAAAAATATTACTCGCATGCTCTCCCATGACACCCAGGGCCACGTGGTGCAGGCTAGTGCTGTCCTTTATCAGTATTGCGTGTTCGGTAGCCCGGGCTTCGCATAGCCGATCGCGTTTTGATTGTTTAGTATCGACGTGTTGGCGATACCTACAAGACTAAACAGCGTTTGCAGGGTGACTGAGAGCCGTGCCGCCACGAAGATTTCGACACCTGAATATGAGTCACGCTTGATACTGGAGTTCGGAGACGCCGCTGACAGCACCAGTGACAACTCCCGAGTCACACATCCGCTAATGTTTGAATGTAGCCCACGGATGCATTTGGCTGTTGAAGTACGCGTTCTGTTGAGTGAAAGCTACCTTCGTTTTTGTGATACATTTCATTTGATACATCTCAGCTGAGCATGTGTCAAGATTCCTTGCACGATATTTCGGAAGTATTTGAGAAATTCCCATGCAATGCACGCACCTTCTAGAACTTCTACATTCATGGAGAAAAAGAAAACACGAGTTACGTGGTATGCGCGAGTACGCATGGTATAAGTTGTGCATGAGCAAATACGGTATATGCAGCACGTTGGAAGGTAAAGAAAAGCCTTTGTTAACTTTCTACCTCGAGCAGCAGGTACAGGAGGCCGCGGAACATCGAAGCCTATCGCGGCAGGGGGGGGGGGGGGGGGGAGGAGGGAGGGGGCGCTGTGTGGGCTCCACTGTGTGGGCTCCGCTACGCATACCTGTTTGACGTGTTTCTTCATAGCCAGCGGGGGGGGGGGGGGTGAGGCAGGCGAAGCGGCTTTCACTCGGCAGAGGTTTTGTCGCACGTGCATCGGATATCTGCTGAAACTGGCAAGTTTGCGAAGTCAGAAACCCTAAGTGGACTACGGACACGGAACTCGCGACTGCAAAATCCTGCAGAGTGAGAAAGTAGCAGCCCTGCGCTTCTTCGGACCGGACATTTTAGGTGAACTGAACAGATGAGCCTCAACGTGTTCGGACTGATCTAAAAGTTTTCCTGAAAGCTTTGTACCGATTTTAGCCATTCGTTTATTTTACTCATTGTGCGTTCCGTTGTGCCCATACCCTCATTTTGGTGTGTGCCGGGTTTATTATAATGTATTACTGCGTATTTTCTTTAGATTTGTCTATTTGTAAATACACACGTGGTGGGCTTTGTTGTATACATCGCGGCAGATGAAGTAATCGCTCCTAGCAAAGCTGTTTTGGTTCGCGTGACTTTCGTGTTTGTTTGCTTTTTTCCTTGCGCGAAACATGTTTTCCTTTTGCTCTTTAACGGTCATTTCTTGTTCCTGGGTTTCGGTTCTTTAGAAGTCGTCGGTTTGTCCCCACATACCCACCGTTCCGGATTCTGCATGCTGAAACACATCACCGTATCCTAACATTCACTTATGTTGTTTTACTTGAGGAAGTGCTTAATTTATACAATTCAGCTGTTTCGTGCACTTGTTTAAGCAACCTTACAAGCTTCAGCTACTCCACCATTTAATAAGCAAGTAAACCATAACGTGCCGCATAGTTTTAGGCGTATGTTTTCTTGTGCCTCTTCTTTTTGCTTCTGGTGCTTATGCATTTAGTTTTCTCGAGGCTTAGAGTAAACATTGATTTGTTGATTTCGTCAGAACTTTCTTTTCAATTCCTTCTCATGTCTCTTAAACTCACTAATAAAATGTATCACAAAGAAGACATTTTGCTTATTTGTATGTGTGTATGTGTTCGAAAGATACGTTTCGGCATTAACATACGAGTGCATTGACCATTTATGTCTGTTTTATGCTATCGTCATAACCATGAAGCGTGAACATAAAAAAATTCATTTCCCAAGCTGGCAATACATACATGCATACTAACTACAAAATAAAGCTATTGTTACTTAAATAATTTAGTGGATATTCTTGCTTTTTGCTTAGAGCCAGAAGCCTCGGCAAAACAAATTTAAGTGCGTGCATGATAGCCAATAAAAAAGGTGCGGAAAATATAGGATCATCCAATAATGAAGGCTGGCAAGAAATGCTACCTCATCCAACGATGAATGCTGGCAAAAAATGATGGAACAGCCATCAATAAACACTGGAAAAAACGGTTCGAGCTGCCATTGTTTATACAAGCTTACCAATATTGAAAATACAAACGATGGACAATGTTGGCCAAAGCCATTCTTTCCCAATTTTTCCAACGTTATACGACTGCTATCCAACATTGGACTAATCTTGTATAAAGTGTAGCATGGACCCCGAAATCCAATGTAGTTCCAACATTGTATCCAATGTTTTCCACCGTTGCGCGAAGGTCGGTCCAATGTTGTTGTGCTGCCTGGGATACTACGCGTTCCCATACATGTAATGAAGCGAGCACGGCAGTGCCATCACTCCATCTAGTGAGCACTTCACGAACTAGACGAGGTGGCTGCGAGGGACAACTACAAAGGATGGGACGACCCACGGCATAAGGAGCTTCGGCCTTAAAAAGAAACACTGCTGGCAAAACGCTGTCGTGAAGCTTACGGCTAGTTTAAAGTCGCCACATCGTTAAGGGCCGGAAGTGTGGGCTTGTGAATAGAGCCAGAAGGCCTGCCGTTCTGATCTGTTAACCTTTTTGTGTAGTTCAAGAGAAGAATCCGAAGAGCCAACACCGTCCGTTTTTCGCGCTGTTTATCTTAACTGCACCACCAACTTGCCCAGTCAGCTACTTTGTTACCTCAAACATAATAGCGGCACACACGCAGTGCTCCGGGCAACGCCGATGTGCTCAGCCGCTGCAATGAGGCCGGTAATCTCATCGTTATCGCAACAGAATACTTGATGGTTCCGGGAAATAGCTTGACAATCACACAATTGAGCGGTTCCCACAAGGCTGAGCAAATCAGTCTCATTGTAGAAACTAAGCAGAAGGACGCAGTTGGTGATATCTGATCTGCATCAGCATGCCGTCTATCAACCCAAAACTGCGTTATGTTTATGAAGGACACCGTAGTGGAAGGCTCCGGGAATTTCGACGACCCGGGAATCTTTAGCGTGCATATAAATCTAAGCACACAAGCCCCAAGCATTTTCGCCTCCATCAAATATAAGATGGTCAAGTTTGGCCAACCAACCAACCCATTCTTGTTGCTAGTAGCACTGAGTGTGCGTCTTCTTTTGCCGAGTGCATGAGTACTGAGAAACCCAGACTGTGCCCACACGCACCTGTACTGCTTTCACCACTTCCTACATGCCGAAGAAATAATTAGCTAGATAAAGTGGTCGGGAACAGGTTGTTTTCCATACGAAGCGCATGCAGAGAAACGCGCTTTGGAGGGTTGGCTCGCGACGCCCTCACGTGGAACACGCCGTCGTCACTGTACAGAAACAGATCCACTGTACTCGCCGCAGCTGCTCAGGCCGGAAAAGGGCGAGCGAACGCGCGCGTCGAGACCGGCCGTGCGTACCCGTACGGTGGCTCGCTTGCCTCTCCCGCCCGTTCGCTCGGAGGAGGCGGGATTTCGCAGCGGTGCCGCCGCGGTTCGCTTGAGCAGTGTGGCCGTGTCGCCGCCGAAGCGGTTCTCCGCCGGCGGCGCGCCTCGCGCGTTTTTCCGCCAGTGTGCACGGGCCTTCGGAGACCGTGCGAGACCATGTAATCAGCGACGTGACGTGTTCCCGTGAACAGCACTTACGAAATTACGTAACTAGCAATGCCACGTGTTCCTGCCAACATCACGCAAAAACCTAGTCACCGAACGGGTTTCTATACAAAATCACTATATTTCAGTTAACTTATCACGTGATGTGTTCCCGCCAAAACCACGTAAAATCACATAAAACTAGTATGGTACCTGTTCCCCCCCCCCCCCCCCCACACACACACACACAAAACGCTGGCTGAGCAATACGCGGGACTACTACGAAAGCTTAAAATACAAGGAAGGAAAAAATAGAGAGGCCGTGACGCCATCGAGTGTTCGCCATCGTACACGAGCAATAGGCCTTGTCCACTTCTGAATATATGCAGAGGTGCAGATCATGGCCATTTTCGCTACACTTGCGTAATAGCGTGGAGCTATGGTCAAAATGATGATTCTAGGGATGGTAAAGTGCACTGTAAATTCATCTTTACTAGCACGAGCAGTGAGATGCAGCTTGTGGCATCGCGGTTGTGGCAACGCACAGGCCCGATTACTGTGCGTTGTCAGTGCACGTGAAAGAACCCGAGGTGGTAAACATTTCCGGAGCCCTCCACAACGGCTTTACTCTCCTTTATATCTCTTCTATTCCCTTCCCTTACCCCCACGGACGCTTAGCCTGTTTCCAACATGGGCTGCAGAAAGACCGCGGTCGTGTAGTGGTTACGGTACTCGGCTGCCACCCAAAATACGCGGGTTCGATCCCGGCCGCGGCGGTCGCATTTTCGATGGAAGCGAAAATGCCAGAGGCCCGTGTACTGTGCGTTGTCAGTGCACGTTAAAGAACCCCAGGTGGTCTAAATTTCCGGAGCCCTCCACTACGGCCTTTCTCTCCTCTCTATCTCTTTCACTCCCTTTCCCCCACCCCCACGGACGCTTAGCCGTGCTCCCTATATGGGCTGCAGAAATTAGCGTCCTTTCCTAACCGAACCACAATCAATCGTCTTTCCTTTAGGAACCACTAGGGCAGTGTGGCGGGCGTCAGACGAAACATTTGCGAAGAGCACCATCGGAGACGCAGGAGCGGGTCTGCGGGCGCGTGGCTGCTGCCTACCACGAAAATAGAGAACGCTTAGTGGCTTTGCAAAGCGTAATGTCATCACGACCTGGTAAGGCGCCGCTTCATGAATTACTGCTCCTCCGTGAACGGCGGATTTTCTGCTCCACGAGCTCTGTGACGCTATCGCGTTAGTGGTGGGTTAATGTGGTAATTTAATACGGTTTATGTTTGTGAATTGCTGAGATATTTCATTTTTTACAAGGTCACCCGCCGGAGTGTAAGATAGTCCGTGCAGAAAGTGGTATTATCGGTGAAAGAAACTGACTTCACGAGGTGAAATGTTGGTGTGTAGATGGGGCAAGTTGCTTAGGTGTAACGTGAGTGACTATTTCTACGACATCTTTCTTTTTAGTTTTGGAATGGCACGAAGGAATTATGGACTTACTATTCAAACCAGAGTAGTACTCGGCAATGCGAGAAAGATACCAAATACAATATAACGGACAATTTGTTGAATGTTAACTACAGCTATGGGGTATCAAGCGAGCGGTAAGCCAATAAAATAAGCCTACCTTTTACAGCCTAGGTCATATATTTTGACTCGTACGCTTGAAATTAAAACAGATTTCGCCACACAGGCATTCGCAATCGGAATGTTGGGGATTTTATTCTGGCGGACGAGCAGACACCATCTATATGATCAACGATAGTGAGTATACCTTCCTAAATTCCTTTTTTTATTCTTTAAAATAAATTTTCATGCTCACAGTTTGAATCTCATGCTGTTGCCCATTATGACACCCCATTGTTACGGCAAGGAGCACACCGTGGCGCCAGTGACGCGTTGAGGTTTGGAATTGCAACGCCGTGGCATGCTTATTCCTGTAACCATCGGGTCACGTGCAGAATACGTTGGTGCCTCACGTAATGTACATGAGTGTTGGGTGGGCCTCCACAGGAGTCACACGCTTTTTACTTCTGCGGCGCTTCGTACTCGGCTTTTAGGCCTCGCGGCTTCCTTCTGAGAGCCTTCGCCTTCCTCGCGGCAACGCGAGGTTTTACGTAAAAGGTAAAACGAGGTAAAAGCACCCGCTACTGCTGCTACTGTTCTTGCTACTGCTGCTTTAGAAAGGAGGACAGAAGACCGCTATGGCCGCTGCCAGTAGTGCGACTTAGCATCACAACCAGACAACGGTGCCGTCTCCTTCCAAGGCGTCCTACAGATGCTCGACAAGCACGACGAAGATGAAACCAACTGCCTGGTTGATCTCATCGTATTCCGCGGCCAAACTCCGCAAACTGGAGAAAAATTCAAGAATTCGACGCCAGGGGGTCGCCCGCCGCCTCGCGGCCGACCCAACATGGTCGCGAGGCGGCGTCGAGGCAAGCCCTTGACGTCCCGTCGTGGGAGGCCTAGGAGCGGCCACCTAAATCTGCTGGTTGTGAAAAATAAAGTTCATTCCTCCTCCTCTACAGAAAGGCAAGATGGCATCCGTTCTCGAGCTGCTTTTTCTCCGGCTTCCCAACATGGTTGTCGCCCGGCTCTTCTTTCCTCGTGCCGTTATGCCCAACATGGCGATTTACATGGCGCCTGAAATGCACTTCGCAAAGCCACTCGTGAACTCGACTTTGTGCTGCTACAGATGTGAATCTCCTCAGCACATTTCGTCTGATACGAGTTGCCCAGCCAAGAATCTCTCCTAGTCGCACATGTACGACGTTTGACATTACGCGTTCGTGTGCCGGTCACGAAACCGAGCACCGCAGCTTCTCCTGCAAGAGCAATGCTCGTTTCGTGAACGCCGTGCCAGACTTCGCATATACAGTGACTGCCTTGCTGATGATAGACGAGGACAATCCTCTTTCAACAAATGCGCACGCCGACGTTGTCGTTGTGCGCATACCGCTCAAACGACTCGTAGACACTGGCGCTAGGGTTTCCTTGAAGAACATCGTCCTGTACGAGCAGTACTTTGTAATTCTTAGACTGTTGCCTTAAGGACTTGAAATGAAGCAGTACTCGCGACATGACATACTGCATTTCGACGACCTTTCTCTCAAGGTCATGTGTCATAAAAGTTCTGCGAGGTTAACGTATCCTATGACGCATCAATGTTTTTCTGTTTTGCGTCTGAATGATATTCAAGTCCATGGTGCTAACATGAAAGGATCTTCACCTACGCCATCAAATACCAAAAACTCGTCTAAGTATTCCTCACACGTGCCCAGGGACTATCCGAATATTTTCCCAGGACAACTGGGACTTCAAAAATGCTTCGCCCACGCGGCCCATCTGCGTTATTACGTCAATAGAATACAAGGCATGGTAAATTCAGCATTACAATATAGGAAATGAATTAGAAACGTCGAAACACATGGAAAGCAATACAACAAAATACGCGACGGCAATACCAAAAAATGTTCATTTGCAAAAGAGCTACACCGCAGAAATATATTTTACACAAGAATAAAATGTAAATGTAGATAGTATTACACAGTGAAAAGAAGTAACAGTACAACGGTATGATAAAACAAATTAATTTATTAAAGCACTTGTATAGCAGAAATCTACGAGGACAAAATTAGCCCTGCATTGTCGTACGGAGAAAAGGCACATTGAATCCGACTCTTCGCCGGTTTACGCGAACCTAACAAGGTCATAGTGGTGGACGCTTTCCTACTACCGAGAACTTGGGAACTGTTGGATCGTCTAGCTGGTGCTACTGTGTTCAGTGAGTAGGATTTCTAGGGTGCATATCATCAGGTTCTTTAGGCTGAGCAAAGTCACGAGCTCGGTACTTTTACTGCTCGTGAAGGTCTTAAGCACGTGTGTTTTGGGTTGGCATCTGCGCCTTTTGTTCTTTAGCACATCATGTCCTTTCAAAAAATTCCATTGTCCCTTCGAAAATTTCTGCGTATGTTATGTAGGGAAATTCAATATGCGTGTTCAGTTTTTAAATGCGAAGCATTTCTTAGCGAACTTCGGCGAGTTTGAGCGTATCTATCTATCTATCTATCTATCTATCTATCTATCTATCTATCTATCTATCTATCTATCTATCTATCTATCTATCTATCTATCTAGCCGCCTACGATTTTGTGCTCTGCTGGCCGTTTCGCTAATGGGATGTTTACGAAAATTAGTATGCCACAACATGACTGCATGACGAACATGACTGACAGGTCACAACATGAAAATCATGACATGCTCGTCATGAGCGGCATGATTTACATGTCACGGTCTTGGTGCTCTCCTGGTCGTTTCGTTAATGGGATGTATATGAAAATTGGCATGCCACAACATCACTGCATGACAATCATAAATGAAAGGTCATAACACGAAAATCATGACATGCATGTCATGAGTGACATGATTTACATGCGACGGTCTTGGTGCTCTCCTGGCCGTTTCGTTAATGGGATGTATACGAAAATTAGTATGCCACAACATGACTGCATGACGAACATGACTGACAGGTCACAACATGAAAATCATGATATGCTCGTCATGAGCGACATGATTTACATGCCACGCGTTTCGTTAACGGGATGTATACAACAATTGGCATACCACAGCATGACTACATTACGAACGTATATGACAGGTAATAATATGAAAATCATGATATGCATGTAATGAGCGACATGATTTACATGCCACGGTCTTGGTGCTCTCTTGGCCGTTTCGTAAGTGGGATGTATAGGAAAATTGGTATGCAACAACATGACAGCATGACGAATATTAAGGACAGGTCATAACATGAAAAGCATGACATGCATGTCATGGGCGGCATGATTTACATGCCACGCGTTTCGTTAAAGGGATGTATACCAACATTGCTACGGCACAACACGACAGCATGACGAACGTAAATGACAGGTCACAACATTAGAATCATGACACGCGTGTTATGAGCAGCATGGTTTACATGCCACAGTCTTGGTGCTCTTGCGGCCGTTTCGTTAATGGAATATATACAGAAATTGCTATGGCACAACACGACTTCATGACTATCATAAGTGACAGGTCATAACATGAAAATCATGATATAAATGTCATGATTTTCATGTTATATGTCATGATTGGCATGATTTACATGCCATGGTCCTGGCGCTATACTGCCGTTTCGTTAATGGGATGTATACGAAAATTGGTTTGGCACAACATGACTGCATGACAATCATATATGAAAGGTTATAACATGAAAATCATGACATGCATGTCATGAGCAACATGATCTACATGCCACTCGTTTCGTTAATGGGATGTATACCAAAATTGCTGTGGCACAACACGACTGCATGACGAACGTAAACGACGGGTCATAATGTTAGAATCATGATATGCGTGTATGAGCGGCATGGTTTACATGCCATAGTCTTGGTGCTCTTGCGGCCGTTTCGTTAACTTCATATGTACCAATCTCGGTATAGCGAGACAACAATGCAAATCGATTTTACGTTCCTGATGCGTGCTTCGCATTTCCTTGATTCCCACTGCAAGGGGGATCTGCCAATTTTTTGTGATCTTAGGTTTATTGAACAAAAAGTCAGTGCAAACGGCATTTCGCCGTTAGAAAACAATAACAAGGTTATTGTTGATGCCTCTCAGCCATCTTACTGGAAGTCACTGCACTATTTAATTGGGTTAGCAGGGTATGATGCAAAGTTTATCCCATGCTATTCTGAGCTAATAGAGAGTCTACGAAAGCTGCTTCAACAGGGAAAAGAATTTATCTGGGATCAAGAAAGAGAATGCAGTTTCAAGTCACATAAGGGAGCCCTTGCTTCACGTCCTATAGTGCGCATATTCCAACCGCACTGGCCAGTCATATTGAAAACACATGTTTCAACAGTGCCAGTAACAATGCCAGCAGGTACTTTTTACAGTGGATTTTGCTTCTCTAACTCCCGTAGAAAGGCGGTACTCCGTCGCTGAATGCGAAACACTAGTTTGTCCTTTTGTCTGTCAATATTGGCACATATACTTGAGGGGTTGTACGTTTAGACTTCTTGCCGACCACCAAATCCTTGTGGCATTACTTTCTTTGTGATCGTGTTGTCAATTTCGTCTTGGGATCCTCGTTAGACTGCAGCACTACTGTATTACTAAGATAATATGGAATACAACGAGACAAGTCAAAATGTAATACCTGATGCGCTGTCGCGCTTGCCTGTCCCTTCTCAGAGTCAACCCTCTCCTGATGAAGAGAGTGTCTTTTGTTAATGCTTGCGTTACTAAAGAGGAGTTTCAGTCAGAAAGATTCACCAATAAATGGAAAAATACTACTTATAATCCGCCAAAATTGCGTCCCTGTGCTTTGTTTCCGTCGGCTCCCTTGGAACCTGTTGTCTTCGGCACCGGGAAAAAGTGGCAAATGACATTACTACGACTGTGGATGAAGCTCGTGAGCATATTCGGTTCGCTTGATTGCCGTTGGTGGACTACGGTTCAGAGTGTCCGTAGGTGCTTTTCTAAGCTTCGTTTAATACAGAAGCTCTTCAGGAATTCGTCATCTACATGTTCAATCAGGATGGAATAAGCGACACTAGAGCACCCGACAGTGGTCCTCAATTTGTCTCATCGTAATTCAAGCAACTTCTATCTTTATTGCATAACCATTAGTCAAATAGCCACGTGGAACGTTTCAACCCTGTACTCAAGGTAGCTCTTCTTGAGCGGGAGGATTTGATTAGCAGTTCTGGAATACTTGGCGACCTACATTTTTTTTCTACATTAACGTGTTCCTCATACCTCTGAATCACTAGCTCTTACGCGCTTGTCCAAAGCGGCATGAGCAACGCATGGTTGATTTCTCTCTTCGTTCCCTACAGTTCGCTTTCGTTCTACTTGCCGCTCATAATCGCATATCTATGGCTCATACCTTATTAAATATTCGGAAATGAGCTGTGCGCCATTTTGGAATCCTTACGTGCAGTGAGAAGGCTAAATGAGCTTCGAAACTTCAGAGTTCGGCGATAAAGTAAAATCTACACTGTAAAATCTCAAAGAAATGTTCGAGGTAGCCGCAGTTTTCGATAGAGCTCACAATTGCTGCTAAATGACGGTTGATTTTATTTTTGCCTTTCACATTTTCCATGTTTCTTTATTTTTCCTGAACTATATCATGAGCAGAGTGCTGCAAGCTTGCACAAAGGTATGAACCATCGTTTTTCAGACGTGGAATTGAAATTGTACGCGTACAAGAGAAATTGTAATTTTTGTCTCTTTTGTTTGTCCATGTATTGTCAGTGATGAATTCCACATAAATTGCCTCTGAGGAACGGCCTTTTCTACGGCCTCGTAGATAGAGAGTATATGGGCCAGTGGAATATAAAACTGCCACTGATGAATGGATTTTGCACTAGTAGAAATACAGACCAACCCATGGTATTGATTCTATTTCCACTAATGTAGATTAAGATAATTAGCTCACGTAAAAATGGTTGGTTCCTGTGCAGCCCGTGCTTCCTGAGAAAAAGGTACAGAGGCCTCCAAACAGGTTATCCCCAGAAAAACGGTAATGAAATCATTGAATCATTTTTCAAACACACCCTGGACCGTATAGGTCGCTGCAAAAGCTCATCGATTCAAGACTCCATCTTCGTCTGAGCTTCTCTTCTCCCTGAATCGTAGTATTTTTAATTGTTGACATTTATATGCCCATTCTCTTTCTCTCTTTCGGTCTTTTCTCAACTTGAAATCAGATTTCTGTACCTGCCGCCGCAAAATCAAATTCGTTTGGCACACAAAGCCTCACTCCAGCGTGATCCTGACGTACGTGGCGAGCATGTGAGATTGTAGTGTCAACACCTGTCAGTAATGGAAGTCATATGACTTCCATCGAAAAATCTCATATGCCGCATATACCACGTATCCAATAATCTCGTATGAATCATACGAGAACACGTATGATTCATACGTGTTCATACGAGGTTATTGGACATGCGCCATGAGGTTTTTCGATAGTATATAGTGTTGATCCGTTAACGGATCAACACTATATACAATATGTACAGCCCGGCAGTCATACATTTGTTACTTTCTATACCAACTTCGGTATATACCGACAGAAGAGGAGGACGGAGAAGTTTTTATAAATTGGCTCTATTTAGTGTGAAACACCTTCGCAAAGTTCTCCAAGGTCATATCAACACGTGAAGGCGAAGAGTTTAGGTATTGTGCAATGTCGTTAGCAGCTAGGACCATAAGAATTTATAAGCGTTATGACGAAAGACGAGTAATGTATCGCTTGAAACAAACCTTGCGCTACTGTTTGCGCTCTAAGCGACTTGCGCAGTAAACTAGTCGCATTTCCCTTCATACACAGGTCGAACTGATTTAGTTAAGAGAAGGCTCATGTATTCATCGAAGGCTTCAGACGGAACACAGTGCGCCGTTGTAAAGGAGACAACATATGCGGAAAGCGGTAAGTGCCTGCTTGCAACACTCCGCAAAGCTTACTTTGGAAAACAGAGCTAGAGAACAAGCACTTCATGTCGAGAGTACGGATAGTGCGCCTTTGAGCACGCATGTGTTGTCATGTGGACGCACGCCACGCTTGCATGAGGTACGGATTCTAGGAAGGAGAAAAAGCAAAGCGTCACGTCTTTCTACATAAGAGAGATAGGCAAAGATTACGTTTGCGATACGTCTTTAGGCCTGTGCCGATACGAAATGCCTTTCTTGGAAAGTGCGCACAAGTAGCATGAATGCATATGCACGTTACGCATGCGTTTGCAAATCTATCCTTACATGCTACTTTGTTATTGAAATGAACATTTATAGGTGAGCGCCCGTCCTGTGTGTGTGTGTGTGTGTGTGTGTGGTGTGTGTGTGTGCGTGTGTGTGTGTGTGTGGTTTTTTTGAAGCTGTTCCTTCAGCGCCAAATCCTTCATAATGGAGATGACGCACCAAGTAACCAGCAGCGGGTACATGTAGGACTACGGTACTCCTTCGTACACCGGATTGCAAGAGCTATACCATTCAGTTGCAGTGCCTAATGCTCGTTCGTCGAGCTTTTCATGCGATCGCGTGCTTTACAAGAAACAGGACTGCACTGAGTGGTTTGCACATCTCAAGAATAACGGCAATGTAGTTGCAAACTGCAATACCGTTCAATGTCCGAACAGTTGCGTTGATAAAGCGACGTGTGTGCTGTGAATACATGAGTTCTTTTTGCTAAACGAGCTAGACCGACATTAAAAGAATGGAGAGAAGCACAAGTAGCCGTTCGTAATGCAGTCGAGTATGCAGAAACAGTGATCTCTTCAGTCAGTTCATATCATCGAAGTACCTACATCAATCTGCGCTTCTACAAGAGCTATTTTTTAAAATCAAAACCATAATGAAATGCAAAATATATTAATTGGAACACCTCTCCAGCCACACCTCTACTAAGCCACCACTCTGATTCAGGTATTTATCGTAGTTTTGTACTAAACTTACAGTGTCCTTCCCTGTGAGGCTGCCGCCTATACTTTCAGGCGATTCTGTGCGCTGCTCGCTAAGAGGAGATCGTTGTCCATGCGCCCTTTTGCAAAATTGCTGCACCATTGGTACACTTGACTGCCTCTCACTGCCTCTCATGAATGTTGTACGACGCGCATTACTTATTGGGTGATGAATTTCTTTCTCCATTGTATTACTCAACATTAAAAATAGAACAACACGCACCTCTCAAGAACTTCAGTTCCTGAGGTATGTTTATGTCAACAAGATCGTTTGGCATACTACAGGTGCTGCGCAACACAAATACGCGCACCGTAATACAAAATCCCATTTGGGTTTGATCGTGCTGGCGAAAGCACACCGAAAGAAATCTAGGCCGTTTCGACGCCATGGAAACCGTCGGAAACGCGAATCTATTGCTCTTATAGTAAATTGAGATGTAAGTGCCTGTGATGTCAAGTTGCTCATGCATCAGAAGCATCGGTTACGGCAGCGACACCACGCTTCATCATCATCTACTGGCCGTACGTGATCGTTCACCACGTACTCATACACTTCTCAAGTTCTCTTCCTTTCACAGCGTAAGCTGTTATGAGGTCACAAGAGCGGCCGTTTTTGGCGCCGTAGTTGTCCGCCGTCGCCGCCGGTGTCCGTAACCACTATCGCGCAAATTAAGAAATAACCAGGACTGAGGACGATTCGAACCCACATCCCTCTGCGTGGCAATCGAGCATTCTACCACTGAGCTACGCCTGTGGTTGAGAAATCACCCCAAAAAGACCTATGCAGGTATAAAGCCTGCCAAGGAGTCTCATTAAGAAATGTAATGTTTCGTTGCAGAATAGTAATACGCCACTATGCATCGCGGAAGGTGGATTGCATAACGAGTGCGAGGAATCATTTAAAAGAACACAGGGGTATATGCTTCGTAGCTTTGCACCCATTACAAAGGCATCATCGACATCATCATCTTCAACTTTGCTGTCATCACCATTACGAAGCGCTGCCTCGTGAAGCAGTGTTGTCGTATCGTGCCGTGCGTCACGCGGCAGGCGACGTGCGAAGCCCCGACAGCAACCTGACTTCGCACATACATGATTGCCCTATCACTTGGCCAGATCCCCAAGCGTTTACAATTGCCTCTAAGAAGGTCGCTCCTCCATATTACGCTGTCACTGTCTTCTTCTTCTTCTCCTCTGTAATTTGGCACATACCCAATGCACGGGATTGACCAATATTGTTTTGACTTTAAGTGTAGTTTAATATCTGTCACTGTCCTGCGATTCCGCGCAGGCCTGGGGTTTTTTCTTTCTTCCTTTAATCGATTTCTGCGGTTCAACGTCCCAAAACCACGATTTGATTATGAGAGACGCCGTAGTGGAGGGCTATGGAAATTTCGACCACCTGGGGTTTTAACGTGCACTGACATCGCACATTACACGGGCCTCAGCACTTCGCCTCCGCGGAAAGGTAGCCGCCGCGGCTAAGATTCGATCCGGCGACCTTCGGATTAGTAGCCGAGTGTCTTTTCTTGCTTTGCATTTAGCGCTATGAAAATGCCTGCGGCTGCGGGATTGAACCCGCCACCTCGTGCTTAACCTTATTACACGTTATCGCACGTTGGCCTACGCGTTATCACTACTATGTGAGACGCTTCCTCCTCCGCTTCCTCCTCTTCCTCTTTCACAACGGGAGCCGACGTACGGCACAGTCTCGAGTTTGCACAGCTCCGGTGTTAACAGAAAAATAACTGCATCAGATGGCTGCCTTCTACCACGAGAGCGCAAAAATGTTACATGTCTCAAGCGGAGTGGTTACTCTGTAGAGAGGTAGTAGGAAAGCGCATCTAAATAATTTTAAAAAGCTTCGAAATTCACTGTGCATTTCATTCGCCGACATATCATACCTTAAAAAAAAAAGCCCTCATATTTACACCGCGAATAGCCTACAGCCGATATTCTGAGGGAAATGTTGGATTTGGTTAATTCTGATACGAATCCTCTGCATTTTCCACGTTGGACCCCGCGAAAATCCTGAATGATAGTGCATGCACAACTACGCAGTACCTTTTCCTTCAGTTCCACTCTGACGTCTCAGGAACCCGGTGACGCCTATGAACTGCGATTAGCTTAAACAGAGAGGAGATAGAATGCCTTAGGAGTTGTCTATCGCGAAGACCGGCACGTGTAACCGATTGACAGGTGGCGCTACCATTCCGAGCATGCGCAGATAAGCTGTGTGTCTTCTTTCTCTTTCGCCTCTGTGCTGAGCATCAGTTGTTAGTCGGCGTTCGTGGTGTTCACTGCTCTCCTTGTGTCCGTGTCCTGCACGCTGTTGCAAATAAAGACGACGAAGGGGCGGCTAGCGCGAGCAAGGCCTACATAGCCATCTTCTCATGTGCTGTAACGCGCGCTCTTCATCTAGAACTCACAACGGACATGACGGCCGTCAGCTTCGCCGCGGCATTTCGGCGTTTAATTTCCCGCCGTGGACTACCATCTACGATATACTCGGACAACGCCTTAGCCTTCCATCACACCGCGCGGCAGCTCGGAAAGGAACCGACATCCACTCTGGCGGATTTCTGCAGCGAGCATCGCATCGAATGGAAGTTCAATGTCGAGCGAGCTCCTTGGTGGGGCGGATGGTGGGAACGAATTATTCGTATCACCAAGTGCACGTTGAAGCGTGCCTTGGGTCGCAGTCGCCTGTCCTTCGAAGATATCGTAACGGTTCTGTGTGAGGTGGAGGCAAATATCAACAGCCGCCCGTTGACATATTTATCAGCCGATTCCGAGGACCCAGGACCACTCACGCCATCACACTTTCTGCTTGGCAAACGTGCAACGAGTTTGCCTCAAAGTTTCGGCGCTGCGATGCCTCAATCTACAGGCGTCGATCTTCGACGTAGATTACGTCATCGACAAGCTCTGACAGAGCATCTGTGGAAACGCTGGCGCAAGGAATACCTGCTGCTTCTGCGCTCTGCCCACGAAGCGACACCCAAGGCGTCGCCGCGACTTCGAGTCGGCGATGTGGTCCTGGTACACGACGACGGCTAGCCTCCAATCATGTGGAAACTGGCTCGCGTAACGGAGCAGCTACCCGGACGCGACGGCGTAGTCAGAGCGTGTTACCTGAAACAGGCCTCTGGTTCGGTGATCAAACGTCCCGTCCAGAAAGTTTACCTCCTAGAAGCAGGAGGCACCACATAAACTTGCCGGCCGCGGGAGTATGCAAATAAAGACGACGAAGGGGCGGCTAGCGCGAGCAGGAGCCACTGGCGGGCTCGCGCTATTAGTTTCCGCCATTCGTTCGAACAGGCCAGATGGTCGGGTCCGGTTCTCCTTCGTATTTTCGCTACACACGCCTCTTCTTTTGATTATGGACTGTTACCAACTCGCTCAACTTTCTGTCCTTTTGAGCGGTTGAAAGCTAGCTGTGTCAATGTTGATCCGTTTCGTCAAGAGGTGTTCGTGCAGCACGCCCACCGGTTAAGAGCGGTTATCTCTCACTTAGAATCAAACGAGTCCACGATATCACTTGATGATAATTTGAAACCAGAGTATTGCCTACACATTTCTGTGTGCATTTAAGTTTGAACATAATTGTTAGTTACAATTTGTTCGTTGCGTTCTCCTTGATGTGGATCGTGGCCCGTCAAGGGGATAGATGATCGGCGTCGATGAAGCAGGAGGCAGGTTGGAGGTAATGAAACTTGAAGCTATATTATAACGGAATATTTACATGGTCATATGTAGAGCTTGCCGAAGCACACTGACGACAACACAAACACTAACAGCGCCTTACCCTTCTGTTTTAACTTCCTTAAATTAGACGTTAGAGCACTGTTACTACATTCGACGAACCGCGTCTCGCTGTTCGACCACAAAGTAGTTACGGCCCACACGATAGTTGCATCGTACGGAATCTTCCTTATCTATCAGCTCAGTGATTACAGCCTAGACCTGGGTCCTAAACAGTCTTTAATACATTGCGGTAAACAAAGAAAAGGGAGGGGACCACTGCTGGTCCGCATCAACGTTTTCTTAGCCAGTCCGTTTACCAGTTAATATAAGCCACTTCTGACGGCGCTGCCCCTAATCTCGATAGCAGTGTTTCTACGCTCTCGACAGGCGTTTTATCGCTATTTCTTAATATGGATCTTTCTCTCCTCCTGCACTTTTAGCGGTTCCTGGCTGCGTGGATACTTTCATAGTCGGTTACCCGTGCCTGTGCCGGGTATCCACAGGCCCCCTCTCAATGACCACCCGAAGTGAAAGCATAATGCATACCGTTCCTGGTATCTATTGGTGTTGGCGTAGACTCAACATTCGCAGGATCGGAAGCGGTGTCGGTCGTCAGATTAATTGTTTACAGGTCTCAACTGACCCTTTGACGGTTTGGCGAACTGGAAGCGGTGCCGGTCTTTAGAGTAATTGGGCACAAGGATCAACTGACCCTTTGGCGGTTACGGGAAGCAAGAAGTGATTGACAGTCACTGCTGCCTTCGCATTTGGACCATGCGTCGCCGCGTCATGACTGTCCGCACGAACTTTCTTCTAAAAGGCCAGAAGGCTGACAAAGGTTAGCAGAGGGCCGGCGTCCCGCCGTGCCCTAGAGGGGGCTTTCGGGGAAGCCACTTGCTTCTAGATGAGCCCGCTTTCAGAAAGCATTAGCAAGGTCGCGTCAACAGACGCGGAGAGCTGCGAGACGAGCCGAAAGAGCACTGTATAGTGCTCAGTGCAGTGTTGCCTACTCTGCCCTATTGACGTATGAGCGGTAGAACATAAGAATTGTTTTTAGGGTGAAATAAACCCATATATTTTTGCAGAAGGCCGCAAATTTAAATCGGTTTCTGGATTTTGCTCTTTTAGTAGCGGAGTTAATTTCCTCTTATTCACGTCACTTCATTCTTTTTTCGTCTGATTCCACCTTCGCCTGTCATATTGGGCTACCGCCTGTTTACCGGGAACGCGTGGGAACATAGGGCAACGCGTTCCGGATAAACACGAGGTTGCAGGTTCCTTCGAAAGGGCCGTTTGACGTAATTCGAAGTCTCCTTGTGAAGTGCAAACCGCATAACCATCATGTGTGGTGTTTCACTGGACATTGACGCTCGCAGGGGGGTAAGCGGCCAATAGTTCGATTTAGACTGCACTGTTTCATGTGTGCCGTGTTTATACTGAAGAAGGCAGCATTGTGATGAGTAGTTTTATCATTGGCATCCTGTGGTCTGCCAGGGTTGGCTTGTACGGCTATGACAGCCACGCGCCTGCTGTGTTTACTTAGTGTATGCACAGTATAGTGAATCTATAGGAATGTGCCAGGGCGTAGCTTCCCTCTGCGGGGCGCTGGTGATTTGAAGAACAGTAAGTCGAGCTAGGACAAGTGGCTTGGTGCTTTGTAGAAGATTGTTCGATTGCGCTAATCCTGCTCTGCTGCAAGAAATATGTCGGGGTTTATTTGAATACGTTCACAGAAGTAAATTTAGCATCGCACCTGTTATCCTGTGCAAATCTAATGAAATTATCATTTTCGACCAAGAGAAAACAAAGGAACTAGCAAGCGTAGACGTTCGTTAACCATTTCTTGTTTCTTGTATTACCTGCAGAAAACTAATCATTGTGAGTAAAAAGTAGACATCATTGTAGTGTCCACACACTGAATTTAACTAACCTGAGGAAGCGTGCAAATTCATGTCCATGCATATGCCTCGGCTTATGGGCGCCACCAAGTGCTAGTTTTAGTTAGCTTCAACATAACACCAGCATGGCGAACCCGAACGCATAACTGATGACCTAAATGCATGCCTTAAGGGTGGTCTTGCGCCGTTTTAGGGACGATCTTGTGCAACAAATCGTTTGAAGCATCCGTATGCATGCAACCGCAAGTAACTTCATTTTGTTGCCATCGCTCCGACAGTAGGAGTACACCGGCCAGCACAATCGTTGTTTCCGGATATTAAACAGCGTCTGATATGCTCTAGCAAAAACGTGGTCTTAGGCAAGTTGGTGTCTTAGCTTGTGCACTGTATTGTAACAGTATGACGAAATGGAAGATACATAACTTTGTTGTATATGGGCTAACCCCTGCTCTGAATGTAACTATTGATAAAGAAGTGCAACACAACGTTCTTGGCATTCTAAACCACGAACTAGAGGGACGCACAGCCGACCCAGCACTACAAACGCATTGTGCTGTTCTTTGATGCAGACACGTTTGTCAGGAAACATTACCGAATATCTTGTCCCTAAATGTAGAAATATTGTTAGGGGCTCTATATGCAATGCCATGGAAGAAATGGCTTGTTGCTTTTAGAAATAGGCCTGCGGGCTTGTCGCATCGCAGGCCTATTTCTAGCACTGCACTTCCTTCGTGGGAGCCCGTGGTTTTCCAAACTAAATCCACTAACTGTACCCAAATTCCCTGCTTGGCCTTCGTACGCTCTCTCTCAGTAATATATTCTATCATTCTACAAAACCAAACAATATTTAATAATCTAGTATATGATGCGCGTGTGTACGCGGGTTCAGACTGTTGGGAGATCAACATAAGTTTAACAGATGTACGTGTTTCTCTGAAGAACATCCCCACTACCGTGTTTACTTTTTTGGTCCTTCAGTGCTATATCCAGTATCGGTCTCTGCTTGCTCGGGGAATCCTAGAAATGATGAGGCGTACCATATTGCTCGAGGGTTAACAAACCCGGTGGCGTGCCACTCCAACTCGGATTCTCCGGGTGGAGCAGTGAAGACATATAATGAAATTACCAATCTGTATAACGAAATACGGCGCACTTACCCGGCACCTGATCGAGACCATACTAGAGCGCAGGCTACAGTCTTACGACAGCTTCTGACAGACTCATATCTGACTCTAGTTTCACATTGATTAGCACTGATCGCCAATGCGGAATCGATCCCCATATATGTCATGATTTTGACTTGAATGAATTGGCAGCACAAGACCACATCCCCTGGGGACGTAGATGTTCGCCTCCTTCACGAACGCTCTTGCGAGCCCGCTGTCAGGCCCTACTAAGGACAGCCACTGATCTGGGGGACCATGTGTGTATAGTGACTTGGGCCCAGGGAGTCGCCCCTAAGAGGGGCCACCCTGAGACCCTGCATGTTACCTTGCAATAAAGATCTTGTGACCACCTTTCCGGTCGTATTAATGCCACGCCGATGCGCGAAGACGGACGCCGTGACAACTTGGTGACAACGCCGTCAAACGCCGCGCGACCTAACTGTCGTACCTTCTCTTCAATCGCGCCCATTTCAGAGATTGTGGTTCGGTTAAGGAAATGACGCTAACTTATGCAGCCCATATCGGGAGCACGACTAGGCGTCCGTGGGAGTAAAGGAAGGGGACTGAAAGATATAGGAGGGAAAGACCGTAGTGCAGGGCTCCGGAAATTTTGACCACGTGGGGTGCTTTAACGTGCACTGAGAACGCACAGTACACGGGCCTCTGGCATTTTCGCCTCCATCGAAAATGCGATCTCCGCGGCCTGGATCGAACACGGGTTTTCTGGGTGGCAGCCGAGTACCGCAACTACTACACCACCGCGGTTGACTCTGTAAACGTTAACTAGTACGTTTATTTCTCCTTGAAATCATGTAAAATGACGTGTACAGTATTTTCAAGGAATCTTGAATAAGTAGGCGTTTCTGGCAGAAGGCTACGCCTCTCAGTTATGCGTTTTTGTGAATAACCTTGATCAAGTACGGTTTTTTGCTGACGTGCGATAGATCTGGAGCTCCAGGCGGGTCCACCGGACCCCGCACTGCCTTCAGCTGCTGCCTCCATAAAGTGGAACGGCACCGACAGCGACAGTGATGACACCATGAACTGCTATGTCAGCAGCGAAGACTCCGGTGACGACTTCTTCGAGGTGGTGAGGAGCCAAAAGGCAAACAGAAGGCTCGTGGATATATAATCCAGTTCTAGCGCGTCCACTGCGAGGTCGTCAAAGCACACTGGGCTACTCACCGTACTCTTCGCGCCCGTTGTCGCCACCGACAACATGAGACTACTCAATAGGCAAGAAGCCTCTGTACAGCTAAAGGCGCTGGTACCAGGTACAGCAAAGTACATTAGAGTGAACACAGGGAAGAATATTCTGGCAACAGATGTTATCAATGTGGATACACTGGAGACCTTGCGAAATGTGACACAAATTAACGGGATGGGAGTCCTTCCTCGTATTCCCTTCGGCAATGATGTCAGCACAGGAGTAATTCATGATGTTGACGAGATTATCACGGATACTGACCTCCCAGTTCTAATTCAGCCCGGAACAGGAGACAATGTAATCGCAAGTGTGTCTCGCACCTCACAATGCGTCAAGATTACATTTAAGAACGAGTCCCTCCTATCACATCTCAAGGTGGGCGACTTCCACCATGCTGTTCGCCCATTTATACCCAAACCGCTTCAGTGCTGGAAGCGCATGGAGTTGGGTCACGCGAGTAGAGTGTGAAGAAACGCTGCTCTCCGCGAAGCACTTGGCCCTGCATAACGAGCACATACCAGGCCAGTGCGCCTAAGTGCGCAAATTGCAATGGGTCTAAGGAAGCGTCTTCCAAGGACTCCCTATTATTCAGTGGGAAAGGGCCAGTCTGAAAAAAAAAACGGTTAGACACAGCTCGTCTCACCCAGAAGCCGCCACTTGGATTAAGCGAAGATCTCCCCGGCGACGGTGCTCCAAGCCATCCAGAGCCTCGTCGCCGCGTCAACCTTGTCAGAAATCGCCGTCACCTCTGCCACCTATAGGCCAAGTGGGATTGGGTCTAAGCACAAGCCAGTTTCCAGCAGCAAGACACCTGACGCCTGGTCGGAGCTTCAGAAATTACAGGTACACGATGAGCGACGTCAGCCTTCGACAGCAAAGGGCACTTTCTCGGTGCCTTGTATTTTGACGGGTGAGGAGAAACAAGCCGTAGCCATCATCAGTTCAAAGGCGAGTGCTATTCGCGTCCTCCTGGATAAGATGCAGACGCCGACTGCCCGAAGCGCGTTGCATGCTATCAGTCCAGTTCTAGCAAGGCTACAGAAGTGCAGCACTTGAGGACTCTAGCACCAACACCGCGGCTTTTCAAGAGCAGTTGCATTCATTTAGAGAAGATGTCAGAAGCCTGAGGAGAGGTATCTCGGACTTACGGCGGTTCGTGTTTACAAACTGTACGGAGCTGCGTATCTGAGCTACGCGAAGCAACGAAAGTGCTGCTGCATTTTCTGAACGATGCTGCACTCATTGACCGCTTCTGAAAATGGACAAAGGACTTTTATGACGCCAGCGACACTGCAGTGTTTTTGTTCGCTTTTGTTTTACTTTATCTCAATTTTATAGAACTTCCCCTTCCCCAGTGCAGGGTAGCCTAGTGGGCCCAGCCCAGGTTAACCTCCCTGCCTTTCCTAGCTCTTTCTCCTCCTCCTCCTTCAATAGTTAGCTAAATGAATAAATAAATAAATAACAAAATAAATTAACCTAAACATCACAAGCGTTATGAGCTAACCGAAACTGCCTGCTAAAGAATGCGTGCCCATTGTGCTTGGAAAACCAAAGCTCAACTTCCAACCTGGAAAAAAAATTCTTCGTTACGTAATACATGCACAGAATCACCTCACGTGTTGCATTTACGGCACTGCCACGTGGAACTATTACCTTGTGTAAATAATAACACGAGGCGCTCACACGCCAGTGCATCTACATTATTGGATAAGCGTCATCAGGCGACACAGATGCGTGGTCCCCAAGCCACTCTTCCTCGAAGCGAACTCTGGTACGTGCTAATTTAACAGCACCTAGTTGTTCTCCCATATTCTTAATACGATCAAAACTATATGCGAGGGCACCATCCAGAACACATGCAACGTTAAAATATTTGGGGGGCGCTTAGGCTTCGCTTTTTAGAGTAGAACGCAATAGCGTTGTTGTTCCACGTTCGCATCGCCTTTTCATTCGCTTGCCATGCTCTTGCGCCAAATAACTGTGTTGGTGCGATGGCACAACATCAGTTCGCACTCTGCCTTTGTCTTCTGCGGCCTCTCTCGAGGTCGGGTATATTTGACGAAGGTGCCTCGTCAGTACTCGCTGATGAGGAGGGCTCCGCAGTGCGTCCTGCCGCAGAACGCGGTGCCTTACCCATCACGAGATTTTTAAGAGGGAGCAAGCGCTGCGGCACGTTTTCCCTTAGAGCTGACGTCATAGCTCCTTCTGTCGACATCTGCGAACGGTAGAAGCTTTGCGCTCCTATGTAGATGTCACGCGCAGAGACGCCGCGTAGGCCCCTTCTTTATAAAGAGCTGTAGGGCTGCAGTTCAGTTTTGTTGATGATAATTATGTGAAATCGCGAAAGTGATGACCTTCCTCGCAACGGAATTACAGTCCCACCGATAATGCGTTTAGGTGTGAGTTAAACCTTACTTTGCAATTTTGCAACAGATTTTACATTGAGGAGGACGAGCAAGAACTTTATTACACAGGCAATTTTAAGACAGTTCTGGTTGGCGCCCTCAGTCCAGGGCTCCACAGGCTCTTGCGGCTCGCTGAGCCTGGTCTAGGAGGGCGAACTGGCTCTTCCGGTCCTCGCTTGCGAGCAGTGCCTCCCACTGCCAAAAGAAGTCCCCTACCCTTGGTAGGGGACAATTATTTTTCCTGGCTCAGCCGCACATTCCCTACGTGATGTGGCAGTGTGCGGCTAAGCATGGAATATACAGCGTAGGTTTTACGCCACACCACGGACAGGTGTCTGTGTAATGTGCCCGATGCATCTTGCAGAGCAGGTTGATGTGCGGGTATGAATGTGTTGTATGACGCTAATCCCGCGCTTGCGTTCTGTTCCAGTTAAAAGTGCGGAAGCCCGAAGGTACATCGTTCCCTCCTCTGAATTTCAATATGTCGCACACTAGGCACGGTGGTTCCTCAAGGGTGCTACCCGCCGCTCGATCGTTGTTTCCTCGAGCCATACGGTGTGCCTTCTAGTGCGTGGTCCGTGACAACACATTATGCTGTGGTCGAGGTGGAAGCGTGAGCTGCGAACTGTTGTGCGCTGCGCGGTAGTATTTCCCGCATGAACAGTCGACACGCTGCCTGCGAGTCTATAAGGACGTACGCCGGCTGACCTTTAAGTCGGCGTCTCGTATGGCCAATGCTACGGCTCCAGTCTCGGCTGTGCAGACATTAAGAAACTGAAATTTCTTCACGGAAGTGCTCCGGGTTGCTACTCGTACCGGTAGCTCGAGATGATTATTTCTGCCGGACGCCAACGCCAACAGAAGATTTTCCGCGACACAGGCTGCTTAAGACTATCGCATAAAAATTACGCTTACTTTGCTGCATGGAATATCCGCACTCCTTATGACGACCAACCTCTTCTGGCGGGGTTTATTTTGTGTAGGTAGAGGCGTCAGTGTTTTTTCGTGCAGTTAATACCTGTACAATTCAATATAAAGCGTAAGTTTTATGCTCAGCCAGTTGACGACATCTAACAAGGGTTAGATTTGGTTTGGGTCATGTGTGTGCAGTGTGCTTATTCCGGCATAGTGTCCTCTGCTAGGTTTGTAGCTCCGTCTGCCCTACTGGGACGTAAGATGTAAATGAAAGTGAAAGTGTAAGTGTAAGCCATACTGGTACGACAGCTAATGTAAGTGAAATATTTTGTTTTGATTTTCGTGCAGGTCGAATTTCTGCTCCCATATCAAATATGAATCGCCACAAAGTGGAAATAAGCGTTTCTGTGTTTGCGTTCAAAGTTTGTAATCTTACAATTATCAAGTGCACTTGCATCTAATTATCAATCATTATTTACTGACTTGATTCCTACAGATTTACCGCTGCTGGTTAAAGATATAAAGAAAAAAAAAGAAGGGGATGGCAGTTTTACAGGTGAGTTCACATCGCTTCCTTCTTGGGTAAGTTGGTTTCAAGTGAAGGAAGTCAGTAATAATTAGTGACGACAACAGTCAATGGGCACAAACTTGCAGACAGTAACATTGGAGTGGCTGCTAGGGGAGAACGCCAAGTTCGTAGATATTTAAAAAATATATGCCACGATTACGCACAATGTTCGAAGTCGACCTGCTCGCTATGAAGAGCAACTCTTGTATGTTTCACGCTACCTCTGCAATGCTCGGATGAGTCAGCAATGTTCTTCAACGTCTGTGCAGATGCTAACGCGTCCACATATGTGTAGTTTGCATGAAAGTTGCAATTTTTCAATTTCTTTGGACCTTGTTCCTGGAGCCACTCAAAACTTTGCCAACGAACTTCTCTGGCAGAGTGGCGCTTTCTGTCAACTTCGGGTTTTCTTAGCTCATTGCTGAAGATGGTTCTTTAATGTTGTTGTACTTTGTTTCTGACAAAATGAATCAAGGGCAGACAAATGTGACCCACTTGGTATATGGGGCGTGTGCCCTACATTGTGAGATTTCAGTGCTCAATATGGCGCATGACTTCCACGTTAACACACTGACGACGCACTCTTGGATCTTTAGGTCTACGGCCACTAAAATATGGTGCGCAAAAACTGACAGCTTTACGTTCCTTGCAACCTGCCGGTTTTCGTCTCATTCGGTTTAATTCTATGCAATAAATTATTTGTACAGTGATCTCTCTACTTCGTTGGTGACGCTGCGTATTAAGAGATGTTTTGAAAAATTCGTTCCTGTTTTAGCTTTTTGTAAGAATTCTAAATCAGTCGCACCTGAACTGTCAATGTAGATGTTTTTGATGGTGCTAGCTCCTAGCAACACATGTCTACAGGGAAGGGCTACAGTGAGGGCAGTGGAGTTAGAAGGAGAGTGGGAGTGTCGTTCGTCTCATTCTGAAAACTTTCGAAAAGTTTCCTCAAGATGGGACAAACTCTAGTGCAGTAATCACATTCATTTGGCATGTTGTACCAGAACTGTCGTGGTAGGGCAGATATGTACATATAACATGAATGACGGATCGTGAAAGCAATAATAAGTTTTGATCAGCGATACTCGCACTTTTAAAAGAGGGTTATCACGAAACTGACCACCAAACTCGCAAAACACGTGCAATATGTAACAAACGTACGCGCGCGCATCGCATGTCGAGAGCTTCCGAGCGAGCTTTGATGGGCCCACGGCTGCGTTCGTTTATCACCACACCTTACGTGGCCTCGCCATGTAGGAATGGTTCGAGAACTGCGACCTCACTCCCGGTGCGGTGGGCGTGGCCATCTGCTGGCGCTGCAGTGTTGACGCCCTTCATCCCCCTCCCCCTTCACTTCCCTTTCTCATCCACTTGTACTGTACTGTGGCGCTGGTGGCCTTACGTTCCTCCTGTCACTCCTGCTTACCCTCACTCCCCTTCCGCACCTCCTTGCTGCACCACGCCATCTATACGTAGGCATGATACGTTTTTCCTTCTCCCCTCCTTATTTCCCACTTCATCACCCGCACATCGCTATTCCCACTTCACTTTCGTTTCCCACCGCCTTGCTATACTTCGCTATACGTGCAAGGCTATACTACGCTTTAATCCCTGCTCTCATTTTTTGCCTCCTCCTCAGCCTCACTGTTGATTCCCACCTCCTTGCTGTAACATAGCATAAATGGATATACTCTCCTGATACACTACGCGTGGGGACTTTATTCCGACGCAGCAACAACCGCTTGCGTGGCTCTTTGGTAGAACGCGTGCCTGCCACGCAGACGGCCTGGGTTCGATTCACGCTGAAACCCAGCTAGCGCTCCTGCGTTGTTAGCACGAAGGAATGCTGAACTACGCTGCAGCTAACGCGTTCTGATCTGGTGGCCCAAAGTGTTAAATGGGCTCAATGAAGAATTGTTTCATTTAGCCACAGAGGACACTGATGCTTTAATTTCATACCCCTGTGTAGAATACCCAATATGCAGCCTTTTCAGGTCACGACAGACATTTTATCTCGGTCGAGAACAGCTTCTCTATTAAATCAGGGCTCAACGGGATTGCTCATTCAAGTGCGACGTTTTCGTCCTGCGTGGTAAACGGATGCCTTTATTTACATTTGTTGTGCACGTCATTGTACATGAGGACCGTATCTGCGACAGCTTTCTTAACACGTTCAATCAGACCTTAATCAGCAGGGGTATGAAGATGCCTGAAGGCGTGTGGTGCCACTCAATTCTTGGATGTCACGGAACAAGACCGCTGGAAATGCTGTAGCACGGTCTGCGATGAGGACATCTAGAAGATCTTGGCGAAAGAAGTCGCTTTGACAAAAGAATTGCTAACATCGAAAGCAGCATGTGCCCGAGTGGACCAAGCTTCACAGCATTCGGTTTAGCGGGTTTGTAGTGAAAGCATATCGGTGGTCCGCTGAACAGAAGAGCACAAATCTACATCCTAAGATGTTGCGAGTTTTCACGATATCAAAATTACATAACGTTACCGAATATGTTAGAGGAGTTTTCTGGTGTGCTAATGGTACCACGTTGTGACCCACTCTTTCATGTATTGTGTAAATTTCGGTCAGTTGCAGCTTTGCTTCAGCCTCGCCAAGGTGCCCAGGGAGGCGAGATATCTTGGCATTTAGCTCTCATTTACGTGCGTGCAAACTTGTCCGAAATGGCTGGAAAATCAGTACAAAAAATGTAGTGAAGCTTCCACTAGTGGCGCAACGCCAGTGAAGCAGCGAAGCTGATAGGCACGTGGCTGCTCCGGATTTCTCTCCCGCACACACGCATTTCGACGTAGTCCGAGGCTTCGGGAAACGCCTTGGAAAACACTGCGAGGCCCAGGAAAGCCTTCTCATCGTCGCTCACTGAGCGAAGCACACATGCTCGACTGCTCGCTTAGCGTCGAAGCACAGACGGTGGCGGCATGAGCTCCTCTATAAACGAGGAGGTCGTGGGTGGCAGACGAGGAACGCGTGGCCTCGGCTTTGTGCAGAGCCTCGTGCCATGAGAGGACGCATGCTCGCGTGGCGCGAAGCTGTGCACAAACGCATAGCTTTGCGAGACGCCGTGCACCTGAGAAATTGACGCACACTGTCGTTGTCTTCTTTTACATCTGCTGGAACATGTGAGCCTGCCAGCAGCAGGTTTGCGAGTGGGCTGACGTGATGTGCGCAACTAGAAGAAAGAAGCGCGTGTGGCAACTCCGTACATTGTGTCTTGCATAGAAGCACATCACGCGCTCTCCGAGGGCCTGAATTAATGATCATGATAGATTTGTGATAAAGCGAACAAATAATGTAAGTCTAAATTAAAATATTTTATGGTAAATGCAATTTTATTTTAGAACGGGTACTCGAGACCTAGAAACGCAACAAATGATGTACGGACGTGATGAAGGGCGGACTTTTACGCATTGAATTAATGTGCGCATTTAGTTTCCGCGTTTCCATTGAGCGAGGCTCAACTATGGAAGAGCAGGTAAGAGGCCGGCACTTATTATTACGCAAGGCACTCTCTTCAGAGAAGTAACGCTGTGGGCCTTGTTGTGTCTCTGGTCACACTAGCACGCTTCTATATGAGGCGGTTCTGCATTTCCGGTGAGCCCAGATAATGCACCTCCTAAAGTGCCATATGTTCACTGATAAGTCGTAAGCCACGCCCGTGTGACTTTGACCGTCGTTTCCCAATGAGGCGCGAGGCTACGAAGCTATATAGTTTTGGAGCTGTCATGTAATTTTGCTCTGGAGAACACAGCATGCTACGAGCATACGCAGTAAGCTTTTAAAGAGCTTGTTCCAGGGTGCCATATCGAACCAGATATACATATTATGTGCGGGTGTGTTTCTTTACGTATACTGCAATCTCTTATTACAGTGACTATCTTCTACTACCTCGGAGTGGATAACCCTGACACAACTCCGCCAGAAGACTGTACCCGGAAATACGAGGATTATGTGGGTACAGGGCACGAACGTGCACTATATACGGCTCAGTGCAAATTCAACCATAACTGAAGGAAATGGGGTGGCTCCTACTCTCGCATTAGCCCTATCAAAAATCATCGACCACTGTTTCGATGTATATTTCTATGCTTATGCGACCATGTAGCAAGGTACTGGATCACTATGATTCGGTGCGGTAGGCGACTTTAATAAAGTTATTGCCATTTTAAAAAGATGTCCAGTCATAAAAGGGCCTTCTGCGCCTAAATATTTGTCGCCACAACTTTAACCAACCTCAACGAGGAGGTCCACCGCGTAGCGCGAGGTCTTACGTTCCGCGCGCGTGTAGAAGGATCCTCTTCTTTGGGGGATGGGAATCGAGGGGAGGGATGGATAGAGAAGGACAGACTGACCAGATACTGCGACATAACAAAATTTTATCAAAAATCCAGGCGTGTTTATCCGCCCCCTAACCCCAAACTCGACAGGGCCCAAGCGGTAGACTGGCGGCAGTTACAAACCAAGACCTTCCCCAACCCTGTCCATCTCAGGAGGATATATCCGGATTTATATTCTGACGACAAATGCAAACTATGCAGTATGGCTAACGCATCCCTTAAGCACATTCTTTGGGAATGTGAAGTTATAGGCAAGGAAAATGCGGTCTCCTCAGATGAAGCTGCGTCGCGGTGGACGGCCGCGCTGCACAGCTCAAACCTACAGGACCAGTTATGGGCCATCCAGCAAGCCCGTGAGGCGGCGGGAAGACAGGGTCTCCGGACGTCCTCAGGGGCGGCCTAGGCCCAGGCCGTGAATTTGCCGGACATGCAAATAAAGTTGTTACCACCACAACTTTTATGCTGCATGTATATCCAAAACATCGGATTTACGACTGCTGCAAAGGAAGAAAAGCCTTTTAAAGATCATTTGCACGTATATGTCCCTCTCTGCGGCAGTTTTCAGTCTTGCTTGAAAGAAGGAGTAAATTCTGGAGAACCTTAGACCCCCTCTAAGATGCATATGATTTCAATGTAGCATAAACAAGTGTTCTTTATAATTTGATATGCGCATGCTCGCGCCAGTTAATGAATGAAAAGATGTGCTCTCAGTTCTCATTGAAAAAATTTTAGCCTTCAACATTAAGAATAATTAACAAGTTTCTTATTTATGATGTGTTCTGTAATATTCGCAATATTATCATTTTAAAATCTCGATGAGCTACAAAAATACTCAGTGGTCAAAGTATAAATGTTACATGCCGAACCAGTACAAGTCTTTTGCGCGGTGAAAGAAGCCCCAGGTCATAGCGGGAAGAGCACGAGTCATTCTCCTGTTTGCTTGCACGCTGCCTCATTTTGACAAGATCGCAATTTGGCCAGCGCATAAGACGCAGGTGCTAAGAATGAGTTGCATGGGGATTACAAATTTTATACCTTACCACTGAGTAGCCCACTCACCCACAAAGCTGAGGACCGACTGGCCATCAAGGTTTGGCCTCTATAGGAAACAGCATCCCAGTCGTTGCGACTCGTAGGCCTTTGTCGCATCAAAGCCGCCATCCACACGTAACAGCGTCCACGAGGGTCCATCCCTGTCTGCTGCTCGCATTGACAACGCACAACACCTACATTCATGTTTCTTCTCTCGTCTCGACGTCGGTTTTGTGAGATCCTTAGGTTGTTGCGCCCTCTTTATAGGCAGTGGTGGTCTTAGGCGACCGCGCGGCGTGCTCTGGCGGCAAAACCTTGGAACTTCTCGATAGAGAGAGGAGACTCTTGCTTCGATGTGACGAGTGCACAAGGGCAAATTCCAGAGGGTGCAGCAGCGAACTCGGAAGCCAGCAGGAATACTAACGTATGCCGGCCAGCCACCTCGAGTGCGCAGCTTGCATCGGGCGCATCGTGACGTTGGAGGTACCTTCTTGTAAAGTACGGTATATAGAAAAAAGCGTAGCGGGCAGGAAGTAATCCAGAGCTCCAGGGTTAAGCCGTCCTATAGCCACTGCCACCTCAGTGACAATCTCTGAAGGACTCTATGCAGAGTCACAGCGTGTTCGAGTGTAAGAAGACGGCAGCGCTTGGGTTTTTGCGGTCGCTGGCCTGGATCGAGAACGGGGACGACGAAGGGCGTAAGATAATAGAACAGTCGGCCTACGGAAAGGGCATTGTGTCTGTTTTTACCTTCACAATAGATGCGACATAGCCTTGCCTAATATAACAAAGTATTGCCGATTGCCGTGTAGCAATTTGCTAAGTGCTTCTGTTGGTGTGAGACCGCCGCTTGACAAACGCGACACCGCAGAGCCAGGAGGTGCTCTGAGAACTGCAAAATAAAAGCAACGATGCGGTGAAGCATCATAAAGCACGTTTACCAGTTCAAGGCCCACGAAACCGCATCGCGGACACGAGGCGGATATGAGGATAGAAAAGCATGAGTTTATTGTGCACAGTGCTCGGCGTAACAGAGCTATCTACGAATTATCGGACGAGGCAGCATGGTTGCTTCCCGATATGTTAAACGCAGATCTAGAGGGGAAAATAATTCTGTGCCTTGTAAATCTTCAATCGACTCGACTATGTGCGGGTCAGGTTCAAAGTCATCGTGATCGATTGTTTTTACTCAGGTAGTCCGTACAGCACGAAAGAGAACGGTGCTTCTTCGCAACACGGACTCAAGTACACATGCCTGTTCAGTATTCGATCCTGCAACCCATTAATACCAAAGTATGTCGCCGAGGTGTTGGTTAAATATACGTCGTTCACGCGCCTATAGCCGATAGTAACGTTGCCGACTACACGGTTAAGAGCAATTGCCGATGACTCGTTCTACCTTTTACCCAAAGCCATGGAAGAACGTCGAATATCGATAGAGCAATACAACTCTTCTAAGCTGGAGAGAAGGTGAGAACTGTTGGCCTGTTTTAGGCAACGACCTCTGCAGGGCAAGTTCCACAGGCAATACTTTACCAGCAGACTGCTTTTTGGTTCCGTCATCAATAAAATGGGTACTTCAAGATGTATTGAGTATGTTCGATACCGGCAAGTCGCGTGCTAATGGCGGACACTTGGATGGGATTCTCACGACATATGAGAAAGCGCATGTTTAGCTGCGTAATAAGTGATAGAAGCGTTCTACCAGGACTTAGCATGCTTTTGTCCAAAATTCGCCGATCCGTCAGGAATAGTTCAACAAACGGCGATGAGGTACGCAAATCAGACCGCCATGGCACGCATTTCTCCTCGAGAAAACAGGTGTGTATGCATTTGCATAAGGTCAGCTTCAGCGTTGCACCGCAACATAAGCTACCGCTCAGGCGCAACAGTGTTGTTTTCTACTTAGCCTAGGTTAAGCATACACCTGCTCGCGCAACTCGCGCAAAGAAGCTCATTGCATTCGTCACCCTTCACTAAACGGCACACGATCCTTCTCAGGCAACTTCCTCGCTTACTGCTTCGCATGGCGTGGATTGGCACAGTGCATGGGATCTGCGGGATTTTTTATATAGTGAACAGAAAAACGTTAAAGCTTTCAAGGACGAACATAGGGGCATCGAAGTTTCTCCCTTAGTGGAAGAAGTGTGACACCCCCCTCCACGATATTTAAGGGTATATTGCAGGATTAATTTCTTAAATGATATTATATCCGCGGAGTCTCGGGCGGAACAGCAAGTAGCGCATTTTAAAGCAGTGTTTAAAGGGCAACTGCGGCAGTTTTTCCACCATATTTTGATAACGCTGTTTTCCAGTAGTGTTGATAGCCACGAAGCAACCAGAGTCATTCAGTTTGCTCAGAAACTTACCCATAATTTTAAATAACCGAATCAACGATGTGCTCAAACCAAAACCGAAACGGGTAGACGCTTCGTGCAGCGTATGCGATGACGTCACAACCTCCAAACCATCAGAAATATGGAGCTGGTGCCAGAAAAAAATGGCAGATCCCCGTGCAGTGGAAATCAAGGAGTTGCGAAGCACGCATGAGGAACGTAAAATGGATCTGCATTGTTGTCTCACACATGAAGTTAACGAAACGGCCGCTAGAGCACCAAGACTGTGGCATGTAATCCATGCCGCTCATGACACGCATATCATGACTGTAATGTTGTGATCTGTCATTTAGGTTCGTCAAGCGCTCGTGTTGTGCCATAGCAGTCTTGGTATACATCCCATTAACTAAACGCGTGGCATGTAAATCATGACGCTGATGACATGCATGTCACGATTTTCATGTTCATAGAACGTCTCACCCATGGTGATCATACATGAAGCAACGAGAGTCTAGCCGTACCAATTTTGTATATACCAACTCCACGAAACGGCCCCAAGTGCACCAAGACGGTGGCACGTAAATCATGCCGCTCATGACATGCATGTCGCGATATTTGTGTCATGACGTGTCGTTTATGTTCGCCACGCAGTCATGTTGTGGCGTACGAATTTTCGTATACATCCCATTAACGAAATGGCCAGGAGAGCCTAAGCTCGTAGGCGGATAGATAGATAGATAGATAGATAGATAGATAGATAGATAGATAGATAGATAGATAGATAGATAGATAGATACGCTCAAAGTCGCCGAAGTTCGCAAAGAAACCCTTCGCATTTAAAAATGAAAGTACTGATGTCATCCAACGATGTGTTGAGCTCTTCTGAACTTGACAGCGACGATTTTAGCGCTGAAGTATCGCCGTTTTGTTTTACAAGGCCCGCCTACTCGGGTAGACAGTGTTGCAGGTAAGGACGTGAAAAACACAGGGTGGCTTGAGTGGAAATCCGCTAAAAATTATTAAAATAATTTTCAGAAAAATTAAATAGCCAGCTACCGCCTGGCTTGGCATATATTATTTATTAATACCTCAAATACCCCAGCTTGGGGTTTTACATGAGGGAGATATACCGAGGAGATATACTGAAAATTTGATTGAGATGAGTAAACAATGAAAACTCGCCGAAGTTGCCCTTGAAGTTATTCTAATATTTCTTCCGCTCATTCGACATTTCCTTTTGTTTTGAATTTCTTTAAAAACTGCCTCGCTGTTTCATTTTTCTAAATAGATCGCGTGGTCCATGGCTTTCTTGGTTTTTTGCACTTCTCAATAGATAACCGATGAGAGGAGTATTGATAGGATTGACTAAGTCGATCAAGAAAGAAAGATCTCAGCGAGAGAATTACTGAGTATGCAAAGCTCCAGCTTTTATGCGGTGGAGCTGGGCTCGATTCGATAAGGGGATATGAGCTTACCGAGGTCGTGGAATTCTATTCACACAACTCCGCACTCTTCTCGTCGAAATAGCATGTGCGTGAGTATGTGCATTCAGGTGCTGACAACATCGTTTAGGTATCAGCACAATTCTAGAATATGCGGTGGGGACCGGTTGAAATTCAGACTGCTGATTCGCCGGGGATGACTCAAGTTTTCTGCTGGCGCGCATTGGTGGCATGTGGCTGAATGCCCTGTTCTCTGAGATATTCTATAAGCGCCTTTGCATATGTGAAATACCACGCGTAAAATTTGAAGCTGTGCTTTTGTCTGGACAGGTGCGCGAACAAGACTATATAAATAGTGGCTATAAAATAATTTAATTGTGCGACGTAGGGGCGAATACACATCGTTCAGGCGATATTTACGGGCAGCCTGGGTATTTATGCTGCTGTCCATGTGAGCATATATATATATATATATATATATGAAGGCCGGTCTAAATGAAGGCTGTCATGAAGGCCGGTCTCCGGCTGAAACGTTGAATAAACGCTTTCCGCATTTTTGTTGCGAATCCCGAGGGTCTACTACTCATCTCTCTCTCTCTCTCTCTCTCTCTCTCTATATATATATATATATATATATATATATATATATATATATATATAATGTGTGTGTGTGTGTGTGTAAAATCTTGTGAGCGCATGAAGTTCCCTGGCGAATCGTACACCTCATATATTGAGGATATGCTTGCCTTGTGCAAGCGCGTCATTGAACGCGCGCCCCAAACTGATCAAATACGGCACCTTATTAAGGGTATCAGCACCGACGCCTTTAATGCAATCAGAACACGGAACTCTGCCACTATTCAAGATGTAATAGCTTCTTGCCAGCGCCTTGAGGAACTGCAGTCCCTACGACTATCTACCGATGCCAAAGACAGTCGTCTACATTCAGCATTGGAATTGCGTTCTCTGATACAAGACATCGTACGGGAGGAACCTAAAGGGGTGTGCTCTTCCTGCGCGAAGGGACCTACGATACCCACTTCCTCTACCGGCTTGCGCGAGATCATAAAAGAAGAGATCGAGTCTGACGTGCTCCGACGGCGGACTGCGCTCGACAGGTGCCAACGTACGCCGACGTCGCGGCACTCTGTCCTGCTCCTCCCGCCCCTGTACCAGGAGACCGCTACGTACCTGTAGGTTGGTTGTCACCACCGAGACGCGCACAGCCTTATTACCCTTCTCCGCCGTCTGTTCGGCCAATATGTTACTTTTGTGGCTATCGCGGACATATGTCCCGGCTTTGTCGACGTCGTCAGCAGGCTGAGCAACGTGGCTATGCATTACAGGAGAGCATATGCAGTCGTACCCCAAAGAGCTACCAACGAACCCCCTATCTTTCTTACTATAATCGATTACCTTACCCAACCAACACGCCTGTGAATTGACGAGAATCTCGGCGGACGTCACCTCCCTGCAGCGCCTCCTAATGTTCCCAACAACCACCCGGAAAACTCCCCGATAAAGTTTTAGGAGGGAAAACTGCATCCACCGGACAGCTTACAATTCCTCGAGAGCGACCGTCGAACTTCTTTTTAGTATTTGCAGAAGTCGTGTCCGCCCAAGCCCTTGTTGACACTGGTGCCGCGATTCCGATTACACGTGCCGACTTGTGTGGCCGCCTTCGAAAAGTGATAACGCCTTATTGCGGCCCTTCTCTTTGTGGGGCGATCACTGCTGTCATCCATTTTATTGCACAGTGTACAGTTCGTATTCATACTGACGGAATTCGCCATCACATTGTTCTTGCTGTGTTTCGCGAGTGTTCGCATGAGCTCATTTTAGGATCGGATTTTTTCGTCTTCGCTGTCCGCTGCCATCCCTTGTCATGAGCGACTCGTGCACCTGCGTGCGACAAGCTACTCTCTTCCGAGCCACTAACAACGCCTGCGCCTCATCACCTCCTCCGATTACGTTCTTTGGCCATCTAGAGAAGAAATTTGAGGTGTCAATTATAGCGACATTTTCGATGACCAAGTGCTCGTTGCTCCGGCCGGTCAAGCTCTATCTCTTCTTCCACACTATGTAAACGGCACAATCAATCAATAAATCAATCATTCAATCAATATGTATTAGTCGTGTCAAAAAATGTAATACAATGCAGGTAAATATGCGGCCAACTTCGCCTCCCGCTGGTTTGTGACAAGCCATCACATGTCCCGCGGCAACTTCTGCCATTCTTGGGATAGACCTGGTCGCACTTCTTCCCCTAACGCCCGCAGGATATCGATGGATCGTCACATAGCTCATCACCTGACGCGGTACGCAGAGACCACTCCTCTATGCTTTAGCTCCTCCCCTGCCGTGGCCAAATTCTTTCCCGAGGCCATTGCCTTGCGTCGTGGCGCGCAGCACGCCCTGTTGAGCGATCGCGACAAAACTTTTATGTCCGCAGTCATCGAAGAAGTGTATAACACTTGTGGCACAGTTCACAAGGCGACGTCGGCATACCGCCCTCAAACAAATGACATAAAAGACAGATTTGAACGCCCACTAACAGATAAGATATCAATGTAAATTGGACGGAATCACGACAATTGGGACATGAACTTGCCATTTGTGACGTTTGCTCATACTACTGCTTTTCAACGCACTACCGGGTGCTCACCTTTCTACGTCGTTCACCGGCATTCGCCGACGTTCTGGATTGACGCTTCATTCTTCAACACTACAACTGACAATTCCACCGCTATAACCGAGCTGTTTGTCTCCCGGCTTGAAAAATGTCGGCCACTTGCTCGCCCCAGAGCAGAAGCCAGTCACGACGACCGGAAGGAGCGGTGTGACAGCATTCATTGGGACATGTCCTGTTGACGTATTCTCGTGTTCCCGGGTTGTGTAAAGATTCCAGTCGCGATTCATTGGACCCTATGTAATTAATTAATGAGCGAACGTGCCCTGTGAACTACCTTGTCACTCCCATTGAGGTTTCTCCCGACCATCGCTGCGTGGTTCAGATGTCTATGTTTTGCGTCTATAGCCCTTCGTTCGGTGTCTCTCCACACTCTTAGTCGCGGCCAGTAATGGGCACGTTACCAGTAAAAAGTAACAGTGTTACAGTTACAGTTACCTAAGCCAGAAAAGTAACTATGTTACAGTTACAGTTACCCAGCTTCCAAAAGTAACTTGTTACAGTTACAGTTATTGCTAAAAAGTAACGTCGTTACTCTTCCGTTACTGTACAAGATTAATACACCGCAAACAAAATTGTGTAGTTCTTTCAACGGAAACGCATGAAGGCGTGCGGGTAGTTGAAGTTGCTCGTAGGAAAGCACCAGATAGAAGGAATGGAATCCGCTCACTCAAAAGCCCAACACCAGCAATCTTTCCGTATTCTTCATTTGCTGCAACTTCTTTATTGATTGTGGAATTCATTTACAAAAGCAATGGCAGATCCCACGTGCATTGGGAATCAAGAAAACGCGCATGCGTCAGGAACGTAAAATGGAATTGCATTGTTGTCTCGCTATACCGATTTTAAATGCGAAGCATTTCTTAGTGAACTTCGGCGATTTTGAGCGTATCTATCTATCTATCTATCTATCTATCTATCTATCTATCTATCTATCTATCTATCTATCTAGCCGCCTAAGATTTTGTGCTCTCGTGGCCGTTTCGTTAAAGGGATGTATACGAAAATTGGTATGCTACAACATGACTGCATGACGAACCTAAATAACAGATTATAACATGAAAAGCATGACATGCATGTCATGAGCGGCATGATTTACATGTCGCGGTCAAGCTGCTCTCCTGGTCGTTTCCTTAACGGGATGGATATGAAAATTGGTATGCTACAACATGACTGCATGACGAACCTAAATAACAGATTATAACATGAAAAGCATGACATGCATGTCATGAGCGGCATGATTTACATGTCGCGGTCAAGCTGCTCTCCTGGTCGTTTCCTTAACGGGATGGATATGAAAATTGGTATGCTACAACATGACTGCATTACGAACATAAGTGACCGGTCTTAACATGAAAAGCATGACATGCATGTCATTTACAGGGCACGGCCTTGGTGCTCTCCTGGCCGTTTCCTTAATGGGATGTATACAAAAATTGGTGTGCCACAATATGACTGGATGGCGAACATAAATGACAGGTCATAACATGAAAATTATGACATGCATGTCATGAGCGACGTGATTTACATGTCACGCGTTTCGTTAATGGGACGTATACGAAAATTGGCATACCACAACATGTCTGCATGACAAACATAAATGACAGGCCATAACATGAAAATCATGACATGCATGTCATGAGCGACATGATTTATATGCCACGGTCATGGTGCTCTCTCGGCCGCTTCGTTAATGGGATGTGTACGAAAATTGGTACGCAACAACATGACTGCATGACGAATACAAGTGACAGACCATAACATGAAAAGCATGACGTGCATGTCATGGGCGGCATGATTTACATGCCACGCGTTTCGTTAATGGGATGTATACCAAAATTGCTATGACACAACACGACTGCCTGACGAACTTAAATGACAGGTCATAACATTAGAATCATGACATGCGTGTATGAGCGGCATGGTTTACATGCCACAGTCATGGTGCTCTTGCGGCCCTTTCGTAAACTTCATATGTACCAAACTCGGTATAGCGAGAGAACAATGAAAATCCATTTTACGTTCCTGATGCGTGCTTCCCATTTCCTTGATGCCCACTGCACGTGGGATCTGCTAGTTTTTGGTACATATGAAATTTGCGAAACGGCCGCAAGAGTATCAAGGCTGTGGCATGTGAACCATGCCGCTCATGATACGCATGTCATGATTCTAATGTTATGGCTTGTCATTTGCGATCGCCATGCAGTCGTGCACGTTCCATAGCAACTTTTGCGTGCATCCCATTAACGAAACGCGTGGCATGTAAATCATGCCACTCATATCATGCATGTCACGATTTTCATGTTCTTAGGACGCGTCACCCATGGTCGTGATACATTGTTGTCTGGCCATACCAATTTTGGTACATATATCGAGTTAACGAAACGGCCGCAACAGCACCAAGACCGTGACACGTAAATGATGCCGCTTATGACATATGTGTCATAATTTTTGTGTTATGACATGTCATTTATGTTCGTCATGCAGTCATGTTGTGCCATACAAATTTTAGCTGCATCCCATTAACGAAAAGGCCATGGGAGCACCAAGACCACGTAAACCACGCCGCTCATGACATGGACGTCATGATTTTCATGTTATGATCTGCATCTATGTTCGTCATGCGGTCATGTTGTTCATACCAATTTTCTATACATCCAATTAACGAAACGGCCAGGAGAGCACAAAGTCGTATAGGCGGCTATATAGATAGATACGTTCAAAGTCGCCGAAGTTCGCTAAGAAATGCTTCGCCTTTAATACGTTGGGACAGCCTGGTGCCACGAAGCACTGCTGGACGCTCGTAAATGAAATGAGAGCTCATCTTGAGACAAGACAAAGAGGATATAGGCCCCTTCGAGCCATTGCTGCCGGCACTTTGGGAAGTACTTTTTGGAAGTACTGTCGCTTTGAGAACTGAACGTGTGCGAGGCATTGAAAAGCGTCTGTATCGAGGTGGTTTCCGCGCGGGCGGTCATAAAGAAATGGCTAGCCACGCAAAAAATTAAGGATGCCGCACCGGCCTCTGAACAACAGTGACTTTCGTCACTTAGGCCGACCATACTGGAGTGTCGCGCACCTTTCCTTGCATGGGGGCGGGGAGAAGAACCCTTCCCCGCCCTTTTTTGTCGCCAGCCGGCGGTTCTTTGCTTGCCTTCATAGAAAAAAAAGTCTTCATTTCCGGCCTGGAAACACGTCAGCACATCTAGAAAGAAAAAGAAAGCCAAGAGATGTCCGCGTCCTGCACAGCATCGCGATACAAACGATGCATTGGAAAAGCATTCCACTAGTGAGATACAAATACATTTTGCAAATTTATCAAGCTACAGAGGTACACATATTCATAAATACTTAAGAGGAACATCGCGATAGCCTTGTTTCGCGATACTGCCGGGCCCTGATTTTAAGAAGTGTTGCTGCTGGATTTGAAAAGGAAGTAACTGTAACGGTATTTACAGTTACAGTTACGGCGAAATAGTAACAGTGTTACAGTTACAAGTTCCTCTAAATTAAAAGTAACTAGTTACAGTTATAAGTTACTCAAAAAAGTAACTAGTTACCGGTAACGCGTTACTAGTAACTAGTTACTGCCCAAGACTGGTCGCGGCCGGGCAGGCCGCTTTGGTTCGTGGGGAATTAGTGCGCGCATTATTCATCCCCTTCAGCCTTTCCCCTGTCAATACTCGTGATCATCTCTTTAGCTTGGGTACAAGGCGCTCACTCGACACACAAAAAAATAAAAGGAAGAGTGTTGCGGCCTTAACGTTGTCTCACAATATACATTTGCCACGTCACCTTCAAGTGCGACGCACTTTCATCGTCGCTCGCTCTGTGCTCCTGATTGCGACAGCGCTACAGAGACAAGTGGATGTGTAGATATTAGGGGCGAAGCTCCTCTTAGTCTAACCTTGTCACGCGTCAGTCGTCAGGCGTAACCCGCGTGCCGGGAGGCACGCGCTCGCCCTCGGCGCTCGCCCTCTTCGCGTGCCTCTCTCTCTCCCGGTGCATGCCTCCCGGCGCGTGCCTCTGCTGTCTTGCGAGAGAGAGAGAGAGACAGAGAGAGAGCGAAAGGCGCGCGTTGGCTATGGAAACGCTCTTTCTTAGAGGAACGCTCTACCAGCTCGCAAAGGAGAAGGCGTCCTCACCCGTGAGAGGCAACGTTGGCGCAGGCAGCGTCTGCCAGCGAGTTTCTTGATTGAGAAATACCGACTGCTCGCGTTGGAAAAGCGTTCACCGGCAACCCATATATATATATATATATATATATATATATATATATATATATATATATATATATATATATATATATATATATATATATATGCACTCGATCTCGACTTGCAATGAAGTGCCGGTGGGAGATTTCACTTGTGCATAGTTGAACCATGAGGATTCGTAGCGTGCGCGTTAACTAAATTAATCCGGAACTCGGCACGATCTACGATGAACCTCCCGAGCTTCGGCCACTCATCATCATTCACTCCGTGGATATGCTGTAATTTTTTTTTGTTCTTTGGTCTACGTCTGGGGCGTTGAATTGGAGGCGCTGTCACGCAGTTATTTTCGTATTTCGCGGGTTTGCTTAAGGGATCGTATAAGGAGATCCATGAACAATATTTAGTTTCGAATTCCTGATATTTTAAAGCTTGGTTACATTTAAGTGGGACACTCTGTACGGAATCATATTAATTGCTGAAGCAGGGTAACTACAGTGGTGTCACTACGGTCGCTAACAATGACTAACTACCTTGTGACGTTATCGCTGTAGTTATCTACGTGACCTCTCTGGGAATCCGATGATATAGATAAGAAAATGTACGCGCCAAGTGCGTTTTCATGTATGCTGCTATGCAGTGTTTTTGCGCCTGTAAACTCACCAAGAAGGCTGCAAATGGTCCTTACTCTTCTTATCCGTCGATGGGTTCGTGTGGCCTTCGCCAGTGCGCACTCGTTCACCATTGGGATGCTTGATAGCTCACTGTGTGAACGTTGTGGATGCAGAGAAACATCTCCGCACTCTGCACACGAGTGCACACGTTGCAACTCCTAAAGAGCGGGCCTTTCAGCGTTTCTTGGCCAGCTGGACAAACAGCCGTTCATAGAAGCAAATATCCTAGGACACTGGCCGACGCATCTTCAAGATCTGTACTGTACGCAGTATTTCTAGTATAGAATGGGTTCTGTTGTTCGTTGCGTTAATCTTGTGAACCAACGTTTTCTTTTCACCTTGCGTTGACATGAAATATCACGCTGATATTTGTTCGCTTTTCTTTATGGCTCGTGATGGCGCATAAACGAATTCAAAATTTGAACATTGCTACTATTGAATGAAATGACACTTCAGCGTGAAATACCAGAATATGTTGCACTTAGCATGTGATATAACTTGTTCTCACTTATGTGTACCCCAAGCTGTTTCAGCGGTGCCTAAAGCATGCCAAGCTTCTGTTAGTGGTTCATGATGGAGTTCGTGGTACCGCTTGATCTAACTTAAATTGTGGAAATATCGTATTGAGATTTCAGATTAGAGCGCAAAAACTCCATTCACATAGGGGAGGCAAATGCGTGGAGCCGTGATGCGAGGGGAACAATGACTAACCCATTCAGAGGGCTTCGTTAATGTCTCTGCGGCGCACATGCGACTAAGGTCAAGAAAAAGAAAGCCGAACGTGAAGCATCATAATATATTTATGTGTAAGAAATGTATGTGGTATAGGGTTCCCTTAACGAAACACGCTACGGGGCTAGTCGGTCGAACGTGTTGCATCAAATGTTCAGCGCTATTTTAGACGTGGGCGGTACAGTTAAACACACAGGACGGGCGCTACTCGAACAGCTGGAGTAGCGCCCTCCCTGCGTGTTTAACTGTACTCTCCACGTCTAAAGTATAGCTGAACATTTCATGCAACATCGGCTTCGCATATCATAGTTCCTTTTACATCACTACGCGAGATTACTACGGATTTACAAACTCAAGCTTCTCATAAGGCTAGCTTCTGTGTTTCTGACGCTGTTATAACTTTCCAAAGTATAAAAGCAATAGGGCGCGTAATCGGGGCATCCGCGGGCGCTAGGGTCGGCGCACGAGGTGAGTCGAGGAGGAACGCTGCCCGTGGAGGAGGCGGTTTTTACTTTGCTATCACAAATAGCATTTCGGAACGCGACCCTTCGGGCGCCCTCTGCGCTAAGGACATTGTACTTTCCACGAGAGAAAGGCCGTGTTTTAGGAGGGTGCGTTGACGATTTACACAGACTTCTGAAACGTGTACAACGAAAATATTTCTAAGGACAACTCTTGCCAGAGATGTTGAAATTTGGTGAATCAGAATGAAACATTTCAAGATATTTCAGGCTGGCTCGGCTTCTCCGCCTTGAGTAATGAGCGACAATGATTGTTATCTCCTATAAAAGGCGCGCTTGAACTTTAGGCCAAATAGCTACGCAGAAAGAAAGTTGGCGAGACAATGTCAGTGACCTCTTCTTGACTTCTCACACGACGTGACCACATGTGTCTCGGTATTGTGGGTAAAAGTTCGGAGCAGCATACAATATTTTGTTTTCACGCATTGAAATGGACCATCGCTCACATAGTTATCATCTGCAGTTGGCTAAGCACACTACTTACGTAGTCTGCATTAGTTCAGCTGGTGCTTTGTACACCGATTTGGCTGTTCATTGTGGTCATCGTCGTCTTTCGCGCCACTCTACACAGACCCGTAATAAGACGACCCTCCCCTCCCTCCCTCACCCCGCCCCCCTGGAAGACGTCAGTGGTGCCACGTAGGTACATGGTGCGATCTCGTGGTACACATCGCTGAGTCGACGTTAGGATCGTGTAGGGCCCTGAGTACCGTGGCAGAAGCTGCATTGCTCCTATGTACGCGGCGGGACAGCGTACGTAACAGCAATGTAGAGCCAGCGGGAAAACTGGACACCTCGATGTCGGCTGTCACATTCGGAGGAGCCTCTGTCGGTTCAAGGCAAGAGCGAGCTATCTGTCGCTCTACACGAGCCCGATCGAAGACATTTTGAGCATATTATGTCGGAGTACTGGTAGGCGAAGGCAGAGCCATATCAAAGGACGGAGTAGGTGCAGTGGCCGAACAGAAGATAAAACGGGGAAAAAATCCAGTGATCTCGAGACGCGAGCAATTACATGCAAAATTCACATAGGCCAATGTGCTGTTACAATCACTGGGGCCTGGAGAAACCTGCTTTGGGAGCAATTATCTCAATGTGAGAATCAGCCGCACCGCGAGGAAACATGTCTGGGGATGTGTATATATTTGGTTTTCGGCTGAACAGAGGCGCAGGAGGTACTCCTCAACGCGGGAAAGGAGTGTGCGGGCACGATCAGTGAGGAGATGCAGAGGCTTGCCTTGATGAAGTATCAAATCGTGGACTGCAATTGACCGTATATGGGCAGATCTCTACAAAAGCAGCTACCGCGAAAGCAGCACGAACGCCCATTTCTGCGCACGTCCTTTATCTTCTTTGTAAAGCTCCGGCTTACTTGGGGGAATGAGAATATAAAAGCTTGGTGCTACCTATGTAACGCTATTTGGAGGAGGGGTAGGAGGAGAGTGTTAACTCAGATCCTACTGGCCAAACAAAAGGATATCCGTACACATGTGCACCTTGCCTCTGCTTGTTGTAGAAGTTATCTTGGCACTTTTGCTGGCTTCATTTGATATCATAACTTTCCACGCCTTCACTCGTATTCGCTTGTGTTGTCCGATTAGTGACTGCAGAATACCGACTACGGGCAAGTAGCCAGAATTTTTTGGTCGTCATGTGTGAGGGACATAAATTGTTGGGAGGGAGATGCCTGACAATAGAATGAAAACATAGAGGGAAGGATTGAATGTCGGAACACTGTATTATCATTTAATGTTTTCTCTTCATCAGAAATGTAAATATGCTGGTGATTGCTCACAACAAAAATATATGATTCCTTGTGAGTTTCCTTCCTTGGGGAACAGAAAAGGTTGTTGTTACGAATTTAATTTAGTGCATAGACGTGTTCGCGAGTTGTAAATATAAACTATTTCATTTAGGACATCAAATTATTCCCCTCTCCAGACATATTGAGCGGGTATTATTATTGTGGCCCTCACCATTTTCCTTCTGCTCCAGTATATTTGTGTTTACATATGAATACCGCTGCCCCTTAGTAAAAGTTGGCGACCCGCTCACGCATCGCCCGCAGCCGTCTAGTACTATACTGAGGCCTAGTATCGTAATTCCGCACCTCTGACCATCTGTTTACATCCGTGACGTTATGACAAATAAAGATTATGCATGCACTGTGCGCCTACAAAGCGCGTTTTTCCGGCCTGATAATAGTCAGTGCCACTCATTTCTCCGTGAGCAGCTGTCCGCGAACAATGGTGCCACAGCGGCGTCACGGGAAGCTATGCCGCGGACTCCGTTTCTGCGGCACGCTGCCGACCGCCCGTGTGTGTTCATTGTAGCAACCGTGACGCTTGTAAACGTCACCATGATCATCGTCTGCAAAAACGTTGAGACACACGTAATGCTTGAATTTCTTGTACTCTACAACAATTTTTGCAACGATCTCAGCGCAAATGTACTATTGTCGCAAACTGCTGACTCATACTGTGCTTTAATATCTGGTACTCCACAACAATTTTTCCAAAGATGTCCGCGCAGATCTCTTCAACACGTGGCATGTCGCCCTGTGCTAACTCGACTTTCAGATGTTTCTTCAATCCAAAGGGCGAATACCAGTACTTCTAGAGAGCTCCATCCAACCCGGCAGTAGAGTAGCTCAGCGCCTTACAACTGCGTCAAACGCGTCAGGCCACCGTTGGCATAACAAGGCCTCCGAAGCTACATTTGCTTTACGACATATCGTAAACAAAACATTTTAGAAGCGAAAAGGATCGCACACTGGGGTATGACAACACGTGGCGTAGCTACGGCACACAAGGATAAATCTTTGACTTTCACTTGCAGACTAGGAGGACCACTCCATCAAGAGGCTACAAATACAACCGCAGTTTCATTACACGTGACGTTAGCTAGCTGCCCTCGGTACAGGTGTCATAGCTAACCTACAAATACACTACATTCAAGGTGTACTTGTGCGCTGATTCGAAATACAGATGAAATCCGCTTATTTGCACCAAGCGTGCCTTAGGAGCCGACGTAGTCACCCGCCTTGCAGCGCCATGAGGCAAAAAAGCGTCTGAATGGCCTATAAGCCTATGAATGGCCTATGAAGGGCCTATGAGAGAGATACCCTTAACCAATAACGAGTTCACGGGTATAGTGGCCCGATGTTCGTATTCCTTTGTATACTCTGTGTTCCTTTCTCTGTTCTGGTTTCGCTATCACTTTTTTCCTCTCCTTATATTCCATCGCAGGGATACCACGTTCTCCTTTGACACGCAGCTGCTCTAGCTCGCCGTATGAGCTTGCTGCTATGAGAAACTGTCATCACCGTTAGTTCAGGTCTCCAAGAGAGCGCCTGCACTTCTATGCAATGGCGATGTTCGGCGTTTACACGGACGCTTCTTTCTGCTCTTGCGCTAACGTGCTTAGTCTACTACTACAATGGCATATCTGCGGCTGGCGTACGCACCATCTGGCTCGCGCACACTTCTTGCTTCTGTGCGCCTCATGGCCTTAAGGCGGATGCGTTTCACTGCGCATCGAACAAACCATCTACCCTTGTATAACAAAAGGAGCACTGCCCGTGCCGCTTGCTGCGGTGGCCTCGTGACTCCGATGGCATCTCGACTCTAAGTTACACTCAAAACGGCGTCTTGGGCGCGACGTGTGGGCAGATCCAGGAAGCAATGCGCCGTGTGGGGTCCATAAAACTTGACGCACCGTTCCAAGATGCGGGATCGTTCCTCGCAGCCGCGGCGTTTCAAAGCAAAGCATAGCCTTGTATACTACGGCAGGGGGATGTGAAAAGGAATAGAAGCTGAGGAGAAGCGGCAGCGTAAAGCATAGCATGGCCCTGTACACTATAGTATATCAATGACGTGGGAAAGGCAGCTGAGGGTGAGGAGGCGGCAATTGAGAATAGGAGTGGTTGAAGCATAGCATAGAAACGTCCAGTATAGTTTACCGAAAGTTACGAACGGCAAGTGAGGATGACAAGGAGGTAAAGGAGGAGGGGAGAGAGAAAAGCATGGCACTGCCTTGCGCAGAGACAAGGGGTGGGCAGGGGAAGTTAGGGCGAGGAAGAGGGAAAGGAAGTCGTGAACGCCACCACACCTTCGCTGCTACATCACCCTTCGCACCAGTAGTTGTACGGATCTGCAGCAATTTTCTTGTTGTTCTTATTTACCGTCTTTCGTAAATTCAAATCGCATAGTTCCTTTTCTTCATAATTTCAGATAATTATGAATATACACCTACCACTCAAGAGCTTTTCTGGTTGAAAATATGTCATGACAGCTCCTGTAACATGAAACCAGAGGAAATGCGATGCGGTGATTGCTCAGAGGAACACGTCAATCGCTCCTAATGGGCTTGCTTTACAATAGCAACGACGACGACGACGCTAGACACCGTGAGCCATTGCTCATTAGCACAAATTCGTCGCAAATCTCTTCTGACACAACCCTACACATACAGTGTCTCAATTCACGGTCTCTAGGATCGGCCCACGCAATTTTCGCATCCGAATTTAGCACATTTTTGTTAACTAATGCAATTATACCTGATTATCTCTGAATTTAACGTACGTTATACGATACTGATTTATTCTGAGCCGATTATGACGAATTATAAACTTGCTGTGGCCATAATTTGACCGCTTGGTGTACGTGACAAGCCGCAGGAGACGCCCACAGCCCGAGAGCAAAAGGTACTTCGTACTTAGAACATCTCCTGAAGTCATGATTCTTCATGACTTGAGGAATTCAGGACTTCATTTATCTTCTTTCTTTATTTCTACAGCCACCTTTCTGCTCCATATACTTTCTTCGTATCGCCAGTATTGAGTGTACTTCACTGTTTATCAGTCACATCCGCACACTGTAACAAACACTGCAGATGTCACTGCACTGTTCAGCACCACATTCAAGAAAACTACACACCACAGAATTCATTGTTCAATATCCCTATTTCACTGTTCAATATCTCTATTTCACACAGAAGGACAATACTCGAAGAAGAAGAATAAACTTTACAGCGTCGACAGTCGGTGGTTAAGCTCGCGTGGAGCCCTCTTGTAGAGCCTCACTGGCCACTGCGGCTCGCCGGGCCTGGTGTAGGGTCGCCAGTTGGCTCCCCAGTGCTAGCTCCGAAAGCCGTGCCTCCGAAGACCACGTTAGAAGCTCTTGTCGTGAGGGCACCAGCCTAGATATTGCATGGGCTGGCCGCTCTGTACATTGATAGGTAATGTGTGTAAGTGTGGCTGTGTGGTCACTGCACCACGGGCACATCGCTGTCGTGTATGCCTCTGGAGAAACTGCTTGTAGTCTTGATATGTGGGGGTTTGTGTTCGTTTGGAGGCGGCGCCAATCCCTAGCTTGTTGACTGCTTAAACTCGGATGCGGAGGGGCGTACTTCCGTCTTCCCAGTCGCCGGTCTTCCAATGTCTGCCTGCTCGTGATAGTTTTGTTCTCATGGTGGCCTGTGGGATGTCCTGAGCAAGGTCCTGCGGCTCGGCCAGCAAGTCAGCAAGCTACGCAGTTCGCCTCCTCGTTCCCCCTCAGGCCCACATGCCCCGGGCACCATGCAACGTCATGCACCTCCGTCAACGTTGTCCCCGAAATATCAGTGATGCATCTGCGAAGTGCGCCTCTAAGGTATAAGCGAGAGGTAGGCTCGTGAGTCTGTCAGGATATATGCAGGGCGTCTCCTTCTTTCTGCTTTTTTGATTGCCGAGGCTATGGCTGCTGCCTCTGCAGTTGCGCTTGATCTGGTGCGTATAGACGCGCAGGCGACGACCTTGTTTTGGTTGGTTACTGCCGTTGCATATACCTGCTTTCTGGAGCCATGTGATGCTGCGGGATAAAGACTGGCGTCCGTAAAGTAGGTGTCAAGATCGTATTTCTTTGAAGGAGTTCTCGTGCTCGCGCTTGACGGCGCTTTTGATTGTAGATCGAGTGCATATTTTTTGGAACAGGTTCCACGACAATGTGGTCCCGTATTTGAGTCGGTACAATAGCCGTTTCCTCGCCACAGTATTGAGGGGTGAGAGGGTATCCCAGCTTTTATAGCAGTGTTCTTCTTTGGTGTGAGTGGTGAGTCGTTCTCTTTCTGCAATTAGTGTAGCGGTTTCCAGTTCTTCCTATGTGTTGTGTATGCCCAATGCCATGAATTTTTCTGTGCACGAACTGTTTGAAAGCCGCAGCTTTGTACACGATTCTTATGAGTGTGTCGGTCTGTTCTATTTCAGTCTCGCGTGTAGCTTGAAAGGGAAGAGCGGAGGTGATTCGGCTGAGAACGAAGGCCTGTACAAGACGTATCGTGTCAACCTCCGTCATACCATCATTACTTCTCGCAATACTAGCTATGAGGGTTGTAATGCTCTTGACGGTGTGTTGGAGTTTGCCGATTGCCCCCCCCTGTGTGTTAGGCGGGGGACGCAACTTTTAATATCCGACATGTGGCGAATTTCGGTAAAATAAGCGCTAGACAGCGCGCCTGAGGGCCGCTTGGTGTTCGCAGTTGCCGCCAGTATGTACCACGCTTACGCAAGGAGCTGCTTCAGGCGGTTGGCTCCTACGCCCATGACCCTAGAGTAGTCGAATGAGATGCAGTGGTCATGCACCTCGTCGTACTCTATTCTCTCCTTCGAAGCAGACAGATCTCCCCGCACAATCTGCGTGCGGGAGTTTCCACAAGAGGCGGTGCCGCCATCTTAGTTGTAGTATACTCTGAGCGTAGATAGTGGGGATGCTTGCTGTATGCTGTAGACTACAGGAGCGTGCTGCAAGTACTGCGTTGTACGACGACAGAACGCAGTGAAGGACCGGACGCGGACTTTCATATTAGCCAATGTTTTTAGCATTTAAGCTTGCCGCGCACTGAAGAGCTCTTAAAAAAATCAATGTTGACAGTGCAAACATGTTAGCAAGTCGTAACGTCATTAACTGGTGTATTTCGCTCGTTTCGCGTTGCTCTTGCTATGTTTGGCGACTGAATAGTAATGCAAAATTCGAAACACGTTCCTGACGCCAGGAGTGTGAATACTGCTTTTTTGAAGTCGGCGCGGCGCGCAAGCAGTGCAGGCTTAACTGCGAGGAAAGCACCTAATATTTATTATTTGCGGCTGTATGGCAATGAAAGAATCCAAAGGGCTAGGTTTATTTCTCTACACTTGCGCACAAGGAGATGTGCAAGTTCAAGGACGTGCAAGGAGACGTACTCAAAGACATGGAAGGAGACGCAAGTTCACGTGAGCACAAGGAGACGCAAAATAATGCGGGCGTTGAATAATACGTTCAATTCTTAACGGTCTATAGTGACAGCTTGTTGGAACGCCGGAGCCGCAGCAGTTCGCCGTACATCGTCTTGAGTTCTGCGCGCTTCGTCCTGAGTGCTGCGTGCGTCACTACCACGTGACAATGTTCGCTTGGGATTTGTGAAGCGATGCTGCGCGCTGTTTATGCTCGACGGATTAAGTAAACATTGCTTGTATTTCGTCACGCGCCGAGCTTCTTGAGCCTAAAGCACATCCACTGTGCTTACAGGGGACGGATAACTGGCCGCTCCGACATGCTGCAAGTGGCGGCCAGCCGATTTCTTCGAAAGCAGCGAGCGTCATGTCGAACGGAAAGCCTCTGTACGCCTGTGTACATTTCACCTAACGGTACGCGCATGTACACTTGTACATTGGCGTGGCGGCCGATATCCAGAGAGGAGCGAGAATCGAGCAGGCGGCTTGCTTCTCGTTGCATCGGGAATATAGACCTTTTCATAAACTGTAAAGCTAGCTTCCCTGCAATGCAACTTGCCCTACTAATGGCGACAGGTGCCTTTATTTAAATGCTGTCAAAATTCAAGTTGCACATGCTGCGACCCGTTTTTTTTGGGATGTATGTATCAGAAGGGCTGCGTCGATATTTTACGTGCCCTTTCGCAAGCAAATTGCGCTTGCACACGTTGTTTGCCGGGTTGCCAGTGCCGCCATTAGTAGGGCAAGCTGCATTGCAGGAAAGCTAGCTTGCAGTTTATGAAAAGGGTCTATAGGCCACCGTTTCTTGAGCCTTCTTATAGGGACCTTTATTGTGAGAAAGTTCAGCTTTTCATAGACTTACTCTTGGGGTTCTAGGCTTAACAAAATTTGTTCCAAGCAGCTACGCGCTTTCTAGCAAATTAATGTAAAACGATTCCCAGCCCCTTCCGATTGTAGGCTTTGTGGAGGTGGTTAACGCATAAATTTTGAACCTTGTTGACATTTCAATAGTCGTCTCCACGTGTCTTAATATGCACTTGGCCTTCTCTCTTCCCACGTCGCGTACACTTGCAGCCGTGAGTTAGTTCATTAACCGGGCGAAATTTCCTCTACCGCTATTTAACTTTTTCTAGAAATGTCCTTCCGTCCGCTTTTTCTGCATTTCGTGTACATTATTCTCGCTTCGAAACAGTGTTTTGTTTGCTCTTCTCTGACATCAAACCTTGCGAAGCCACTCTAACACGCGTCCTCAATGCCCCCAGGCGAGAAGGGCCTGGGGGCATTGAGAGCGAATCACCAGCCACGAGACGAGAAATGTGGCTGGAAGCAACTGGTATTCCATTCGGCGTTTCTAGCTCTCGATGAACGCAACAAACCTAAGAAGCCCGTGTCGCAGACCAATCGTTATGTTCGTTGTTCGTGAACAAGAAATGGCTGCGGTATTCCCTGACCCAGAAACATCGTTATACACGCAAGTGTAGTAGGATATGGCACGGACAGGAAGAGTACAAGCGAAAAGAGGAAGAAGTTGGCGCTCCCGCTAGCTCCGCTTGGAATAACTTCATTAACTTATTTTAACTTGCCCAACATTACTTGGGTCATTCATTCATTGTAACTGCCCGGTTGTTCTCCAATCCCCCGAAGGGGGTGTGTGCCATTCAATTTGGTGCATACATCTATATCTGCACTTGTCACTTCAGCTGTGCTAGGCGTAAAATATATGCCTCGCTGGCTCAACACTGACCGCGTAGCTTCCAGTGGTGGGTACCATTCTGATGCGTAACGCCGTAGGGCATTGCTGAAGGTGAAAGCGAAGTCCGGGTACGGATTCCCAGGATGCAAAAGAGAACCAATACTCCCTACCACTTCACACGGTGACGTGTGCTTTTCGTGCACAGACTATATTTACTGTGTGTTGTTCTGATACGCCTCGGTGACAAGCTTAAAGTTTGAAGTCCGCGCAGGTTTGTGTTCTTTCTTCTTGTGTCTCGATCGTGTGCTCGTCGCTACCTTTACAAAATAAATAGAGGAGCCTTAGCAATGCTACCTTTGGATTGTTCGCCTGGTTCGCCGGCTGTGTGTCCTGCGTAGAGGGAGAGCTTCGGCGAAACGCCAGTCGCGCTGAAGGAAATGATAGATTGCATGCGCATACACGCACTACACGAGCCGAAACAGCTTGCAGAGACACTGCTAAATCATGGTCGTGTTATATAAAAATGGGCGCCTCCATGCGTATCAAAACTCCACAAGCAGCAATAACGTGCCTCTGCGTGTTGGGCGCACCCCAACTCCATGCCGGATAGGATCCCATAGTTCGATTGCACAAAGGCCATGGCCACTTGAATTGGCTAGTCTTATTCCATATAACAATCAATGAGTTCCTATCGCACGCATCTGCTTCACCGTTCTGTCTAAACGGGGTGGTTTTTTGTGCTCTAAATCAAATGATAAATTTAAAGCGGCGAGGTACATCGCAAAACAAGGCCATGGAATGATGTGCTATTTGTAGAGGCGTGAATTGAGGAAGCTGCTGCATCTCTCTTGCGGCTTAGTAGACCATATGATGCATCATCTGAATTCGAGGGCTGTTGCTTTTAAGCGCAGCATGCTGAAGCGCTTTCCGAACCGCTTATCATCCAGCAGCATCGGTGTGTACCGACCAAGAAGGACACGGACTCGAAGAACGAGTAACATTCCTGAGCAAGCGCAGGGGACCTCCACTCCGACTCCGCCACTCTTCTTGACCGACACCGCTTCCGCTACACAACTCTAGCAGAACCCGCTGACTAAGGAGTCAAAAATGGCATCTGTGCTCACATAATATCTCGCAGAAATGCACAAGACCAGATGTACAACGATTTAAGTTGTTACAGGAGCATGCATTCTTCACTGCATATGACACCGTCGTTCGACTTTCTCCCACCACACAAAATTTCCACCGCTCACAAGTTTCGGGGCAGAACCTTTATATAATCGGTGAACATCGTATGGAGCATGTGTGCTGCCAGGGGCGAAGTGGCAGATTGTGCCAGTGGCAAGTGGTCTCTTTCTGCACTTTGACAGTTGACGGCGCTAATGCATCGAGCTTGACGAGCACTACCAAGGGCATAAGGCATCCGAGCATTCGCACTGTAGGCGGCATTCTTGAACTACCGCACGCCTTATAGCAGCCCGACAGCACTTCCCGAAATGCTTCGTCATGTGAGTTTTCTACACATTTCGCACGCTTTATCCACAACGCGGATACGATTATTTCGTGGGAGGTATGGTGACGAAATGAATTGTCAGTGGCCTCAGAAGGTGCTTGATAACTTTCCAAATCATACTGACCATGTGCAGCCGATAATGAAAAAGGTTACCTAATTAAGCAACAATAAGTAGTTAATTGAGGGGGAATATTATAGTAAACCGAGTAAATACGGACTAGGAGGATTTACATGCGCTTATTTCCATTGGATTCCGACGCATCTTCCATGTTTAAACCTTCGCCTTGTTACGTGGCTAATGTATAGTATATATACAGCCATTTCTGGGGCTTTAAGCTCCAAAACGCGCTATGATTATGAGAAGCCGTAGTGGAGGGGTCAGCATATTTTGACCACCTGTGTTCGTTAACGTGCACTGATATCGCACAGTACACTTGAAGGTATCATGTTGCGGTATCACCAAAATACAAACTGACAGTTGTGCTTATCAGATCATGGTCAATGCCCCGATATGGATATGCGCCTTTTATGAAGGCTCGTCTTCACCCTTCCTGTGCGTCGATTTGTGCAGCGCACCGCTTCTCGCAGGGCTATGCTTTTGTGCATAGCGCTGGGAGAGCATCCCTACTCTCGTGGCGCCTTCCTTAGCTAGACTGTAGTGCATAATTTTGGTCCTCTGCTTATTAATCTTGAATCCTACTGTAAGGCTTGTCAGGTTTAGGTCCTCAATGATGTGTTGTAGTTCGTCACCGTCATTGCTGAAGAGCACAATGTCTTGAAGCCTTAACGTTCTGAGATATTCTCCGTTGATTCTAATTCATTTATCACAGTCTAAGCGTTTGAACTCTTTTCTGGGCATGCAGTGAATAACATCGGGGAGATCGTATCTCCTTGTCTTACTCCTTTCTTTTACTAGAGTTCTTCTGCTCTTTTCATGTATGTTGTGAGAGATGTTCCTTATGGTTTGCACGTATACGCCGTGTCGACGCAAACTTCAGTAACTGCTTGTATTTCTGTGGAACAAAATGCTTTCTCGTAGTCTGCAAAGGCCATAAAGAGAGGTTTGTTAGATTCAGCGAACTTCTCAATTATTAGGTTGATAACGTGGCTGTGGTCCATTCTTGAGTAATCTTTCGCGAAGCCATCTTGTTCCGTTCCTTGGTTGAAGTTGAGTGTTTGTCTTATCATAACGTAAAGTACTTTCTTAAATAGTTTGTATATTACTGGGTGTACGCTAACTGGTGTGTAATACTCCTACTCTATTATGTAAACTTTTCTGCGTACTAGGATTATAACAGCGTTTCTCCAGGTGAGCGGTACAGTAGATGCCGTTATACATTTCGTGAAGAGCGACGTATGTTTTTGAAATCTGTCTCCTGCGTCTTTGACAAGTCGGCTGTTCTGCCGTCTTCACTTGCTGCTTTACCGTGGGGCATGCCTAGGACAGCGTTTCTGACTTCGTAAGTGGTAATACGTGGAACTTCGGTGTCTTCCTCTGATTTTAGTTCTACTTAGTTGCATGGTCGTCTTGATTTCTACTAACATTGCATGGTCTGTCTGAGGGCTGTACAGTTCAAGGAAGAAATCTCCTGATAGCTTGACTATTTCTTTGAAGTTGTTGGTAACGTTACCTTGTTTGTATTTCAGCTTGTCCGCATGGTTTTGTCCTAATCGCAGTATATTTTTGACCGATGCAATGATCATAGCTTTTTCTACTGCTCTGCCCATTTCTCTCAAATTAAAGTTCCTTTTATCTCTTTGCCTCGCTTTACTGATCAGGTCTGATAATTCTGCGAATTCTATTCTATCTTGTGATGCGCCACTTTGATCTGCTGCCGTTTTTATTAGTCGTTAGGATACAACGCTAAACTTGCCTTAACCCCAATCTCAACGCTGTTGGAAAGGTCATTTCCGTTGTGGCTAGCTGCTTCATATTTTTTTGGCTATTAGACATAGGTCTCATCGAAATTGAGGGTGTTGATTTTTAAATCAGCATAACTAAACAATTGTACGAACAGCTTATCATCCGTAACATTGGTGTGTACGAACAAGCACACGGATCGAAAACGAGTACAATTCCTGAGCAAGCGCAGGAGTCCTCCACTCCGACTCCACCGCTCTTCTTGACCGCCACCGCATCCGCTACACAACTCCAGCTGAACCCGCTGACTAAGGAGTCGAAAATGGCATCTGTGCTCACATAATATCTCACAGAAGTGCACAAGACCAGATCTACAACGATTTAAGTTGTGACAGGAGCATCTATTCTTCAGTGCATATGATACCGTCGTTCGACTTTCTCCCACCACACAAAATGTCCACCGCTCACAAGTTTCGGGGCAGAACCTTTATATAATCGGTGAACATCGTATGGAGCATGTGTGCGGCCAGGGCGAAGTGGCAGATTGTGCCAATGGCAAGTGGTCTGTCTCTGGACTTTGACAGACGACGGTGCTAATGCATGGAGGTTGCCGAGCACTACCAAGGGAATAAGGCAACCGAACATTCGCTCTGCAGGCGGCGTTCTTGAACTAGCGCACGCCTTATAGCAGCATGATAGCAGTTCCCGAAATGCTTCGTCATGTAAGTTTTTTTTTTTCAATATTTCGCACGCTTTCTCCACAACGCGGAAAAGATTATTTCGTGGGAGGTATGGTGACGAAAAGAATTGAGTCAGTGGCCTCAGAAGGTGCTTGATAACTTTGCAAATCATACTGACCATGTGCAGCCGATAATGAAAAATGTAACCTAATTAAGCAACAATAAGTAATTTTAATTGAGGGGGAATATAGTAAACCGAGTAAATACGGACTAGGAGGATTTACATGCGCTTATTTCCATTGGATTCCAACGCATCTTCCATGTTTAAACCTTCGCCTTGTTACGTGGCTAATGTATAGTATATATACCGTCATTTCTGGGGCTTTAAGCTCCAAAATGCGCTATGATTATGAGAAGCCGTAGTGGAGGGGTCAGCATATTTTGACCACCTGTGTTCGTTAACGTGCACTGATATCGCACAGTACACTTGAAGGTATCATGTTGCGGTATCACCAAAATACAAACTGAAAGTTGTGCTTATCAGATCGTGGCCAATGCCCCGATATGGATATGCGCCTTTTATGAAGGCTCGTCTTCACCATTCCTGTGCGTCGATTTGTGCAGTGCACCGCTTCTCGCAGGGCTATGCTTTTGTGCATAGCGCTGGGAGAGCATCCCTACTCTCGTGGCGCCTTCCTTAGCTAGACTGTAGTGCATAATTTTGGTCCTCTGCTTATTCATTTTGAATCCTACTGTAAGGCTTGTCAGGTTTAGGTCCTCAATGATGTGTTGTAGTTCGTCACCGTCATTGCTGAAGAGCACAATTCGTCTTCAAGCCTTAACGTTCTGAGATATTCTCCGTTTATTCTAATTCATTTATCACAGTCTAAGCGTTTGAACTCTCTTCTGGGCATGCAGTGAATAACATCGGGGAGATCGTATCTCCTTGTCTTACTCCTTTCTTTTACTAGAATTCTTCTGCTCTTTTCATGTATGTTGTGAGAGATGTTCCTTATGGTTTGCACGTATACGCCGTGTCGACGCAAACTTCAGTAACTGCTTGTATTTCTGTGGAACAAAATGCTTTCTCGTAGTCTGCAAAGGCCATAAAGAGAGGTTTGTTAGATTCAGCGAACTTCTCAATTATTAGGTTGATAACGTGGCTGTGGTCCATTCTTGAGTAATCTTTCGCGAAGCCAGCTTGTTCCGTTCCTTGGTTGAAGTTGAGTGTTTGTCTTATCATAACGTAAAGTACTTTCTTAAATAGTTTGTATATTACTGGGGGTACGCTAACTGGTGTGTAATACTCCTACTCTATTATGTCAACTTTTCTGCGTACTAGGATTATAACAGCGTTTCTCCAGGTGAGCGGTACAGTAGATGCCGTTATACATTTCGTGAAGAGCGACGTATGTTTTTGAAATATGTCTCCTGCGTCTTTGACAAGTCGGCTGTTCTGCCGTCTTCACTTGCTGCTTTACCCTGGGGCATGCCTAGGACAGCGTTTCTGACTTCGTAAGTGGTAATACGTGGAACTTCGGTGTCTTCCTCTGATTTTAGTTCAACTTAGTTGCATGGTCTGTCTTGATTTCTACTAACATTGCATGGTCTGTCTGAGGGCTGTACAGTTCAAGGGAGAAATCTCCTGATAGCTTGACTATTTCTTTGAAGTTGTTGGTAACGTTACCTTGTTTGTGTTTGAGCTTGTCCGCATGGTTTTGTCCTAATCGCAGTATATTTTTGACCGATGTAACTGATCATAGCTTTTTCTACTGCTCTGCCCATTTCTCTCAAATTAAAGTTCCTTGCATCTCTTTGCCTCGTTTTACTGATCAACTCTGATAATTCTGCGAATTCTATTCTATCTTGTGATGGCGCCACTTTGATCTGCTGCCTGTTTTTTATTAAGTCGTTAAGGGATCCGGACAACTTGCTAACACCTTGCTTTGTTGCTTTACCCCAATCTCAATCGCTGTTGGAAAGGTCACTTTCGTTGTGGCTATGTTTACTTCTATATTTTTTTTATTTATTTAGACATACTGCCGTCTCATTGCGAGACATTGCAGGGGTGGGTACAGAATTTGCTTGGAAATCAGGCATAACATAAAACAAATTAGCATACAAGAGAACGCTAAACTGCGTGATTTAACAAGCATATAAAAAAGCAAGTTATACAAATGCGCGTATAACAAATCAACATTGCATCAAAAACACTTGTTAGATGGTAGAAAGGAGGCACAAATATACAAATAGCGCACCACGCATTAGAACTCCAGAGGCACATGCTGACGAATTCTTTCTGCAAATTGTGCGGCAGGTAACTGGCGAAGTGCGCCTTCAAGACCATTCCACGGTTCGACTGTGGATGGGAAAAATGAGTATTTAAAACTATTTAAACGTGGGCGGAATGAGACAACATTAAGGGGGTGATAGCTTCGAGTAGCTCGAGTAGGACGCTTCACAAATGAAACTGGGGTCCGCGATTACCGATGATTCATGTACAATCTTATGTAGAGTGACAAGCCGTTCGCACGTGCGTCGGTGTGCTAGTGTTTCAAGCGATAAGTTATGTGCGTGCGATGAAGGAGAGAAGTGGCGATCGTATCTGCTATATATATAAACCTTATGGCTTTCCTTTGCAAAGATTCCAACTTGGCTACGTCACAAGAGAAGTATGGGGACCAGACAACCGACGCGTACTCCAGGATTGGCCTGATTAGGGTTTTATATGCAGTTAATTTGCAGCCCTTAGTAGCATCCTTCAATGTACGGTTTAAGTAGAATAGTTTACGAAGGGCTTTCGAGTGAGTGCGGTCTATGTGTTTCTGCCAGTTTCAAGTTATGTGTGAAAGTCACTCCAAGGTATTTAAACTCATCTACGTGTGTAATGTTAGTTCCACTGTAACCATAAGGAAAGCGTAACGGCTTAACCTTATTGGAGAAAGTCATAGAGACTGTCTTTGTTAGATTCGTAGATAGTTGCCAGGAATCGCTCCAGGTACAGAACCTAGAAAAAACCTCATTTAAGAGGAACTGGTCAGCACTCTTGGAAATTACAGAATATAGAACGCAGTCATCTGCATAGGCACGTAGTTTAACTGGCGTGTTTTGAATGACCTTCACGACGTCATTAATATAAATGACAAATAAAAGCGGACCCAAAACAGAGCCTTGGGGGACGCCGGATTTAACTTGAACGGCATTGGATTTTGCTTTGTTCAAAGAAACATACTGATGTCTACGATGCAGGTAATCAGCGATCCAAGAAATCAGTGCGTCATTTTTTATTACCTCACGAAGCTTGAGAAGAAGTTTTCTATGACAGACCGAGTCAACAGCTTTGGCGTAATCTATAAATATGGCACCCAGCTGACTTTGATTATTAAGTGCCGAAGCAATGTCATGCGAAAACTCGGCGAGTTGCGTGATTGTCGAGTAACCCGGTCGGAAACCGTGCTGGCAGGACGAGATCACATTATTCTCAGTTAAGTACTTAGCAATGTGTTTGTGTACAATGTGTTCTAGTAACTTACATGTGGTAGATAAGCAATGAAATTGGCCTGTAGTTAGAAATTATTTGTTTGTTACCGGACTTATAGACTGCGATGACATTGGCTGTCTTCCATATGCCAGATGATGCCATATTCCAGATGATTGTTAAGTAGCGAGCATTCCACTCAGAGTAACGTTTAAGATAAATGTTAGGAATATCGTCAGGACCACTGCTCTTGGTTGTGTTAACATTCAACAGAAGGTTATGTACACCTTCATAAGTAATAACAATGTCGGGCAGTGCTGGGAGAGCAGGGAGGGTTAAAAGGTCGGGTGGAGCCATCGTCATCGACGAAAACAGATTGAAAGAAGTTATTGAACGCCTCGGAGATGTAGGAAGGCTCAGAAGACGGGGTGCCATCAATAAGGAATGACGAAGTACTAGAGTCTTTAGGATTGATTGTTTTCCAGAACCGCGAGGGGTTATCTTTGAGAACAGTTGGTAGGGTGACGTTATAGTAGAAATGTTTCGCCTCGTACATTTTTGCTTTTAGTGTGGTTTTTAGTGAGCTTAGAAGACTAACTAAGCGATGGTCTGTGCGGCAGCGTTTACGAACACGTTTAACACGGCGCAGGAGGTGAATGATTTCCCGATTGTACCAAGGATGCCGTCCGTTGCGCTTAACACATTTCGTAGGAACATGACTAGTGATACAGTTGTGAACAATGCCATGAAACATGTTGACCAGATAGTCAACGTCACAGAGGGAACTACGAAACAAAAATTCGTCATACGTAGAAGCAAGCAAATTCACTATAGACGCGTCATCTACTTTGGCCTTTCTTGCCTTTTTTGTAGCAACTGATATAGTTCTTACTTTCTTTAGGTTAAGTACATTCGTTGCCCTTAATAATCTGTGATCGCTACATTCGCACTTGCCTACTACTTCTCTGTCTTGAATTATGCCTAGTTGCTCGCACACTATATAGTGAATTTTATTTTTTGTTTCCCAGTTTGGGCTTTTCCATGTCCACTTCCTATTATTATGCTTCTTAAAGCACTTGTTCATTATCTGGAGACAGTTTCTTTCTGCAAACTCTATTAGCATCTCTCCACAGTTATTCGTATAGCTGACACCGTAGTTGCCAATCGTTTCTTTTCCACTGTAGGTTTGGTCCTACTTTTGCTATAGGATCCCCCATAACTATGGGTTATTTTGTCCGTATTCTTTCCATTGCTAATTCGGTAACGTCGTGTAGCTGTTCTACTTGCTGGTCTTCGCAGCATGTTGTTGGCATATCCCGTTTTTATCGCTTATTTAAATTTATTAGAATGAATGGCGTCCTTTTGTTAATGCTGTAGAATACGTGTACGTTGCCCACTGTATCTTTGTGAATTAGGAACCCGACGCCATATATTATCTTTTGGGGCAACCCTCTATAACACATGATAGGTCCGTTGTTTCATACTGAGCAAGCTTCACCTGCTTTTCCCAATTTCGCAAAGGCGAATGATGTCCCAACTGACGCCTTGCAGCTACTCCAGTAGCTCCGCTAGCCTACTTTTGTTCACGAGAGATCTGGCGTTCAACGTTCCAGCATTTAGTTTCCAGTGACGGCCTCTCGGATCCAGTGATTTTGAGTGCCCTCCGCTGCTTCTCATGGCTCACTGCCGCCGTGGTCAGATGTTCTGCACCCGCTGGACACTGAGGGCCAGGGTTGAATTGCAGAGATCCTGTGGGAGACTGTGGCCAAGTACTGCACCAGGGAAGGGCAATTCCTGTTATGGTGTAGGAGTGAGTCGTAGACAACAGGACGAATGAGGGCCCTTCAGGTGCCCCACCGTCACGGACCCATCTACTGACGTAATTCTCGAAGAGTAAAGAAATTGTACAGGAAGAGATATAAATAAAAACGTTAGAGCCAGAAAAAAAGGGGGGGGGGTGGAGTCGAACTTGTAACCTTTAGCCCTTTAGGTAGCAGCTAGCTGCAACCGTTAACCTTCAGTCATTTAAAGCTTTTCCGGCCCCGTAACTTCTGCCAGCCTTAGTAGTTTTTACAGTGTTTGGTCTCAAAATGTCCGGAAGGATTCATCTTTTGGTGCTTGTGACATCCAGCATGTCACGGTCTATGCAATTTACCGGAAAGCTATGTCGGGCGTGCATGTATAATTCTGCGATCGCATCATTCTACATACTGAGGAAAATATGTTTATCGGTCGTCTTTTTGGCACTATAGGTACGGTGAAAAGACACTTTGGTCTCATTTTGGCAAGTTTTCCTCGTGTCAGTGCTGTTGCTGGGTCCCGGTGTAGGAAAAAAAAAAGAGGGAGAAAGGAACACGGACATCGTTGCTCCATTTGCACAATGGATAACGACCTATAATTTATAATGTCGCATTTACCGGGCGGATTATAACGAAAAACTTGTACAAGGCATAGAATACATCTACACACACACCAGCTCAAACGCACCTTTTTCTATTGCTGCGGTGAAGGCATGAGATCGTCATCATTCAATCACCTTAAGTCGTCACGGGGTTCGTGATCGGCCATCCAGAAGATTTGTGCACAGGTTAGTATTTTACGCCGTTGTGAAGGACAGGAAGGAGTGATATGTGTTTAATAGCGCGCACATGATATTTTCTTCCTGTTGGAAATCTATCTATCTATCTATCTATCTATCTATCTATCTATCTATCTATCTATCTATCTATCTATCTATCTATCTATCTATCTATCTATCTATCATCACTTCCTAGTGAAATGTTATTCTCTGTATGGATTTTCATGAAGCTTCGCGCTGAAAGAACGGGTGGAGGAGTCATCTACTCTTTACGCACATCGGAGATCTTTACGTGTCGGAAATAAAATTGAAGTACTTAAAGATCTTGTAAGACGTTTGACCTTAAGGCTTTACGGAACACATTAAATGGGCACATGAAGCAAACGTGAACTTTCGAACTGTACTTGAACTGTTTTTAAAATAAACTGCTACGCATGGAAGGAGTTCTACGGAAAATGAAAGCAACCTTTTCCTGTGATCATGGACGACGTCATGTCAGATATTTTTTTTGTTGGTATACTGCGGGATAAACCACAGAAAAATATAATCATCTTGAGAAATCTTTTCATGACTGTGATAATGTGGCTACCGCGAGAGTAGGTTGCTCATTTAATGTAATGGCAGTTCTTGTCAGTTGCCTTGTGTATTTCTTTTCGCTCTTAATTTAGTGCCTATTAACACAGCCACAGCTTTCTTGTGCATTTTTCTATAACAACGCCGGCTCTGGCTCAACTACAAGCGTTGTTCAATGAAACGCCGACCTTTCACTTGGGACTCAAGCACCTCCCTAGCTTGGTGGAAAAGTGTACTCTACGCACAGCGCACGCTGTAATAAATACCTGAGTGAAACTGTGCAGTGGTGCGGTGCGCGTAGACGCCGCAAGTGAAGCACATATTTCCCGCTTTCTCTCGAACCTCCCTTTCAAAGAAAGGCGACTCTTCACTGTCTCCTCGTGTTGTCTATTTCATCATAGACTGCATCGCTGCTTTCACACGATAGCCGACACACATCAGTCAATTCTCTGTATCTCCTGGCAAGCGTGGGCGGGGGCACCTTACTGCAATTTTTTTTAGGGGCGAAGTTCCTTAGGGTGTGGGTCTGTCCCTCCTCTGTATGTATGTATGTAGCCACCTCTAGTTTAGTTTATGAATGGCTCAATAGATGGCGTTGTGTGTCCAGGCTGCTACCTGGACAAACGCATCATCATCAGCAGCAGCAGCAGCTACCTCTTTCCTGAAGCCATGCACTACGCCACGAAGCGCACATGGAAACACACACCACGATGACACTAAATACCCAACATTAACGAAAGACTGCCCGTTTTTAACGATGATGATGATGATGATGATGCATTTGTGCTAGCGCTGGCGTCGGAAAACGCGGTGCGCGTTCCGGCCTGTGTAAGGGGCTGCGTAAGACGCTGTGGCCTCTCCCCCTTACTAGAGTGTACTGCACGTTTCTAACGCGTTTGTGCTAGCGTCCCCTTAAACGCGAGATCCCAGCGTTCGAATACAGTGTTTCTCACGTCTTTACATGATGATCGACTGGGCGAATTACACGGAAGATTCACGGTTTGCCGATGATTCACTCCGGAGCTTCGCCCACTCATCATCATTCACCCCGTGGATATGCTGTGATTTTTTTGTTTCATCGAAAACGTAGGACGCCATACGAACACACTGCGTGGAGAGGACCCAGACAGAAATGGTTGCTGAAAATACATAAATGTGAATTCGTTTAAATTAAAGCTTTCCGTGCCACATCGGAAGGTGTCCTTGAACCATCTTGGCATTGCCAATTGGCGCCTTCAGATCGGCCTAGGTACGGTAAAGAAGTATTCATATATTGCATTATTCCAGAGAAGCCAGGAGCGAAACAAAGCCTGCTAACAGCTTATAAGGGATGCATATATATTCCCAAAATGATAATAATTGTTTAGTATATCTGGTCGGGTTAAGTAGGCATTGACACTCGAAAGCGCGACCTCATAGTAGTCGAACCTAATGCATTGCTTGGCTTCAACGTTAAATTACCTAAATTTATAAGAACATGGCAGGTGAAAATAAATTAGACCACATGCATGCGGAGTCAGAAAGGGGGTAAGGTGGTAATATCCATTATCAATCTCTGTTGTGCGTGTTACAGTAGGGTCAGTCTGGAACTGCAGTCGATGGTTCGTGCTTAGCGCGTTTCAGGGTGCTAACGCTGCCGTGCGCAACTGCTAGTGACTTGGTCGTTTTTCATCTCGCACTTTTTGTTAGGAGTACAAGACAATTCAATACATCGCATTTTTTATAATGGAAGTACGTTATTTGCTCTCAAATGAAAGTGTTCTATTACTTTCCCATTGATCATACTGCGTTTATGCAACCGTTCAAAATTACGCTAAACATTTATTGTATTGTAAGTAGGTGAAATCAGCTTAACCAACAGTCTCGACAACGATGGATAATACTAAGTTGATTGCATATCGAAACGCGCACGTTTATTTTATTTTCTTTTGGTGTGTGGCACAGGTTAGCTGGGATACATTGTATCATGCGATATAGAGAGAAGTAATGCAGAATGAGTTATATTAAGGTGGACTATGATAGACTAAGGCAGACTAAGACGATTTAAGACATGATAAGGGCGAATAAAGATGCATTTCTCGGATTGAAGTGAATTAAGATGGATCAAGAGTGATTAAGGTGTGCTTTGGTGCACCAAAGTGAAATAACGCGAATTATGATTAATCTAGTAGGATTAAGGTCGATTATCCTGCAATAAAGCACATTATTTATTTATTTATTTATTTATTTATTTATTTATTTATTTATTTATTTATTACAAATACTTTCAGAACCCGAAGGCATTACTCAAAGGAGTGGTAAGTATCCACATAAAAATGTGCAAAAATACATTTCTAGAAAAAAAATAACAAAATGCAATGTCTTCAATGGCACCGCTGAAGTTCATATGCGTAATTGCTGCAATGAAGGCGGGAAGGTGGCTCCACACTTTGTTGGTCTAGGGGATAAAAGAATCGTTGTATAGGCTTCTTCGGCAAAGTGGGACAGCAACCTTAAAGTTGTGGTCCACGCGTGATGAAATGTACTCAGGTTGAAGAGAAAGGGGGCTTTCTAACTCTTCATTTTGATGACAAGTTTTGTGAAAGAGACAAAGACATTTACGACCTAAAGACAGATTAGGCAGTTGTGTTGTTCATTGTAGACACAGAAGCATAGCGGGAGTATTTGGACAAAATAAAGCGGATGGCGCGAATCTGAACAGATTTGAGTGTGTTAATTAGTACGGTGTGATTGGGGTCCCACATGTTGCATGCGTATTGCAATTACGGACTTACTAGAGTTTGATACAGAATTAATTTTAAAGAAGAAGGTGCTTTAGAAAAATTGCGGCGCAAGCAGCCAAGAGTGCGGTTAGCATTGCATGTTACATAGTAAACTTGCATGTTCCAGGAGATGTCGATAGCGATATAAATTCCCAGGCATTTGTAGGAATTCACGGAATACAAGGCGACTTCTTGAAGGTGAAACATGTAGTGTGTACTGTGAAGGCGTCGCGTTATTCTCATGACTTTGCGTTTACTGATGTTTAGTTGCATAAGCCCTTTATCACACCATAGGTAAAATTTGTTCAGATCACTTTGGATATTTAATGATCAGAGGAGTTCGTTATTTTGTGATAAATAACAGTCATCTGCGAAAAGTTTAATTGATGAAAAAACAATAGTGTTTGGGTGGTCATTAGTGTAGATAAGAAAGAAAAATGGGCCCAGCGCAGACCCCTGTGGCACACCAGACATAACAGAGAAAGTGCAGAGGAATAATTGTTAGCAGTGACATATTGTGCTTGGTTTGAAAGAAAGTCTTTAATAATTATAGAACACTCGAAAAGCTGGAGCCGGTGTCGCAGCAGTGAAACGGCCAAGCTGCTCTTTAGGGCATCGCTTTACTCTATCTAGCAAAGCGTAGGATGGAGTGAAATATATTGCTCACTCTTCAAGAAATGAGAGTGATGTGGCCTTTGAAATTTACCCTCATCTGAGAGAGTGAAATGTCTGTATACTCTTGTGGCGTAAGAGAGTAAAACGCAATTTTACTCCTGCTTCACACGGTTGATGCTTGCCCGGGCAGCACTGAAGCTCGAGCCGATATTCGTTTTAGGCGGCCGAGTGAAACCCTCCCGCGGCGCAGTGTTGCCGACAACGGCCCGATATCGGCTAAGCCACTTGCGATGGTCGAGAAGATGGGGCCTGCGCTGCCGCCTCTAGGCCAATGTTGGCTTAGTACGTGCAGTGCCGGGCCTATTTTGCCATTTGCCATAGCACAGCTGGCATCGGCTCTGCCTACCACATTTATCGGCAAAATGGGGCCTAGATTGCTGCAAACAGGCCGATATCAAAGCTCTTCTGTCCTCTTGTTTCTTCACGCGTTATTGCATGTGTGCACTATGAACTAACCTGCCTAAGTCAAGCTGTTGTTGATGACGTGCCCCTCGACTACATTTCGTCATTGCGTTCGCAAAACTAGTGCATTTCGTTCGAAAGCAGCTCCAATACAGCCCAGTACATGTATCGCAGCTCGCATAGGCTGAACTGCGGAAAACAGTCTGTATAGTGCTTGGGTAAACCTCCATTCTCTCTCGTACCACAGACACGATAGACTAATGATTTCTTAATATTTCCAGGCGCTGCGTATATTTCCGCCCTTTCTTTCATTTTTATGTCGTGCACCGACCGTCAGTGCGTTCTTTCGATACCTTTCGATTTCCTTTACATATCGGCCATATTTGTGAGCAGAATATGTCGAGCTTGACTGCATGCTCTGTGCATGTGAGTGTCGAATTTGTCATTGACGTTCGTATGAGACTATGACGTTGATATACGCTTAGATGTGCGTTTTCTGGTATTTAACAAATAATTTGTTGATAACCATTATGAGTAAAAGAAGAGCGCCAGTAGAGGCAGACACAGTACAGTAGTTTTTCTCGTGCGGGAACGCAGCACGACAAGCCATATTGCTGCACGCCATATTCGGCATGAACACTTGATATGTAGAAATGCTCTCTTTCACGTTTTGTAACCACTGCAAAAAAAAGAAAGACAGAAAAATGCGCGTATCGCGTATTCTGGCTGCTTCTAAGGCAGCAGAAAATAAACACAAAAAATAGAGTGGGTGAATGGGGGGAGGGAGAACGCGCGTTGCCTTCGGAGCTGGCCACTGTCGTCACGGCTGATCTACGCACCTGCATTGTGGGCATCTGCAGTTTGTAAAGAAGGCCGTTCTGAATCTGCTTTTGGTGCCCCGAGCTCCCTTCGGAGGGAGGACCACACAGTGTTCTCAGAACTTGCATTCCGTGCACTGTCGTCGCGGCTGCAAAAACAAGCACCTCACCAACATGCAAGGTGCACGAACAAGTTTCAGCGGGCCTACGCAGTCTGCCTACGCGTGTTGGGGCATGTACCGCGTTTATCGATCATTGAATCTTCATTCGACCATTTCTTGGCGAGTGTTCTTCCTAAGACATTGCCCATCCTGTGACAGTGATTGTATGTAAACACAACAATGAGCCTTTTGGTGAGACTACAGTGTCGTCGCCAAATTTGACTCAAAGCTGAAGAGTGCACAGCGGATGCAAAAATTCGGTAAGTCGCTGGGCAGTTTTTCCACATGGGACATGTCACTTTTCTTGCGAGAGCAAAGCACTGGTTCCGCCATTATATATTATTTGTATCGTGAGGTGCGTAGGTTGTTTATTTTCGAATTCTCTAATACCGAAGCAGAGTTGTCCTAAAGCACTTTCTCTTCATATAGTTAATACTGTTATTGTATCAAACACTTATTGTATGGTGACTTACAGTTCTTGTAAATTTTTATACCTTTATTTTTAAACGAAGCGTGATACCGAAAGCGCTCCTTGGTGTAGGATTCAGGAAAAGTGGTGAAACATTGCTTTGTTTTGTAAGGTCATGAGTTGAGGAAAGAAATATTTATGAGAAATGAGTATGCGGAAACACAACGAGGGGTAGCGTTTGTGAGCACCAACCCGTTTTTAGCTACAAGGAAATCCGTATGAATTTCCTTGCGAGTGGGTGGGGCGATGGCAGAATGAATGTTTGATACAAGCACAGGATTAATTTATGAAGAGAAAGTGCTTTAGGGACAGTGCTGCTTCGTTACAAAGAAATTAGTATGAATTGTAGCTTTGTGCCACGTGCCATCGTGTTTCCAGCAGCTTACAGAGCCTTGGTCAACGTTGTTGGTTTTGTGGACAACTATATATGACTCTGCTGCTATGATTCCATGTCACATGTACCCTGAAGACGCCTACTCCACTTATATTTTTTAAGGCGTGGGAGGGGAGGTATAGGAGCGCTGGTTCACTTCTAGGTGTGAATGATCAATGTAACGGTCTCCATTTTCAATCTCGTGTTTACGAAGAGTACATACGACAGTTCGGCACGCAATGTCATTTTCAATATAGCATTGAAAAGATGCACCTGCACTAACACCTGTTGATGATGCACCTTGCACCTATTATTTAAATCCATTTTTTCCCTAAAAGACCCCATCCTTTATGTGTTACGTCTCACGTCTACATGTTTTCTTTCCGATGTAAGCTAAAAATATGGAATTTATGCAACACAAAATGAACCTATTTCAACTAATATGCCACTTGTAAAGTTATTTTTAAAGAGAACCTTTACTAATGTATCTTTTCCACTTGGATAACTAAAGCGGCACGAAGCTAGGATCTGGTGTTTGATTATTGAACACAGAATCATTATTTAGTTAAAAGGACAATTTTCTCGCTGCTTTCTAATGTAGTGTCCGATTATGAAATCTTTCTGGCATTTCTTCATTTTCCCGCATATGTTTATAAGTCGCACTAACTGCCCACAAGTTGCATAGAATGTTAGTATTATGTTGTGCTCTATAGCTGTGCTAACTTTTCACACCTTTTCTCGCAGGTTACACCCCTGCCGAGGCTTTTCCGCTACGACGGTGTAACACGACAGTATTATACCGTCATGTTATCAATGCACAGTGCAGAAAATAAATGAAATAGTGCTTTTCCCTGTAAACCTCTCTACTTGTCTTATTTGTTGTTGAGAACGCATTAATAGAAAATACAGGGGATACCGTTAGCCCCACTTATTGTTTTAATAGGCTTTCATGTATGCGTAAGATGCACATCCGAACAAACTGATTGATTGATGGATTTGTGGGGTTTAACGTCCCAAAACCAGCTCTGATTATGAGAGACGCCGTAGTGGAGGTCTCCGGAAATTTTGACCACCTGGGGTTCTTTAACGTGCACTGACATCGCACAGCACACGGGCCTCAACATTTCGCCTCCATCGAAATGCAGCCGCCGCTGCCGGGATACGATCCCGCGACCTTCGGATTAGCAGCCGTGTACCATAACCACTAGACCACCGTGGCGGGGGTCTGAACAAGCTACTGTTGGCCCACCTGATAATGCAATATTGCGGCTGTTAAGCCCTTCGAAGATGGGAAAAGACAAAAATTACATCCCGAAACAACGCATTACACTTGGATTAAACCACCAGAAACACGATAATGGCTGCGAACGGTCACGGCCGGGGTTTTGCGATGTCGGCTGGGCCGACACCACGCCAAAAAAGCCCGAACGCTGCCACAATCCGTAAATGGTACCAAGCCATATTCGACCCACGCTGGCTGGCCAAATATGACCCATGCATGCTTGCCGAATTCGACCCATGCTGGCTGGTCAAATTCGACCTATGCTGGCTAGGCGAGTTCGACCCACACTTGCTTTGCCACAGTAGAGCCATCCTGGCTGGCCATCATCCGGCAGATGTGGGTCAAAGTAGCGCGAGCGCGATTTGCCAACTTAGGCCCAATATCGCTCCTGACTTTGGCCGACTTCACGCCTACGTCAGTCCTATGTCGGCATGCTGGCGACATAGGACAACATTGGCAGCCGAAAACATGCCGGGATGGGAGCGGAGGATTAAAGAAAACAGCTGCTTTGTGAAGTGTTTTTCGATGCAACTTGCAGCGACATTCCTACGACTTCCGCGTACAAGCATACAACGTCACTCGTACAAACACGTGTAGTGTACGTTTAACGAACGGTGCCTTCCCAGACTACGAGCCTCAATCGACGGCAGCCATCGCGAGCTTCCTCTCCTGTGTTTCCCGATCGAACAGCCGTACCTGCGCTAGTGAAACCAGCCAGCCTACACGCCTCGGCTTCTTCGCTTACATGTTCGAAACGAAGAGGAATACACTTTCAGCATTACAGTAAGTTGTGAACGTCGACGGCTCGTTTCCGAAGATTCACTGGATATAACTTGTAAAGAAGAAGGCTTCGCTACGCCTTCTGCGTCGAGCCGTATGACGGCCATGGGCGCGTGGACGGCGAAAGTGCCGTGACTGCGATCTGTCTCGTTTGGATGTCTGGTAAGTACATCATAGTACCCTGGACAGTTCTGATGGTAAGGACCTATATTTCATTTGTGTGCACAGTAACGAGGGGTTCGTGTTTTCTGGTCGCCAGCGGTTTTTCGCCGTACAGCCGTGCTCGACTGACTCGAAAGGCGACGCCGTCGGAATGAAGCGGGTGGTAATGGGGGACTCAGCTGCCGGTTTTCTTTGCTGGCGGTGATGAAATTCAGCCGCTATTGTGTGCGTACGTGCTTACTCATGTGCATTTTACATATTCGCGAACCAGCACTGTGAACGCGGGTTTACCCGTAAAACAGAATGCGAGTTCATGATTCCAATGCATTAATCTAAAAGACATTGTATATTCCGCCCGTTCAGCTTAACACATCTGTGTGGCGAATGGCCACCTACGAGCCAACGCTAAATATACACTAGTTTTATGGATACTATTTGGTTAATTACGCAGAACAGTATTTTACCACTGGCGCTGCATAGCAGGGCAAGTATACGGGTTATATATACGACACTCCAGTGTAAGACTGTGTATCTCGAGGGTGCTGTGGGTTGTGTGCTTTGCTGTGGCTGTATGATTGGCGCGTATGTAGGGTTTGTCATGCAAATCCGCATGTTCTATGTTCAGACTGATGTAATTAAACGCGCGCTGATTGTAGCGTGCTCAAAAAACTCAGTGTTAGCTTTCTTTTAGGGGCGAAGCTCCTTAAGGCGTAGGCTTGTCTGCCGTGGTTGTCCATCGTAGCCACTTCGTCTTCATCGAACGCTGAGCTGCCTCGAGCGCTGGCACGCGCTCTTGTGTCACGAGTTCACGCCGGTTCCTCTTCATCGCCTTGTGTCATGAGTTCACGCCGGTTCCTCTTCGTCTACTCCGGCATCACTCAGTTTCGGTTTCGTTTCGTATTACACCACAATAGAGTTTAAGTAGTTGTTCACAACTTTTCTGGAAGGTAGAAGATGCGAAACGAATACCACAGTGTTCTAGAGAACTCAGTTGTCTGTCCATACAGCACGAAGCATGGCTAAATTCACGCTTCTTAATATGCTATGACTTTCTCTGTTGCCACGTTTCGTACACTTCGAACTTTGAGTTGTTCGTGAGCATAGAACTTATTTCCTCTACCGCTATTTAACTTTCCCAAGAAATGTCTTAACTCCTTCCCTGATCTTTTTCTGCATTTAGTGTACATCAGTCTCGCGTCGAAGCAGTGTTTGGTTTGCCCTTTCCTCACATGAAACCCTGCGAAACCACTCCAGCACGCGTCCTCAATGCCCCTAGGCGAAAAGGCGCCAGAGATCACGCAAGCAGCGAAGAGACGGCGAACGTGGCAGGAAGCTACTAGGATTCCCTTCGGCGTTTCTTGCTCTCCATGAACGCAATAAACTTAAGAAGCCCGTGTCGCAGAGAAATCGTTAAGTTCGTTGTTTGTGAACAAGAAATAGCTGCGGTGTTGCCTGATCCAGAAATATCCCGATACACGCAAGTGTAGTAGGTTAGGGCGTGGACAGGAAGCGTAGCAGTGAAAAGAGGAAGAAGTTGGCACTCGCACTAGCTCTGCTTGGAATAAGTTTAACTTCTTCTAACTTGTCCAACAGTATTGATTGTTTCCTGAGTCTTTCTTTCTTGTAACTGCCTGGTTCATGGCCAATCCCCCACAGGAGGTGTGCACCATTCAATTTGGTTACATCCACATCTACACTTGTCACTTCAGCTATGCTAGACGTGAAATATATGCCTCACTGGCTCAACACTGATTGAGTAGCTTCCAGTTGTGGGTAGCGTTTGTTGAGCAACGCTGTAGGGCATTGCTGAAGATGAAGGGGAAGTCTGGGTACGGAGTTCCAGGATGCAAAAGAGAACCAATATTCCCCACCAGTTCACGCGGTGACAAGTGTTTTTTTCGTGCACAGACTGTATAGTTCCTGTGTGTTGTTGTGTTACTTATAAAGACTAGGACTAGGTGACAAAGCTAAAGTTTGAAGTCAGCTCAGATTTATGTCTTTTCTTCTTGTGTCTTGATTGTGTACTCGTCGCTACCCTTACAAAACAGATAGAGGGGCCTTAGCCATGCTACCGCCGCTTTTTTCGCCTGGTTCGCCGGCTGTGTGTCCTGCGTAGGGGGAGAGCTTCGGCGAAAGGCTAGTTGCTCTGAACAAAACATAGCTTGCATGCGCATACGCACACTACACGAACCGGAGCAACTTGCAGATTCGCTGCTAAATCATAGTAGCGGTACATGAAATGTGCGCCTCCATGGGTATCAAAACTCCACAAGCAGCAACAACGTGCCTCTGCGTGTTGGGCGCAGCGCAGTTCAATGCCAGATAGGATCCCACAGTGCCATTCCAGAAAGGCCATTTCCCGCTGAAGTAGCTAGTCTTATTCCATATAATAATCAGTGAGTTCCTATCTCACGCTCTCTTCACCATTCTGGCATGACGGTGTTTTTTTCTGTGCCCTAAATCAAATAGTCCAGTCTAAAGCTGCGGGGTAAATCGCAACGCAAGGCCATGAAATGATGTGCTAGATGTGGAGGCGTGAATGGAGGCAGCTGCTGCATCTCCTTTGGACCATAGCACACCATATGATACAGGTACGATATTCGACGGCTGTTGCTTTTAAACGCAGCATACTGAAGCCTCTTATCATCTGTCAGGGTTAGAGTGTACCGTCGAATGAGGGCATGGACTCGAAGAACGAGCAGTATTCCTGAGCAAACGGATGAGCCCCACTCCGATTCCACCAGTCTTCTTGAGCGCCACCGATTCCGCTACATAACATCGAGCTGAACCCGCTGACTGAGGAGTCGAAAATGATTCCTGTGAGCACATAATATCTCTAGAAGTGCACCCAACCAGATGTACAACGATTTCAGTTGTGACAAGGGAATGTATTCTTCAGTCAATATGATACCGTCGTCCGACTTCCTCCCACCACGCAAAAAGGTCCACCGCTCACACGTTTCGGGGCAGAACCTTTATATAAACGGTGAACAACGTATGGAGCATGCGTGCGGCCAGTGCCAAGTGGCAGATTGAGCCAATGGCAAGTCGCTCTCTCTGCACTTTGACAGATGACGGTGCTAATGCATACAGCTTCTCGAGCACTGCCAAGGGGATAAGGCATCCAAGCAATCGCACTGCAGGCGACCTCCTTTAATTACTGCACACCTTATAGCAGCACAATTGCAGTTCTAGGAATGCTTCGTCATGTGAGTTTCTTTTTCATATTTCGGAAGCTTTCTTCACAAAGCGGAAAAGATTATATCGTGGGACGTATGGTAACGAAAACAATTAGGGTCGGTGGCTGCTGAATGTGCTATATAACTTTGCAAATCACACTTAGGATGTGCAGTCGATAATGAAGGAAGTTATCTAATTCAGCATCAATAGTAATTGAGGGGGAATATAGCAGCCCTAGTAAATACGGAATAGGACAATTTATATGGGCCGAGTTCCATTCGATTTCAACGCACCTTTCATTTTTGAACCTTGGTCATGTTACGTGTGAGAGTGTATTGTAATATGCTTTCATTTCTGGGGCTTAACGAACCAAAACGAGCTATGATAGATGCCTTAGGGAAGGTGTCCACAAATTTCGACGACCAGGGTTCTTTAACGTGCACTCACATCGCACAGTACAATTGGCGGAGGTGTCATGTTGCAGTATCACCATAATACAAAGTGAACTTTGTGCTTATCAGATCTTTCCCAATGCGCCGATATGGATATGCGCCTTTTATGAAGGCTAATCTTCACCATCAGTGTGCGTTGATTTATGCAGTGCGCAGCGTCTCGCAAGGCTATGCGTTTGTGCATAGCGTCAGAAGGGCATGCCCACTCTCGTGGCGCCTTCCTTAGCTAGGCTGTGGAGCATAATTCAGCTCTTTTTCCTGTTAATTTTTAATCCTATTTAAGGCTTGCCAGGTTTAGGTCCTCAGTCATGTGTTCTTGTTCGTAATCGTCATTGCTGAAGAGCACAATGTCGTCTTCGAACCTTAATATTCTCAGATATTCTCCGTCTATCCTAATTCTATTTTTATCCCAGTCTATGTGGTTGAACACTTTTCCTGGGCATGCAGTGAATAACATCGGGGAGATCGCATCTCCTTGTCTTACTCCTCTCTTTTACCAGAATTCTTGTGCTGTTTTCATTTATGTAGTAGGAGTGTGGCTGTGCAATCTTTGTAGATTTTGCTGATGGTTTGCACGTGTACGTCAGGTATATATCGTGTCGATGCAAAGCTTCAATAACTGCTTCTATTTTTGTGGAACCAAATGCTTTCTCATAGTCTACAAAGGCCATAAAGGGAGGTTTGTTATTTCAGCGAACTTGTGAATTATTAGGATGATAACATGGCTGTGGTCCATTCTTCAGTAAACTTTTATAAAACCAGCTTGTTCCATTGTTTAGTTGAAGTTGAGTGTTTCTCCTATCCTAGGATAAAGCACTTTCGTAAATAGGTTGTATATTACTAGGGATACGCTAAATGGTGTTTAATTTTTTTAACTCTTCTGTGTCACCTTTTCTGTGCACTAGGATTATATAAGCATTTCTCCAGGTGAGCGGTACACTAGATGCCGTGATACATTTCGTGAAGAGCCACGCATGTTTTCTAAAGGTGTTGCTTTCGTCTTTGATCAAGTCGGCTGTTACGCGGTCTTCACCTGCTGCTTTACTCTGGGGAATTTTTATGACAGCCTTTCTGACTTCGTCAGTGGTGATACATCGAACTTGAATGTCTTCCTCTGATTTCATGTTTGCTGAGTTGCATGGAATCTTTTGATTTCTACTAATGTTGCATGGTCTCTCTGAGAACTGCACAGTACAAAGCAGAACCTTCTGATACCTTTACTATTTCATTGAAGCTGTTGGTAACGGTAAGTTGTTTATATTGTTACGAAGCATTCCTGCTCGGCGAAAGGGCGCCATCCTTCACGTGGCAGTGTGCGCAGATAAGTGACGAAGACGACGACTGGGGGACCGCTCGTGTTGTTGCTGCCTTTTGCTGCTGTTCGTCCATCTTGGCTGCAACGGCCGCTACCTGTATAAATATAATCTGTAAATACATTCTTTCACCGTTCTTGCTAGTGAGCACTCTGTTCCTGCACGTGGCATTTTGGTGGAGGTGCGTATGCATTTGCTTGTGGCCTAATTGCAGTATTTTGACCGATGTAATGCTGATACCTTTCTCTACTGCTCTGTCCACTTCTCTCAAATTAAAGTTCCTTGCAAGTCTTTGCCTGGCTTTGTTGGTTAGCTTTGATAATTCTGCGAATTCTATTTTATCTTTTGAAGGCACCACTTTGATCTACTGGTTTCCTTAATGTCTCTTAAGGAGCCGCAGAACTTGCTTACGTCTTATTTCGCCGCCGACTTCAATCGCTGTTTGAAAGGTCACTTTCGTTGCGGCTTTGTTTACTTCTTTTAAATCTTCATTGTTGTCGTCTGAAGCATCGAGCGTTTTTAGTGCGACATTAAATTCTTGTTTCTTTGCTTTGACGACCTCTAGGTGTCCCTTTTTTTCTGGTAACTAATATAGTTCTTACTTTCGTTAGGCTAAGTACGATATTTGCCCTTATAATCTGTGATGGTTACATTTTCAATTTCCTACTACTCCTCTATCTTGAATTATCCCTCGTTGTTCGCACACTGTAATGTGAATTTAATTTCTTGTTTCCCAGTTAGGGCTTTTCCATGTCCACTTCCTATTCTTATGCTTCTTAAAAAACTTCTTCATTATTCGGAGTCAGTTTCTTTCCGCAAACTCTACTAGTATATCTCCACGTTTAAGCCTACAGCCGATACCGTAGTTGCCAGTCGTTTCTTTTCCATTTTGCTTTTCCCTACTTTTGCGATAAAATCCCCATTAACTTTTGCATCTTGTGTCCGCATTCTGTTCACTGCTAATTCTATATCTTTGTGTAAATGTTCTAGTTGCTTGTCGTCGTAGCTTGTTTGCACATATACCTGGATTGCCTTAGGTTTATATCACTTATTTCAATTTATTAGAATGAATGACGCACTTTCCGTAATGCTATAGAATTTGTCTACGTTTCTCATTATATCTTTGTGAATTAGGAACCCGACGCCATATATTATCTTTTCCGGCAACCCTCTATAGCAGATGATATGTATGTTGTTCAATACTGTGCAAGCTTCACCTACTCTCACAATTTCGCAAAGGCCAATGACGTCCCAACTAAAGCCTTTCAGCTGTTCCAGTGGCTCCGCTAGCATAGTTTTGCTCGAGAGAAATCTTGCGTTGACGGTTCCAAGTTTTAGTTTCCAGCGGCGCCCTTTCGGATCCAGTGATTTTTAGCACCCTCCGCTGCTTCACGTGGCTGACCGCCGCCGTGGTGAGATGTTCTACTTCCGATGGACACTGAGGGCAAGGGATCAATTGGGGACGTCGTGTTGGAGGTTGTAACCAAGTACAGTACCAGGGAGGCAAATTCCTGTTGTGGTGTACACTCTTAGCACGGTGACCTATAGCTTATCTTTGGGTACACATAAATGTGAAAGTATGTGCCTTTACTAAAGGTTAAAGCTCTTTAACCTTTATTAAAGAGTACAGGCTCACATTTTTGTGTATCCATAAAACGAACTAAAGGTTAACGTGCTGATGGAGTAGGAGTGAGTCGTAGACAGAAGGACGAATGAGGTCCTTTCAGGTGCCCGACCGTCGCGGACCCATTTGGCGACCTGATTCGAGAACGGTAAAGAATGTTTAGAGGAAGAGCTACTAATAAAAGGGTTAGGAGCCAAAATAATGGGGGGAGGGGGAGCTTGGAGTCGAAACTGTAACCTTGAGCACTCTAGGTCACAGCTTAGCAGCAACCGTTAAACGTACAGTCGTTTGAAGCCTTTCCGGCCCGCTAACTTCTGCGAGCATTAGTATATTTTACAGTGTTTGGTCTCAAGATGTACTGAATGATTCATCTTTTGGTGCTTGTGACATCCAGGTTGTCACGGTTTGTATAATATTACCGGAAAGCTAGGTGGGGGTGAATGTCTCCTACTGCGATCGCAAGTTTTTATGTACTGAGTAAAATGCGTTTATCGAACCTCTTCTTTTTCTTCGGCACTATAGGTACAGTGAAAGACGCTTCGATCTGATTTTGGCAAGTTTCCTCGTGTAAGTGCTCGTGCTGGGTCCCGATGTAGGAAAAAGAAAAGAGGGAGAAAGAAAAAAAGGACATTGTTGCTGGATTTTCGCAATGGATAACGATACTATAATTTCTGATATCGTATTCAACGGGCAGATTACGACATAAAACTTGTACAAGACGTACAAAACATCTATACGCACACGCCAGCTAAAACATCCATTTTTCTATTGTTGCAGTTAAGGCGTGTGATCGTCGTCATTCAATCACGTTACGTAGTCACGTGATTCGTCATCGGTTATGCAGACGATTTGTGCACAGATTAGCATTGTACGCCGTTGTGACTGACAGGAGGGAGTGGTATATCTCCTAATAGCGTGTACGATGTTATTTCCGTCCTGTTGTGAATTTAGTCATCTATCTATCTATCTATCTATCTATCTATCTATCTATCTATCTATCTATCTATCTATCTATCTATCTATCTATCTATCTATCTATCTATCTATTATCACTTCCTAATGAAATGATATTGTCTGTATGGATTTTCATGAAGTTTCGAGCTGCAATAACGGGTGGACGAGTTATCTACTTTTTACGCACATCGGAGACATTTACGTTTCGGAAATACAATTACAGTCCTTAAAGATCTTGTAAGGCGTCTGACCTTAACGCTTTACGGAACACTTTGAATGGGCACATGAAGCAAACGTGAACTTTCGAGCTGTACTTGAACTGTAGTTCATACAAACAGCTAGGCATTGAAAGAGTTCTAGGGAAAATGAAAGCAACCTCTTCCTCTGGTCTTACACGACGTCATCTAAGATATTTTTCTTTGTATACGCGGGGAATGAAGTACAGAAAAATGTACTGATCATGGGAAATCGTTTCATGACTTTGAAAATGCCTCGTTTTCATCTTTTATATGTGGCTACCGCAAGAGTAGGTTGCCCATTTAATGTAATGGCAGTTCTTGTCCGTTGCCTTGTGTGTTCCTTCTCATTCTTAATGGAGTGCCTATTAACCCAGCCACTCCATTCTTGTGCATTTGTCTATAAAAGCTTCGGATTGGGGTTCAGTCACAAGCGTTGTTCAATGATATGTCGACCTTTCACTTGGTCTTTAGCCACCTCGCGAGCTTGGTAGAGAAACGTACTCTACGCACGATGCACGCTGCAATGAACGGCTGAATGAAATTGTGCTGTGGCGCGCTGCGCGTAGACGCCGCAAGCGAAGCACGTATTTCCCGCTTTCTCTCCGAACCTCCCTTTCAAAGAAAGGCGACTCTTCAATGTCTCCTCGTCTTGTCTACTTCATCATAGACTGCATCGCTGCTTTCACACGATAGCCGACACACATCAGTGAATTATCTGGGACCGCTGGCGCGCGTGGGCGGGCGCACGTTACGGCAATTTCTTTTTGTTTCATCGAAAGCGTGGGCGCTATACACACACTCTGTGTGGCGAGGACCCAGACAGAAATGGTTGCTGAAAATATATAAATATGCATTATTTTAAATTAAAGCTTTCCCTGCCTCATGGGAAGGTGTCCTCGAACCATCTCGGCGTTAAAAACTGACGCCTTCAGATGGGTCTAGGTACGGAAAAAAGTACTGCATAAATGTTGCATTGTCCCAGAGAAGCCCGGAGTGAAAGAAAGCCTGCTAACTGCTCATAAGGGATGCATATGTATTCCCAAGATAATAATAATCGCTTAGTAATTGTGGATGGTTTAAGTACGCAATGACACTCTAAAGCGCGACCTCATAGTAGTCGAACCTCATGAATTGCTTGGTTTCAATGTGAAATTACCGAAATTTTTAAGAATATGGCTGGTGAAAATAAATTAGTGAGACCACATGCATGGGGAGACCGAAAGGGCGAGAGGCGGAGATATCCATTATCAACCTCTGTTGTGCCTGTTACAGTAGGGTCAATCTGCAACTGCAGTCGATGGTTCGTGCTTAGCGCGTTTCAGGGTGCTAACGCTGCCATACGCAAGTGCTACTGACTTGGTCGTTTTTCATCTCGCACTTTTTGTTAGGAGCCCAAGACATTCAATACATCGCATTTTTTATAATGGAAGTACGTTATTTGCTCACAAATGAACGTGCTTTACTAATTCCCCATTGAGCATATTGCGTTTATGCAACCGTTGAAGCGATGGCTAATCATTTGTTGTCTTGTAATTGATTGCATATCCGTAAGCAAGTTGATTACATATCGGTAACGCGCACGTTTATTTTTTTTCCTTTGATGTGTGGCACAGGTTTGCTGGGATACTCTGTATAAAGAGATATATAGTGAAGTAATGCAGAAGAATGCAGGTTAGGGTGGACTATGACAGACTAAGGTAGACTAAGACGAATTCAGACATGATTAGGGCGAATGAAGATGCATTTCCGCGAATTGAAGCGAATTATGATGGATCAAGAGTGATTAAGGCGTGCTGTGGTGCATGAAAGTGGAATGATGCGCATTATGATTGAATAAATTGGATTAAGAGCGATTATGGTGCATTAAAGCACATTATGATAGATGTAAACGTGAACGTTTGCAAGGGGAATCTCTAAGTGGGAAGAGTAATCGAACACTTTAAACAAAGTGTCACGAGCCATGGACGTATTTATTCGAAATATATAAAAAGTACCGACGTTCCGGAACAAGCTCGTCCCCTTTCCTGGGGTGACGTCAGTCACCAGATGGTAACATATACATAAGCGCCCTGCTCCGTGTGTCAAGCGGGGGATGCAACTTTTATTCTCCGACATGTGGCGAGTTTCTGTAAAATAAGCGCTAGACAGCGCACCTGAGGACCGCTTGGTGTTCGCAGGTGCCGCCAGTATGTACCACGCTTACGCAAGGAGCTGCGTAAGGCGGTTAGCTCCTACGTCCATGACCCTAGAGTAGTCGAATCAGATGCAGCGGTCACGCGCCTCATCGTACTCTATTCTCTCCTTAAAAGCAGACAGATAGATCTCCCCGTACAATCTGCATACGGGCGAGTTTCCACAGGAGCCGGTGCCGCCATCTTAGTTGTAGTACTGAGAGCGTATACAGCGAAGAGACGACAAATGTGGCAGGAAGCATCTGGAATTCGTTTCGGCGTTTCTCGCTCTCTATGAACGCAATTAACTTAAGAACACTGTGTCGCAGTCAAATCGTTGTATTCATTGTTCGTGAACGAGAAATGGCTACGGCAATGCCTGTGCCCGAAGTATCGCGATATGCGCGAACGTAATATGATAGGGCAAGGCAGGAAGAGTGCCAGCGAAAAGACGAGGAAGTTGGTGCTCGCGTTTGCTCCACTTTGACCCCTATATTTCATTCCTATATTTCTCACCGAATTAATCGCCATAATAGCTTTACGAAAACTGAATACCACAATTAAAGTGGTTGCTATTCTTACTGACTCTTTATCTGTGTGCTCTTCTCTGTCTGGGCCTGGGGAGTCGCCTGCATTAAAGCTCTTCTGTCTTCTATCTCCTGATCACCTGAAATGTATTCACTTAATCCCGGTACCTGGCCGTAAAGGTTTGTTTTTAAATGAAATTCCCGATTCATTAGCAAAGGCGTCCCTTCATTCACCTGTAATTCGGGTCCTACCTCCAACTGCACACTTAACGGCGGCCAGATTTCGCGCGTTTACACGTGCAAACCAACTGTCAGAGACAGTATTGACGGCTTTTCCAGACTTCAAACATCTTTTATTCACGTGGCATAGCGGATTATTCAAAACAAGGGAGGTGCAAGTTGCCATCACAAAACTACGTGGCCGAATTCCATCTTAAAGGGTCCCTGAAACGTTTTTTTGACATTGCGTCACTGATTAGGCAACACAATTGTGAAATTATTCACACCATAAATCAAGCGAAGCACCATGCGCTAAGGCAGCTATGGGCTTATTTCTGTCACCTTCCTCCTTACCCCTGCTGTTCCTCCTCAACTCGATCTGCTGCGGAGTGCGCACTAGCGACGACAGCGCCTACCGCGTCAGCGGCTCTGCCGAGCCTCCCGTAGCGACATAGCGCCCCGATATCCTCACTGAGGTCGCCCGCCTCGGCAGTGCTAGCCTCTGTAATAGAGCGCCGGTGACTCGTGTGTACGCCGCGAGATGCCGCTACGATACCGTTGGCTGAAACAAAGGAGTACGTTGTAGAAGCACGTTGTTCGCAGCTAGGTTTTGAAAATTACGTGCGCGTGATGGTTCGGGGCCAATCATCGACCTTCCATTCGTAGTTCGATTGGCGGGGGCGTTTGAAAACACATTTTGACGAGCCGCTGCGACCTTTTGCGATACGCGTGTTCAAAACCTTATTGTAAATTACACACTTTACGCACAGCGCTGAAATCTGTCCTGTAATGGTCCTAATGACCCGCTCTACCGGATCACCATGTTTGCACAAAATCGTCAAAACCGTTTCAGGCTCCCTTTAAAATTTCTATTCGCACAGGTCCGGTCTGGTTGCTTCTTCACTGTGCCCCTTCTGAAATGGGGAGGAAACAATTCACCACTTTTTTGTCTTATCGCCGCTTCAAAATCCAGCGAAGGATTATTCTCGAAACAATTATTCCCCAACTAGGCCTGGAATTTGCTGAAACGACTGTTCTTTGGTTTGGAGGGTCCACTTCGGGGCACAGTCGCAGGGATGTTTGTTTAAGAATTATGAAATTTCTAATTGAAACCAAATGATTTTTACCTTAATTTTCTTCATTTGCGCATCGCCAAACCACAAACATAAAAGTACTCGTTAAGAGAAAACACCATTGGCCAATCCCCGGCATTGGGTATGTGCGAACTTGCAGAGGAGATGAAGAAGACCCCTGGCCGCTTCAGCACGTGCTACACATGGAATAAATTTCTCACTGGCTCAACGCTAAACGCGTACCTTCAAGTAATGAAGGTGCTGGTAGCGTTCTGCTGGGCAACGCCATCGGACACTGCTGAAGGTAAAGGCAGAGTCCTGGTACGCTGTTCCAGGATGCGAAAGAGAACCTATACTCCCCACCACAAGACACAACGACTTGTGTTTTCGCGTGCGCAGGTCCTCTAATTTTTGTGTGTTGTCCTGTTACTTATATAGCCGATGTCTTGGTGAAAAAGCTGGAGATTGAAGTCAGCGCAGGTTTGTGTGCTTTATTTTTGTGTCTGGATTGTGTACCCCGCGCTAGCTATATATAATAAAAAGAGGGGCCTTAGCCATGCTAGCGGTACATTGTTCGCCTGGGTCGCTGACTGCGTCTGCTGCGTAGGGGGAGAGAGTCTGCGAAAGGCTAGTTGCGCTGAGGAAAGGATAGTTTGCACGCGTACACACACTACACGAGCGGGAAGAATTTGCAGATGCGCGGCTAAACCGTAGTGGCTTTAAACGAAAAGCGCGGCTCCTTGCGTATCAACACACCACAAGCAGCAACAACGTGACTGTGCGCGTTGGGCGCACCGCAGCTCAATGCCGGATAGGATCCCACGTTTCGATCCCACAGGATCCCACACCTTGCCGAGCACTGCCGAGAAGATAAGGCATCCAAGGAGTAGCACTGTAGGCGATCTTCTTGACCTACTGCGCGCCTGGAAGGCTTCGTGACATCAGCTTTCTTTTTTTTTCATATTTCGCACGCTTTCTCAACAATGCGGAAAATATTATTTCCTGGTGTGTATTTCAATGAAAATAATTAGTCGGTGGTCTATGAAGGTTCAAACCATAGTTCCAGTGTGCAGCCGATAATTAAAGAGTTACCTAATTAAGCATCAGTAAGCAGTTAACAGAGGGGAAATAATAGCAGCCCGAGTAAATACGGACCAAGGAGATTTATATAAGCTTAGTTGCATTTGATTCCCACGCACCTGCCATTGTTAAGCCATTGTCACTGTTACGTGTGACACTGTATATTATATATACTTTGATTTCTCGAGTTTACGACGTAAGAACAAGCTATGAATATGAGAGACGCCGTAGTGGAGGGCTCCGCAAATTTCGACCAGCCTGAGTTCTTATACGTGCACTGACATTGCACAGTACACTTGAAGAAGGCATGCTCTGCCCACACAGCCTTTTTGTAAAAGGCTGTGGGCAAATCCTTTGAAAAGTGTTTTGTAAAGGCTTTTGTATAGGTCGGATTCCAGCGGGATTGTGAGAATGGTTATTTTCTTTTTTTTATTTTGACTTTTCATCTCAGTTGTACCCTAATGCCACGAACTTTGCTTTCGGAACACGCTCGTATATATGCAGCCTTCATGGCGACTCTTGGGCTAGGTGCGACTGAAGCAGCGAGATAGGTACAGCTATGACACGTGCGAGCTTCACTCTCTGCCTCGTGCTTGCTGTGAGTTCTTTGACTAAGGTAGAGTGCAGCGGATCTTCGTCTTCGCAGACTGAGCCAAAGAAAACAGAGAATTTTTATACGGTGAGATCATTGGAGTAGCTGCACGGGGTACTTATGGAATGTATTTAATGCTTGCTTATGGTAACCTGAATGTGCCTAATATTTTGACGGGGACATTAACTTACTATTTCTGGAGCGTTTATAGCGCGGTTAACCCCAGAATTTTTCAATGGAGAAGCAGTTCGGCGTATGCGGTATCTGTCGCTCTAGACTTATCATCCGCGTCCTTTAAACGGGCGACAGTAAATGTTCGCGTCGGTTTAAAGGATGCGCTGATATCTTGAGTAGGCGTTTTCCCCCATCGTATTTATAGGCAAAAGAACATGTCGCGGTCACCATGTCAGTGCACGTGGTCGAAATTTCCGGAGACCTCCGCTACGGCGTCTCTCATAATCAGAGCTGGTTTTGGGACGTAAACGCCACAAAACAACAACCCATTCTTTCGAAAATAGAGTATTGTGAAAGCACCTTACGTTTCGACAACAACCTGTCGGATGCAGTTAAAAGTGAGATAATTCAAACATATCTGCTTAAATTCTTCAATTATTCGATTAACTATTCCATGCTGCCTAGAATTTTGGCGTTAGGAGCCTGGGTGTGAGTGTACCTGCAGCTGGTGACATTTCCGGTGTATTTACGGAATGCTCGAAGCGGGCACCTTTTTGAGAATAGTGTGAATTGTCAAGGGAGAATCTGACATCCAAAGTGAATCATCATTCCTTGAGGTACCGCTGATTTATGTCTTAGGGGTAAATACGTTATGGCAGTCTTCCAAACGAAGTCTGTGTTCTGCTGACTGGTTTAAACGAGGGGATGTCGGCCACTCTTCCTTTATTGCCGTTCTATTAATGCGAAGGGGCCAGCAAAAGACCATCGCTCAGGCGATGGTCTTTTGCTGGTCCTTGCACCTTGCATTTCTGTGCATTCATGCATTTCTGCGTGCAGCCATACCACCCTTGAGCTTCTAGAGGGTGTTGTATCTTGCACATAGCTCCGGCAGTTTCGGTTTTAGCGTTTAGGTTGGCAACACTGTGTTCTGCTCTTTTATATGTTTGTGGCCCGTCTATTAAAGTACTAGTATGCAAACGCTACCCGTAAGTGCGAGTCACCTCACTCATTCACTACAATGGCGACGAGTGTTTTCAATACATTCCGATATAATTCCCGAGGGGTAACCAGCCACGCCTACCGTATGGCTTTCGGCGGCATCGCCCCGCCGGATCCGTTGCTGCCGACACCGGGTTGCCCCGCGCAGCCATGGTCCCGTTGGCACGACATGTTCATGGTCTACCTGCTGGCTTCCGGCGCTTCCGAGCTCTCCTCGGAGCGACGCAAGGCTGTTATACTGCATGCTTTGGGACCCGCAGGCGGCCGAAAAGACAGGAAGAAAAAGGGACCGGAGCTACGCCCGACGTGTATGACTCCGTGGTAGAGGCCCTGGCCAAGCACTTCAGTACCGCCTGCAACCTGGTCGTCGAGCGCCACCGATTTAACCGTCGCATTCAGTTTCCGGGCGAGTCTATTCAAGAGTATGTATGTAACCGCCCTTACAGAGCTCGCCGCGATGTGCTCATTTTCTTCGCAGAAGAATCCTTACGTGACCGGTTTGTTGCCGGTGTGTCCTCGCCGCCTCGTGTTCGGCTCTCGCGGGTACGGAGCAACGGAAATCGAGCATGGAGCAACGGAAATGAAGGAATTTTCCGTTTCCGTGCAATCCGTAGCTGCGCAGTCGTGCACAAAACGCAGTTCATCGTTGCATTGACGGACGCATGCTCACACTTTCGGTCGACGCGATAAGTCAGCTATGTCGGGGAACCACCCCCTATAGGCTCTGTACATTCGAGTTTGCGGCTACCCTGGCGCCATCTGCCGGCGGCGACGCGACAGTATCGGGAAGGTGGGTACGCGGCGCGGCCCGCTCGACGTGATTTCTTTCCGCGCACTGCAGTCGGTGTCGACCACGTTTGGGGCCGTTTTCCTTTGTTCATTAGCCCGTTTTTTCTGCTTGTTTGTTCTTAGGATACGTGCTGAGACAATGAAATAGCTTGTGCTTCGGGGGCATCGAAAGTGCCGGAGTTGCGTGGGAAAAAAATGGCAGACCCCACGTGCAGTGGGAATCAAGGAAATGCAAAGCACGCATAAGGAACGTAAAATGGATTTGCATTGCTGTTTCGCTATACAGAGTTTGGTACATATGAAGTTAACGAAACGGCCACAAGAGCACCAAGACTGTGGCATGTAAACCATGCCGCTCATACACGCACGTCGTGATTCTAACGCTATGACTTGTCATTTACGTTCGTCATGCAGTCGTGTTGTGCTATAGCAATTTTGGTGTACATCCCTTTAAGGAAACGAGTGGCATGCAGATCATGCCACTAATGACATGCATGTCACGATTTTCATGTTATGACCTGTCATTTATGATCGTCATGCAGTCATGTTGTGCCAAACCAATCTTCGTATAGGCTCTGTGCAGTCGAGTTTTCCATATGCGACATAAGCGCCAGAATGCATTGCCTGGCGGAGAGAAGAAGCAAAATTGGGCAGACTGTGACAAGGAAATACGCGAAGGAGATGTGCGTCTCCAACGTTATAGCAGCAGCGACCGCCCATACCACCTTCTTTCGTTTTATTTCCTTTGAGACGCGCGCTCCAAACCTGCGGCAAACTGTTCCAAAGGGTGACGCCGCGAGCGTTCGTGTGGTTCGCAGCACGCCCGGAAAGCAGCGAAGAAACGCGCGCGTCGCTGTCGCCTCGATTTCCGCCGTGCGCGCGCGTCTCATACGTGCGACCCAAGCGGCCAATGTCAGCGATACTGAGCCGTGCGGCGAGAGCTACGTAGCGCCCTCTCGTCACTAGGCGTAGCCCATACATCCCATTAACGAAACGGCAGTATAGCGCCAGGACCATGGCATGTAAATCATGCCGGTCATGACACGCGTGTCATGATTATAATGTTATGACCTGTCATTTACGCTCGTCATGCTGTCGTATTGTGCCATAGCAATTTTGGTATACATCCCATTAACGAAACGCCTGGCATGTAAATCATGTCGCCCATGACATGCATATCATGATTTTCATGTTGTGACCTGTCAGTCATATTCGCCATGCAGTCATGTCGTGGCATACCAATTTTCGTATACATCCCATTAACGAAACGGCTAGGAGAGCACCAAGACCGTCGCATGTAAATCATGTCACTCATGACATGCATATCATGATTTTCGTGTTATGACCTGTCATTTATGTTTGTGATGCAGTCATGTTGTGGCATGCCAATTTGAGTATACGTCCCATTAACGAAACGCGTGGCATGTAAATCATGTCATTCATGACATGCATGTCATGATTTTCTTGTTATGACCTGTCATTTATGTTCGCCATGCAGTGATATTGTGGCATACCAATTTTTGTATACATCCCATTAACGAGACGACCAGGAGAGCACCAAGACTGACATGTAAATCATGCCGCTCATGACACGCATATCATGATTTTCATGTTATGACCTGCCATTTATGTTCGTCAGGCAGTCATGTTGTGCCATACCAATTTTCGCACACACCCCATTAGCGAAACGGCCAGGATCGCCCTAGGACCGTGGCATGTAAATCATGCCGCTCATGACATGCATATCATGATTTTCATGTTATGACCTGTCATTTATGTTCGTCATGTAGTCATGATGTGGCATACCAATTTTCGTAAACATCCGATTAGCGAAACGGCCAGGAGAGCACAAAATCGTAGGCGGCTAGGTAGATAGATAGATAGATAGATAGATAGATAGATAGATAGATAGATAGATAGATAGATAGATAGATAGATAGATAGATACGCTCAAACTCGCCGAAGTTCGCTAAGAAATGCTTCGCATTTAAAAGGACGTGGAACCGGCGACACTGCTGTGTGAAAGACTGCTACAACCACAAGGATCTGCGCGGCATAAAATTGCGCATGTTTCCTGGCAGGCCTTACTAACTGTAAAGGCGAAAGAAGTGGATCGCAGCTATGAGGAGAGTAAAGTCAGCTTCTTTGATGTGTGAAGGGTTCGTGTTGCAAATCGTGCTACACAGGCGCCTTTCGCTGCTCGTTGTGCGACGCCTGCGGCGCAGCGTTTTAATGGAAATTTGACACGGCTTTGCTAATTTCAGAACTCCTTGCTGTATAGCCTTTGCATTCGGTGCCATGAGGATTACGCTGGCTTTGTGCGATGACCAATATCTTGTCCAGGAAGTTTATTTAGTGCTGGCGAGCGCTAGCTCATCTACAATCCATGTTCTCGACGCTGGAGTCAGAGGCTCCGTTTCACACGACACGACTTATCTTGCGAACTTCCATTCGCGGGCTTGCAGTGCGAAGGCAGCACATATGCATGTAAAGAAATTCGCAAGCTAAATCGGACCTTGTGAAATGGGTGTAATGAGCCTCGATGAATGTGTAAAGTCGATCATACTTGTCTGATAAAGCGCTTGGGCGGCGTTGTGTAGAGAATCAAATTAGGTGAAGCCTTATGCAGCTGATTTGTTAGGGGCAACGCGCTCGTGCCTGTGCGGTTCGCAAGTCTACTCGGCTGCCCATGAACGCGAGCATTACTTGTGAATTTGAGTATCTGCTTTAAGTTTTAGAGTGCTTTCAGTATCTGCTTTAGAGTGCTTGCGAATAAAAATATCGAATAAACAACAGCTTGTCCCACATGCTGCCCGAAGTGACTCATAGTTGTGCCGATTAGGTCGGCAGGTAGTCCGGGCTGTGTTCAGCAGTGAGCCGTAATAGGCGTGAGTCGTGAGCCGTATTAGGCAGTGAGCCGTAAGTGCTTGAAAACGGCAACAGCTTTTGTTTGGCGGCGTGCCAGACTACGCCGACGGACAGCACCGCGCGGTGTCACGCAGCCACTTTCAATCAAGGTATAGCACCCGGTTCGGATCAAATTTCTCAGTTTCGATCAAACATGGTCGCCGCTACACGGGCTAATAATCTGAATTCGAGTTATCTTGCTTCACTCGAAATGATGGTGCTGACGACAGCCTACGATCGCGAAGCTCCATCTGGATGCGCGGATCGCAAATGAATGAAAACAGATCGAGCAAAATTGCGATACGACGTAACCGTGTAGCTGTACCCGATTCAGATCGAAAGGTATATCCAAAGTGGCAGTGTGACACGGGGAATGAAATGACAGGCAACGGCGTATAACGCGCCGAAGTGAAATGAGATATCCATCGCCAATAGAGAGGCATCGATTAAATCATGTTCAACCGAATATTCAAAACGCAACGTTTTCAAGGTGAAAGATTAGCCACTTTAATTTATTCTCACAGAGACTTTCACTAACGTGCAGGATTACATCATACAATTGTTTTCCTTGCTGCGAGCGGCACTTCCTTCATGTCGAGCACATGTGATACAGCTTACAACTTCTCTCCGCTGGTTAACGCGGCAGCATGAATGTACCCGCTGACTCCTTTAATCGGCCGAAAACCTGCAAAATGTATCTGTGGCATCACCAAGGAGCAGCCTCCCACCGCAATGCATAAAAAACAGCGGATCACGGGCATGCGTGCGGAGCTTCGCGCGTAGTTTCGAACGGTTTCGCTATCTCCCCCACGTCTCGCACCTTCTCAGTGACGCGCCGCTTACCACAGGCGGCGCTGAACATCGCGGCGCCATTGCTGTTGAGCAGCGCCGCCTGTCGGCTGTACGGAGCCTATCTAGAGAGCGCCGTCCATCGAAGCTGCAGCAACACGCAAATGCTTCGCATTGCTTTAGACGTGGTTCTGAGCAGCATCGCGCTTCATGGAAACGCTGCCCAGCTAAAGGGGAACAATGCTTCTTTTGCGGCCTTATCGGATATTTTCGAAATGTTTGTAACCAAAGGCGGTCGCAAGCAGCTGTCCACGAGGTTTCAGTAGGTAGCCCGTGGCAGGAAGAAACAGTTGAGGTTCTGGTGGTTCAACAGACCCTTGCAGCTGGAATTCACATTGACGTTCAAGTCAGGCAGGTCGCTTTGAGAGCGTTAGGCACTTCTGGCTGCTCAGTTTTCATTCTTTCAGGAAAAGTGTTTGACCAACATTTCCCTGGTGTGCTGCTTCTTCCTGTTGTTCGTGTAACTCTTCTGGATTATTAAAAAAACAATTTTGGTTAGAGGCTGCTTCTTTTCTGAGGTCTCTCTTTCGAGAATCACAGCGCACCGCTTTCGTTTTATATCGTCGGACAGGGCACTCTTCTCACTGGCCTGGATGGCTTTGAAGCTGCGCATTGAAGTGTCTGAACTGCAGTGTTTTCGAACCAGCACGGTACCGAATGCTGAGGTAGCCCTGACATACCCGATAGAGCCGTCCATGCAGCTGCCATCAGCACTTCAGCAAAAATACTGCTCACTCTTCGCAGATGAGTTGCGTCTTGCAAAAGGTTTTGTTCATAAGATTAAGACACATGACGGTGTTCAGCCAGTAGCGTCAGAACTTCGCCGGTTCCCTTAGTGTTACGACCACGCGTGTCTTCCGAACTGCAGCTCTTGGAAAGCTTGGACATCGTTGAACGTATCGATGCATCAGAGTAGGTGTCCTCTATTGTAGTAATGCAAAAAAGAAAAAAGATTGAAGTATTAGGCTTTGTGTAGATCTACGCGAACCGTCGTTCAGGAGAGCTTTCCGCTGCATCAGATGGATAAGTTGCTTCATGCTTTGGTGGGTTCCACGCTCGTTTCGAAATTTCACCTTGCATCTACCTATCACCATGTTCCCCTGCATCCTGAGCGTAGGGACTCGACAGCTTTCATTAACTTGTGGAGTGCGCACAGGAGGAACCGACCACGACCACGTTTGCTGTGCAACTGCCTTTATTTTCTCCACGGGCAAACCGGAGACAGCGAGACGCGGGGAAACAAGAGGAGAGGGAAAGTCACCAAGCACATTCTACAAATTGGCGCGACGCCGCGGTGGTGTAGTGGTTACGGTACTCGGCTGCAACCCAAAATACGCGGGTTCGATCCCGGCCGCGGCGGTCGCATTTTCGATGGAGGCGAAAATGCCAGAGGCCCGTGTACTGTGCGTTGTCAGTGCACGTTAAAGAACCCCAGGTGGTCTAAATTTCCGGAGCCCTCCACTGCGGCCTTTCTCTTCTCTCTCTTTCACTCCCTTTCCCCCACCCCCACGGACGCTTAGCCGTGCTCCCTACATGGGCTGCAGAAATTAGCGTCCTTTCCTAACCGAACCACAATCATCATCATCATCATCCGCGCGTCTCCGATTTAAGCGTGTTCACAGAAAGTCGTGCCGGGAGCCGCAGGGATCCGGTTTTTCTACTGCGCGCGTTCGGCGGTGGCAGGTGCCACTACAGACTGTACCGGTTGAAATTCGTTTGTTTTGGGATAGCCTTAGCAGCTGCAGCATTCCAGAGCATGATGCCTCTAATCCTTCGCGATTGTACGGGTGTTCTCTTTTATATCGACGATGTCATTGTTTTTGGTAAATCGGCTGAGCAACAGATAAGGAGTTACAGTGTTACAGCGTATCAAAAATGCAGGTCTGAAGCTCAATAGTAAATGTGTGCTTGGAGTTCAGGAGCTAGAATTCTTTGGCCATAAGGTGACACCTTGTGGTATTTCGCCACTGCCAGGCAAAGTGGACGATTGTGGAAAACCCAGTTCGAAACAATGTCTCTGAACTCCGTTCCTTTCTTGGGTTGGTGGAGTACTACGCCAAGTTTTTGCCACACTTAGCCGAGATGATGGAACCAATGAGGGCTCTCCTTAGGAAAGACAAAAGCTTCGCCTAGTCTATTGAGGTGGATAACTGTTTCCGCGCAGAAAAGGCGGTAGTATCTTCGGATCTTGTCTTCCACATCTTTCATCCTGCGCTTCCAATCATCATTTCCACTGATGCATCCGAATGTGGTCTAGGAGCAGTCCTCCAGCAGTGCGCCAGTAATACGCTACGTACTGTTGCTTTTGCATCACGCACATTATCCCCAGCTGAAAGTACCCAGTTGGCGAGAAGGAAGCACTTGCGTGTATTTGAGCATGCAAGCATTGGCATGCATACTTGTGGGGACGAAGCTTCACTCTCCGAACAGACCATCAGGCACTTGTTTCGCTTCTGTGTTCGCAGGGCTCAGGCCGACGCCCACTCAGAATCGCGCGTTGGTGCACAAGACTACTCCGTTACAATTTCACTGTGGAATACCAGAAAGGCTCTTAAAACAGATGAGCGGATGCTCTTTCGCGGTTAGCTGTTCATATGGCAAATACCGAGCTGACTCTGGAGGAAGAAATTGTTTCCGTGGTTGAACCTACCTGCCTGATGAAAGAGCAGTTTGAAGAAGCGGTTTTTGCTGACGCCACCCTTCAAAAGTGATGGCGCATGTAAATGGGTCTTGGCCCTGACGCAGGCAGTTGCCCGAAGGTCTGCAACCACATTTCAGAGTTCGAGAGACCAATTGTTAGTGGTGGGAGAATTGCTGTTGTGGACCGAGAGGCTTCTAGTTCATCTCTCGAGGCCGAACTTCTGGCAACAGCGCATCAAACTCACCAGGGTATCGGGCGCACCAAAGCAAGACTTGGGGGAAATGTCTTGGTGTCACCGCATGGACATTCATGTCAAAGAAGCAGTTCACAATTGTGGCATCTGTCAAGAAGCAGATAAATCGGCAAAGATATCGCCTGCTCTGCTGTAACCTGTCGAGCTACCAGAGAGACGATGGCAGAAACTTGGAATGGGTATCGTTGGTCCCCTGGAGAGGGCGCCTTCAGATTGTAGATTTGTTCTGACACTCGTAGCTACTTCTCAAAATGGCCGGAAGTGCAGTCCTGCACGGAAAATTTTACAAGAACCGTGACAGAGTTCCTGCTCAACGTATTTGCACGGGAAGGATATCCTGACGAGATAGTCTGCGATAATGGGCCCCGGTTCACCTCAGAGGGATTTGTCAACTTCCTACAAGAATGAGCGATCCACCTGTCTCATTCATTTATTTATTACCCGTAGGCAAATGGTGAGATCGAGCGGCTCAAATGAACGTTCAAGACTTACCTCCAAATGGGCCGTCTGGAACAGCATCCGCTCGCCGCATACAGGTGTACACCCCACGCCACAACAGGAGTGGCCCCGGCGGTAAAGCTACATGGAAAGCTGCCAAGAACAAACCTTGACATCTTCGGCTTATCGCCTGAGGCGTTCGCAAAGACACCATACCAGGAACTGGCCAGGCTGCGGCAACGTGTCAAGGGCCAGCAAGAGTACGCCAAAGCCTACGTTAAGAGGAGGCGAGCGGCAAAAACCAACAACGGTGGCGGTAGCAGACATGGTGCGGGTGAAGAAACCGTCAGCGTCATTCAAGGGTGACAGTTCGTTCTCGAACCCAAGGAAAGTCATTGATCAACGCAGTCCCGCGCGTCCTTCATTCCCGACGACGGCAAAACATGGAACGCGGCCAAGTTTGAAAGGTGCCTGCTCGGCGCCCTGGCGACAATGGCCTTCAGCAACATTCTGCATGGCGTGAATCTTCGTTCCATCACGATCGCTTTGATGCGACACTGCTCGCTAACGTGGCAGCCAGCGTGTGCCGAGGCAAGCCTTCTCGCAGCTCAACCTGTGCCTTGTGCAGACTACGACTGCGGTTCGCCAACGAGACCAGCCGCCGAAGTTTCCTGCTTCAGAAACTGTTTCACGCCCGCCCGTGGACACTAGAGAGAAACCTATCGTGCCGTGCCCACATGGCCGCCGCGTTCAGCCGCACCTAGAGAGACGGCGACCGGACAGATATGGTTATCAAGTGCGACAATGAATATTCCTTAGTTGGGTGCCTCCTACCTAATGTATTCTTTAATTGTTATATGTGTATAATTTGTTCTGTAATACTGATGTGTATTTCTTGCTGTGTATTTCCCTTTCCATGTACAAACGGCTCGCGATTAAGCTATACTAACGTACTAGCACCTGCAAAAAACAAAAAAAAAGATGAGGGAAAATGTATCTTGTACATAAAGATGAGGGAAAATGTATCTTATACATAGTTCCTGCAGGTTCGGTTTCAGTGTTGAGGTTATGAGTACTGTGTTTTGGGCTTGTATATATTTGTGGCCAGTCTAATAATAAACTAGTATGCAAACGCTGCCCGTGAGTGCGAGTCACTGCTACCGGGGGCACCTCGCATATTTTTTGCTTTTGTTGACAAGTTTCGCTGAGACATTCCTTAGGAAGCTCAAATTGGAAAAAAAAAGGAAGAGTGGCCCACGCGCTGCACATGCTGAAGCGTTCGCTTCGCGGCTACCCAGCCTTGGCCACGATCTGATTGATTTGTGGGGGTTTAACGTCCCAAAACTAGCTCTGATTATGAGCGTAGTGGAGGGCTCCGGAAATTTCGATAACCTGGGGTTCTTTAATGCGCACCGACTCGCACAGTACACGGGCCTGAAAATTTCGCCTCCATCAAAATGCAGCCGCCGCAGCCGGGATTCGATCCCCCGACCTTCGGATCAGCAACCGAGTACCATAGCCACTAGACCACCGTGGCGGAGCACGGACGTGCAAATCATGACCGTGTACACCACACTTAAGTAATAGCGAGAAGTGTCCAGATGCAGATACTAAGGATGGCGAAGTGCACTCTAAGTTCATCGTTACTGGCAGGAGCAGTGACGTGCAGCTTGTGTATCTCGATTGCGGCGACGCACAGGCCCGTGTACTGTGCGTTGCCAATGTTCGTAAAGAACCCGAGGTGGTAAAAATTTCCGGAGGCATCCACTACGGCTGTTTTCTCCTTTTTATCTCTTTCATTCCCTTTCCCTACCCCACGGACGCTTAGCCGTGCTCCTTGCACGGACTACAGAAATTAGCGTGCTTTCCTTAAGGGAACCGTAATCAACGCCACTAAGGCCCGTATTCGTAAACCTACCTTATCCTTATCGCTTGTTTTCCTCATCGCCGCTGTGACATTAAAGCGCGTTAAGGGAACTAAAATGGTAATGAACGCGAAAAACTATCACAGGGCTTTTTCGTAAATATTGGACTAATTTGTTCATGGAGCACGATAAGGACAGGGACGACAAGAAAAACAAGCGATAAGGATAAGGTAGGCTCATGAATACGGGCCTAAAGCACTGTGGTGGGCGTCAGACGAAACTGTTGCAAAGAGCACCATCGGAGACGCAGGTGCGGGTCTGCTGGTGTACGGGCGCGAAGCTACTGACTACCACGGAAAAAAAAAGAACGCTAACTGGCTTTGCAAAGCGTAATAACGACCTGAGAAGGAGCCGAGTTCCGCCTCATGAATTGCTGCTCCTCCGTGAACGGCGGATTTTCTGCGCCGCGAGTTACGCTATCGCGTTAGAGGTGAATAAATGTGGTAATTTAATACGGTTTCCATTTGCGAATTGCCGAGATACTTCATTTTTTACAAGGTCAACCGCCGGAGTGTAAGATAGTCCGCGCAGACAGTGGTATGATCGGTGAGAGAAACTGACTTCACGTGGTGAAATGTTGGTGTTAGGTGGGATAAGTTGCTTAGGTGTAACGTGAGTGACTATTTCTGCAACATCTTTCTTTTAGTTTTGGAATGGCACGAAGGAATTATGGACTTACTACTCAAACCAGAGTAGTACTCGGGAATGCGAGAAAGATACCAAATACAATATAACGGACAATTTCTTGTATATTAACTATAGCTATGGGAAACCAAGCGATTGGTAAGCCAATAAAATAAGCCTGGCTTTTACAGCCTAGGTAACATATTTTTACTTGTACGCTTGGAATTGAAACATTTCGACACACAGGCATTCGCAATTGGAATGTTGGGGATTTTATTATGAAGGACGAGCAGACACCATATATATGGCAAATGATAGTGAGTATACCTTTCGAAATCCCTTCTTTTATTTTTTAAAACCAATTTTCATGCTCATAGTTTGAACCTCATGCTCTTGCCCATTGTGAAACCCGATGGTTACACCAAGGAGCAAACCGAGGCGGTAGTGACGCGTTGCGGTTCGGAATTGCAACGCGTCACTGGCGGCGCGCCATGCTCATTCCTGTAACCATCGGGTCACATGCGTACATTGGTGCCTCACGCAATAAACGTTTGTGTTGGGTTGCTCCCCACAGGCGTCACACGTCTTTTACTTATGCGGTGCTTCGCACTCGCCCTTTAGGCCTCGAGGCCTCGTCCCGAGGGTCTTCGCCTTCCTCGCGGCAAAGGGCCATTTTACATGAAAGGTAAATCGAGGTAAGATCAACTGCTACTGCGGCTTTCGAAAGCAGCATGGAAGACGCTACTATGACCGCTGCAAGTACTGCGACTAAATATAACAAGCCGACAGTCGGCGCCGTCACCTTGCGAGACGTCCCACAGATGCTAGAGAAGCGCGACGAAGATGACATCAACTGCCTGGTTGAGCTTATCATATTTCGCGACCATAATCAGCAAGCGGTAGAAACAATTCAAGAATTTTTTGCAGAAGGTCAAGTGGCGTGAACTCATGCGATCCTTCGGTTTCTCTAGATGGTGGTCGCCCGGTTCTTCCTTCCTGGTGCCGTTAAGCCCAACATGGCACTCAACATAACCCCTGAAATTCACCACCCGTGAACTCGACTTGTGCTGTGACAGATGTAGATCTCCTCATCACATTGCTTCTGATACGAGCTGCCCAGCCAAGCATGTCGCCTAGTCGCACATATAAGAGGTTCGACATTACGCGTCCGTGTGCCGGTGATGAAACCGAGCACCGCAAGCTTCTCCTGCAAGAGCAATGCTCGTTTCGTGAACGCTGTGTCTTTCAAGAAATGCGTACGCCGACGTTTTCGTCGCTGGCATACCGCTCAAACGACTCGTAGACACTGGCGCGACGGTTTCCTTGAAGAACAGCGTCCTCTAGAAGCAGTATTTTGCAACTTTTCCACTGTTGCCTCAACGGGACCCTGAAGCGGTTTTGGTGATTTTGTACAAATGCGTTGCACCAATAGCTCGAGTCTTCCTGATCGTTAGCATAACAATATCAGCACTGAGCGTTAAGCGTGTAATTTACTACAAAGTTTAAAGTAGGCACATTGTGAAAGATCGACGCGACTCGACTCAAAGCGTTTTTAACCGCCCTTGTCCATGGGACATGCGATAGGTGCCACTAAGCGCAAGCATTGTGACGTCACGCGCACCGAAGGGCTAGCCAACGGTATCGTCGCGGCATCTGGCGGCCCACATGCAAGTCGCCGGCGCACTATTCTGAGGCTAGCACTGGAGAGGCCGGCGACCTCAGCAAAGACGTCGCGGCGCTATGTCGTTACGGGAGGCTCGGCACAGCAGCTGACATGGGAAGCGCAGTCCTTGCTAGAGCGCACTCCACAGCTGATCGAGTTGAGGAACAGCAGTGGTAAGGGTGAAGGCGACAGAAATAAGCCCATAGCTGCCTTAGCGCAAGGTGCTTCGCTTTATTTATGGTGTGAATGGTTTCACAATTGTCTTGTCTAATCAGTGACATAATACAAAAAGACGTCTCAGGGACCCTTTAAAGATTTGAAGAAATATTCTCGGCATGACAGACTGTATTTCGGCGACTTTTCTTTCAAGGTCAAGTGTCATAATTCCTCTGCGAGGTAACATCACATATGATGCATCAATATTTTTCTATTTTGGTTCGAAGTGATATTCAAGTAGGAATGATAGAGGGGACTTATCAGTAGAGTTCGCAGAGCGGCATAATCTGCGCATCATGAATACATTCTTCTGTAAACGGGAGAATCGGAAGTGGACGTGGAGAAGCCCGAATGGCCCAAATGAAATAGACTTCATACTATGCGATGACCCGGGCATCGTGCAGGATGTGGAGCTGCTGGGCAGGGTTAGCTCCAGTGACCACAGGGTGGTGAAATCTCGAATTGAGCTAGACTTGAGGAGGGACCGCAATATGCTAGTACGAATAAAAACAGATGGATGCACTACAGTAAGGCGGAAAGTCGAAGAATTCAGGATAGCGCTGCAGAACAGATATACGGCTCTTACCGAGGAAGGAGACGTTCGCATTCAGGAAGCTAGCGATAATCTCACACGCATTATCACGGAGTGTGCAATAGAAGTAGGAGGTAAGACCGGTAGACAGATTACTAGCAAACTTTCCCGGAGACGAAAGAGTTGATTAGAAAACGACAAGGCATGATAGTGTCTAATGCAACTGACAGAATATAACTAGCGGAGCTTTCGAAGTTAATCAATAAGCGTAAGACAGCCGACATACGAGAGTATAATATGGAGCGGATCGAGCATGCTCTAAAGAACCGAAGGAGCCTGAAAGCGGCGAAGAGACGTCTAGGCATAAGCAAAAATCCGATGTATGCATTACGAGACAGGCGAGACAATGTGATCACGAATAGAGGTGCAATAGTGATAATAGCCGAGGAGTTTTACAGAGATCTCTACAGTAGCCACGATAACCAGAATAGTGAACGGGGAAGCGGTTTAGAAGAGGCTGACATTCGACCAGTACTGACAGAGGAAGTAATGAAAGCTTTGAAAGAGATGCAAGTGGGAAAGGCACCCGGTCAGGATTAGATAACAGCAGATCTGTTAAAGGATGGTGGGCAGATTATATTGGAAAAACTGGCAACCCTGTATACGCAATGCCTAATGACTGCGAGCATACCAGAATCTTGGAAGAATACGAAGATGATCTTAACCAATAAGAAAGGCGACACAAAGGACTTGAAAAATTACAGGCCGATTAGCTTACTGTCAGTCGTCTGCAAGGTATTTACCAAGATAATCGCTACCAGAATTTGTGCCACCTTAGATTTCAATCAACCTAAGGAACAAGAAGGGTTTCGTAAAGGCTACTCAACAGTAGACCATATTTCACACTATCAATAAAGTGATATAGAAATGCGCGGAGTATAATCAACCCCTATATATAGCCTTCATAGATTACGAGAAAGCATTTGACTCGGTCGACACCTCAGCAGTCATGCAGGCATTGCGGAATCAGGGCGCAGACGAGCACTACGTAAGACTACTGGAAGACATCTACAACGGCTCCACAGCCACCACAGTCCTACATAAGGAGAGCAGCAAAATACCTATAAGGAAGGGCGTAAGACAAGGGGACACAATGTCTCAAATGTTATTCATAGCGTGTTTACAAGGAGTATTTAGAACACTAGATAGGGAACAGGTGGGTGCCAGGGTTAATGAAGAATACCTAACCTCATATTTGCTGACGATATAGCCTTGCTAAGTACCTCGGGAGATGAATTACAAAGCATGATTACTGATCTAAACAGGCAAAGTATAACAGTGGGCTTGAAAATTAATATGTAGAAAGCCAAACTAATGTTCAATAGCCTTGGGCGAGCACAGCGATTTGAGATAGCTGGTGAGGCATTGGAAGTAGTAAGTGAATATGTCTACTCAGGCCAGGTAGTGACCGCTGATCCGAATCATGAGGCTGAGGTAATTAGGAGGATTAGGATGGAATGGAGTGCATTCGGCAAGCATTATCAGATAATGAATGGTATCTTACCATTGTCTCTGAAGAGGAAAGTGTATAACAGCTGCATCTTACCGGTACTCACCTATAGGGTAGAAACTTGGAGGCTAACTAAGGGGGTTCAGCTTAAATCGAGGACGACGTAGCGAGCTATGGAACGGAAAATGGTAGGTGTAACCTTAAGGGACAAGAAGAGAGCGGAGTGGCTTAGGGAACAAACGGGTGTTAGGGACATATTAATAGAAATTAAGAAGAAGAAATGGGCGTGGGCGGGCCGTGTAACGCGAAGACAAGACAACCATTGGTCATTAAGGGTAAGAGTGGATTCCTAGAGAAGGCAAGCGTAGCAGGGGGCGGCAGAAAGTTAGGTGGGCAGACGAGATCAGGAAAGTTGCGGGGATAAATTGGGCCCATTTAGCACAGGACAGGGATAAGTGGAGATCCATGGGAGAGGCCTTTGCCCTGCAGTGGGCGTAGACAGGCTGATGATGGTGATGATGATGATGATATTCAAGTCTTGCGTATTAACATGAAATGATCTTCACTTACACGTCATAAAATTCCTCTGCCGCAAACGTGCCCAGCATATATCTGCATTGTTTTTCTAGGACAACTGCGACTTCTGAAATGCTTCGCCCTCACGGCTCTTCTGCGTTGTTCCGCCCATAGAGTACAAGGCGTGGTAAATTCAGTAATACCATACAGGAAATGGATTAAAAACTTCGAAACACATGGGAAGCAATATTTGAAAACACGCGAGGGCAATATATATATATATATATATATATATATATATATGGGCTCTGGGCTGATTAAAAACGTCGAAACACATGCGAAGCAATACTTGAAAACACGCGAGGGTTATATATATATATATATATATATATATACAGAAGAAATGCACCGCAGAAGTATATTTTGCACAAGCCTAAAATCTAAATGTAGAAAATATTGCACAGTGAAAAGAAAACAAGTAACAGTACAATGATATGATAGAATGCATTAATTAATAAAGAACTTGTGTAGCAGATATCCTCGAGGAAAAACTAGCGTCCTGCAATATCGTATGGAGAAAGCGCACTTTCAATACGACTCTTGGCCGATTTACGCGAACATAACAAGGTCATAGTGGTGGATGCTTTCCCATTGTCGAAAACTTAGGAACTGATAGATTGTCTAGCTGGTGCTACTGTGTTCATTGAGTAGTATTTCTAGTGCGCATATCATCAGGTTCTTTAGGCTGAGCGAAGTCGCGAGCTCACTACTTTTACTGCTCGGGAAGGTCTTAACCACGTGTGTTTTGGCTGGGCATCTGCGCTTTTTCCTTTTCAGCAGATAATGTCCTTGCGAAAAATTTCCATCTTCCATTCGAGAATTTCTGCAGCCGGCCTGCAGGTAAATGCAATATGTGTTTTCAGTGTTTGCGATCTCTCCTTTCTTGGACATAAAGTCAGTGCAAGTGGCATTTCGCCTTTAGAAAACAATGTCATACAGATTGTTGATGTCCCTCAGCCATCTGACTGGAAGACACTGCATTATTTCCTTGGGTTAGCAGGATATAACACAAAGTTCATCCCATGCTGTTCGGAGCTAGTAGACCATCTGCGAAAGCTGCTTCAACAGAGAAAATAATTTATCTGGTATCATAAAGCAGAATGGGCAGTTTTCAGTCACTCAAGGGAGCCCTTCCTTCACGTCCTATAGTGCGCATATTCCAACCACACTGGCCAGTCACATTGAAAACTCATGTTTCAATGCCAACAGCAACAATGCCAGCAGGCATTTTTTACGCTGTTTTTGCTTCTCTAGCTCCCGCAGACAGGCGATGCTCCGTCGGTGAATACGAAACACCAGTTTGTCCTTCTGCCTGCAAATATTGGCACATATACTTGAGGGATCGCACGTTTACAGTTCTTGCCGACCACGAAATCCTTGTGGCATTACTTCCTTTAATATGGTGGGATCAACTACTTCTCGGGATTCTCATTGGACTGCAAGACTACTGTATTACTATAATAATATAGAATGCACCAAGACAAGTCAAATCGTAATACCTGATGCTCAGTCACGCTTTCCAGTTCTTTCTCGGAGTTAACCCTCTCCTGATGAAGAGATGCTGTCTTTTGTTACTGTTTGCCTTACTTAAGAGGAGTCTCAGTCAGAAAGATTCATCAGTAAGTGAAAAAGTGTTACTTATCTACCGCCACAATTGCGTCAGTATGCTTCGTTTCCGTCCGCTCCTTTGTAACCTGTTGTGTGGCAAAAAAGTGGCAAAAGACATTACTATGACTATGGGTGTAGCTCCTCAGTATGCTTGTTTCGCTGTCATTTTGGTGGACTACCATTCAGAGTGTCCGGATGTGCTTTTGTTATCTTTGTTTAATACGGAAGCTCTCACGAATTTGCCCATTAAATGTCCAATAGAGATGGTATCACCGACACTATAGCATCCGACAGTGGTGCTCAGTTTGTCTCACCGTAATTGAGAAACGTTTTCATGGAACAATGTATTAGGCATTTTGTATCTTCATTATAATGCTCAGCCAAATAGCCAAGCGGAATGTTTTAACCGTGTACTTAAGGAATACATGGCAGGTAGCTCTTGTTGAGCGGGAGGATGTGAGATTAGCAGTTCTGGAATACTTGGCGTCTTACATTTTCCCTTAAATTAACTGTGTTTATCATACCCCTAAATCACTAACTCATATACGCATGTCCAAAGCGGTATGCACAACACATGGTTGCTTTTTATCCGCTTTCTCTCTTTCTTTCTTCACTCCCTTCATTTCTTTTTCCTTCTACGTGTCGCTTATAATCGCATATCTATGGCCCATAATTCAATAGATATTCTGGCACAAGCTCAACGCCATTTCGGCATCCTTAACGGCAGGGAGAAGACTAAGTTCGGCAATAAAATGAAATCAGCAGCTGTAAAATTTCAAAGAAATTTTCAAGATAGCCTTAGTTTTCGATAGAGCTCACAATAACCTTTAAGTACTTTTCGTAATTTTTTGTTCGATTTTTTCTATGTTTGTATACCTTTCTTTTATAAATCGGGTTTTAGGGCCTTTGCTTCTGGCTCCATTTTCGCGGAAGCCTCTAAAATTCTCGGCAAACGACTATCTCCCCGCACACCATTACTTGGTTTCCGGCACATTTGCATTCACAGCCAGATTCCCTCACCAACCTCAATGAAACTGCTCATCCTCAGGCGCGCGCTCTGACCTTCCGGGCTGGGATGGACGCAGGTCTTCAGGAGGGGTGGGGCGAATTTAAAGACATTTTATTCACGTTTAATGAAGTCAGAAAACACTATCAAATGGGCAGGCGGACCTTTCCGCCTCCACACAGCAAACTTTCCAGGCCTCACTGAGGCAATTACACTCCGAATGCTGCAAACTAGGTCATATCCCAGTTTAGCTGTCCTCAACATTATTGCTCCGGACGCCTTGGAGTGTACATGTCCGGAATGCGGGTTGGTTAGCAACTTAGAACACATGCTCTGGCGGTGCCCCTCGTTACATGGGCCCAATCAAGTCGCCGAGCAGGAGTGGAATTCTGCCATGAAGAGTTCCGAGCTTGTTCCACAACTCTGGGCTGTCCAGAGAGCCCACAATGCGTCCGTGAGGCTAGGACTCCCTGTCCCCACGTTGGAGCGGCCCGCAGTGCTGCTCTAAGGGCGGCGCTTCTCAGGACCTAATTAAAAGTTCCTCGTCTGTCTGTGTGTCTTAAAATCCATCATCCGCAGAGTGCTCCAAGTTTGCACAAAGGCATCAGCCACCACTTTACATAGGTGGAACCTAAATTAGGCGCCTACAAGAGAAATTGCAGTTTTTTCTCTTTTGTTTTGTCCCTGAATTGTCACTGATGAATTCCATATAAATTGCATGTGAGGAAGAGCCTGCTATAGTATACGTGCCAGTGGCCCCGCCACGGTGGTCTGGTGGATATGGTACTCGGCGGCAGATCCGAGGGTCGTGGGATCGAATCCCGGCCGCGGCGGCTGCATTTCGATGGAAGCGAAATGATGAGGCCCGTGTGCTGTGCGATGTCACTGTACGTTAAAGAACCCCAGGTGGTCGAAATTTCCGGAGCCCTCCACTACGGCGTCTCTCATAATCAGAGCTGGTTCTGGGACAATTAACCCCACATAACAGCATATACGTGCCAGTGCAATGTAAAACTGCCTGTTTTGAGTGGATTTTGCACTAACAGGAATACACACCAACCCGTCCTATTAAGTGTATTTCCGCCAAAGTCGATTGAGATTGGCACATGTAAGTACAGAAAAACAGTAGAAATTATTTTTATCTATAAAACAGACCTTCACACGGAATCCTTGCTCTCGCGCAGACGACACCACTGTTTTCAATGCACATGACTACATTCCAGCTGTAATCTCCCAACTGAACACAGATCTTCAGAACGTTGTTGGATGTTTGCACAAAAAGAAGGTTGTCATCAACCCACCTAAGCAAAATATGTAATTTTTCAGCTCTCGGTCTAAAATCGCGATAATGATCTCCAGGATTATGTCGATAAGTATGAATGAGTAGGTTCATCAAATGAAAATGAAGTCTGCCCATGGAATTCGTGTTCTGTTCAGAGCCCTTGAATGTTTTACTCTTCTTGCCCTAACTTCTCTCTATCCTGCGCTCCTTCATAGTCATTTGAACTACTGTATTGTATCTTGGGGACTCACATAGGAGTTACCTAAGTCCATTAGGGCATATCCAAAAACAGGCGCTCCCTGTAATAACGTGCATCAAGTTATAAGTCGCAATCGACTCACTATTCTCCTTCTTAAGTATTCTTCTTATATTCAATATTATCATATTTAACTTGGCCATAATTGCCTACCGCATCGTACGCAATCAGAATCTTCTTTATATTATAGGGAAGAAATTTACATCTTCTTTTAGTAGGTACAGGTTTCTCCTACCAAAGTAATATTTTACTGCCAAGTGTGCGCAGAAATTATTATATAAAGACAGCACGCTTCTCGGCAATCAAGGTGCGGAACAGTAAGCAATGGATGTCAAAACTTCACCCTCAGTATATGCTTTCAAACATTCAGTTGGCCATTATTTCTTTTACTCTTTCAATACTTGATTTTGTGTATTAAAACCACTCTCGTTTATTTTTACAGCTTTTGCGGGGCTTTTCCTGAATTCCTGATTGAGGTTCATTACACATTTTTACATTGAACTTGTAAGGATAGCCTTTGTGACACTGGGTTAGCATTTGCTTAAATGCTATCTTTTTTTATTTCAGTATCCAATAGTCCTGTTGTCATTTCGTCCCATGTTGCAGCAAATATTTCGTATGCATTGTATGCATGTATATCGCAATTTTTGCTTGTGATTTTCTTTTTCTTTATTTTATAACAAGAAGATCCCATTGCAGCGTTCGTACTAAGGGACCCCTTTCTGTATATCTCCGCTTATACGGAACCCTCCACCTAGTTACGTTTATTAAACGGAAACTTGAACAGAACTGGATTTTCAGCTGTTGGCATTCGTGCACCCATTCTTATTTTTTCCTTCTGTCGTCTCTCAGCTTGAAATCAGATTTATATGCCCGTCGCTTCAAAATGAAATTCGTTTAGCAAACAAAGTCTCGCCCCACCATGATGGTGACGTGCGTAACGAGCATGTTACGCTATAGGTGTCAACAGCTGTCAGTAATGCAAGGCATACATTCGCGCCTTTCTATACTGACTTCGGTATATACCCGCAGAAAAGGAGTCCAGGGGGAGTTTTTATAAATTGGCCCACTTGGTATGAAACACTTTTGCGAAGTTGTCCAAGGTTACCTCAAGTCGTGAAGGCGAAGTTTTTCAGTATTGCGCAATGCCGTTAGAAGCTGGGACTATAAAAATAATAGGTGTTATGCCGAAGGACGGGGAATGTATCGCTCGAAAGAATTCTTGCGCTGCTGTTTGCGCTCTGAGCGACTTGCGCAGTAACCTTGTCGTATTTCCCTTCATACACAGGTCGAACTGACTTCGTTCTGAGAACGCTCATGTACTCATCATCTTTAAATGGAACACACTGCGCCGTAGTAAAGGAGACGATAACGGCGGAAATCGGTAAGTGCATGCTTGCGATACTCTGTAAAGCTTACTTTCTCAAACAGAGCCAGAGAACACGCACTTAGTGTTGAGGATACGAATAGTGCGCCCTTGAAATGGCTGGCGATGTCGTGTGGATGCACGCCACACTTGGAGGAGACATCGATTCTAGGAAGGTGCAAAAACAAGGTACCGCGTGAAATAGTAGAGTGCTTCTACATAAAAAAGATAGGCACAGATTGTCTTAGCAATGCGTCTATAAGCTTGTATCAATGTGATCTGTCTTTTTCCGAAAGTGCGCGCTAGATTTTGTTGTGTAACATGAGAGCATGTGACGTTTTCGCACGTTTCCACATGCATGCTTATATGCTCCTCTCTTGAAGAAATAAACAGTTGTAAGTGAGCGCCCGCCGTGCGTATCTATCTATCTATCTATCTATCTATCTATCTATCTATCTATCTATCTATCTATCTATCTATCTATCTATCTATCTATCTATCTATCTATCTATCTAGTGTGTGTGTGTGTGTGTGTGTGTGTGTGTGTTTACATGCGCGCGTGCGGTGCGTCAACTAGCCCAGTATCGAGTACCTCTGGAGTTACCATAGTTGTTAATATAGCGGATTTCAAACGCTAAACCCTCCAGTATCGGTGGGTAATGCTCGTGCGTCGACAAATAAAAGTGTCAGGTCAGATCCACTTTAAAATGAATGGACAGAAGCACAAGTGACCACTAGGAATGTGGTAGAGTATGCTGAAACAATGGACTGGTCAGTCACATTTGTGGGGATGGCGACCAGGGGGACGCTGCGAAGAGGATATGACGACTATGTGATCACGTTTTGGGCGGCGCGCGTCATTTAGCCCATGCCTGGACTGGACAAGACGCGCTACTGGGCGCGGCGCCATTCCACTGGCTGTCTGGGACTGACTGCGGGCCGAGACGTGGCCACCTCCGTCACTGGCGCCTGAAACGTTGGTCACGGCTGCATTCCTGGAACGACGATGTTCGTGGGGGAAGCGGAGTCGCTCGTTCCGCAGCCTATGCGTGATCGCCTCCTAGACCAGCGTGGAGATCGCCAAGCGTTCGCCACGACGAGCTCGCAGGCCACCGTGAAGGCCCGTCGGTCAGCCGGACGACAGGGTAATGTCAGTTTACTGCTGTTCTTTGTGGGAGCTTTCAACCTGAGGAAGGTGAACTTGGGGGCTAAGCGAGGACGAGAATTAATGGAGAACTTCGAGGTCTTGGGAGAGGCCTTCGAACAGGTTGGTGTTGAGCGAAGTTCGTGTTGAACAGGTTGGTGTTGACTGGCTGGCCGGGACTGGCTGCAGGCGAGACACGGTAATCTCCAACAGTTAATAGCATCGAAGCACACTAATTTTCCGTTCTACCAGGGCTATTTTTTAACGTACGTTCGGCCTTGAAATCAACACCACAGAGAAATGCAAACATATCTTGATTAAAACATCTGGATGAGCTCTCCAGTCACTTCTCTACTTAGCCGCCACTTCGGTTCAGTTGTTTGTCGGAGCCTTGTAATAACCCCTGCCATAGGAGGGAGCGGCCTGTGCTTTCGGGTGATTCTGTGCGCTCCTCGCTACTAGTAGACCGTTGTCTATACGGCCTGCTGCAAAAGTCCTGCGCCGTGAGCGCACTTTGCTGCCTCTCACTGCATCTCATGAATGTAGTACCACGCTGATTACTCATTTGGTCATGGATTCTTTTAAATGCGAAGCTTAAGAATAGCGTGGAGTGCATTCCGGAGGCATTCCCAAGTCATGACTGGAAGCTTGTCGCTGTCACTAAAGCTAACACTATTTTACGAATAGATTCTCCTGGTACTAACGTATGGTGCGGATACGTGGGTGATAACGAAAAAAAAACGAGATGAAACTCATGAACACGCAGCGTGCAATAGAAAGAAAAGTGATAGGTGCAATGCTAAGAGATAGAAAATGAGAGGAGTGGATTAGTGAACATACAGGAGTAGCTGATACTATCGTAATAGTTAAAACAATGAAGTGGACCTGGCGAGGAGATGCCATGAGGAGGACAGGATAACATAGGGCACTAAGGGCTGGTAAGGGATGGATACCAAAAGAGCGAAAACGCAACAGATAGCGAAAGTTAGATGGAGCGATGAAATTGATTGATTTGTGGGGTTTAACGTCCCAAAACCAGCTCTGATTTTGAGAGGCGCCGTAGTGGAAGTCTCCGGAAATTTCGACCACCTGGGGTTCTTTAACGTGCACTGACAACGCACAGCACACGGGCCTCAACATTTCGCCCCCATCGAAATGCAGCCGCCGCGGCCGGGATTCGATCCCGCGACCTTCGGATCCGTAGCCGAGTGCCATAACCACTAGACCACCGTGGCGGGGCGGAGCGATGAAATTAAGAAGTTCGCGGGCATAAAGTGGAACCACCGCGCTCAGTACAGGGCGGATTGGAAATTCTTGGGAAAGGTCTATGTCATGCTGGCCTTAAAGGTTAATGATGATTATAATTTCAGACTCTCATAATTTGTGTGTCCTCCTCTTGAGCGCATGACCTCTCCCGATACTATACGCTGGCAAAACTGTAGCTCGCGGGCGCATATGTTCAAGCAGAAGAAAACGCACAGACAATGTGCAAAGATTTCTCACCTGCACACCGTCTCAAAAATCTATGCGTTTGTGCGTAGCTTCTCACCACTAGAGCATTCCTCCTCTCATGACGTGAAGCTATGCACGATTGCATCGTGTAGTATAGCAAACCGTCTGTGGTTACACGCGAACTTCGTCTACACGCCGAGCTCGGTGCGAAGCAATGATATGCGCAGCTGTGCCTCGCAGTGCTTTTTGAGGCGTTTCCGGAAGCCTCAAACCACGATGACACGTGGGTGTGCCGGAGACAAACTCGCACTAGAGAGATACCCATCAGCTCCTTCGCCAGCCTTTCGCCAGTAGTGCTGGCTTCACCACGTTTCAGGGGCGAAGCACCTTAGGGGCGAGGCTTGTCCGTCCACGTTGTTCGTCCGTCACGGCACCTGGCTCCTCAGCTATACTGCAATACAGAACAACATGAGTGTGTGGGTGTGAGCCCATGTTGGCCCATCGTGGAGGCTGTGCAGTCAGATGCTGTGTGTGCATGTGTGGGCCGATCATGGGGCAGTGCACCCAGACAGTGTATATGTAGGGTATATGTATATAGAGGAACCCAGTGTCCAGTACCCATTACGATATCCAGGCACAGCTTCGTGTAAAATCGAAACCGACATTTAAATGACCTGATAGCCCAATGTGCGCTGCAGTGAAAATACAGCTAGAGGGCGCTGCGATGAAGCAGACGTCCTTTGGTTTACCGATACGTGGAACGCGAAAGGACCGCACATGAATGAATTTTCCCCAGTCATCTGCACAGAAGAAGCAGAGCGATCGGCGGGTGCTGTTGGGATGTACGTGAAATTGCCACAGACAGTGGTGAATCTCTACCTACCAATAACGAGCAAATCTCACAACGGCGAATATGCTGCAATAAAACTATCCGACGGAACCGTCGTCATGACAGTGTACTTGGCCCCGAATCTCTCCCGAGGCAATCTCTCCAAAAGCACATCGATCTACCGTGCGCGATTACGAAACAAAGTACAAGAACAACCCCTCCGTACTTGGAGAACTCAACATGACATCACGGACAACGACTGGCTTGTGCAATATATGACGTCTCCTATATTTACGGTAAGAACGATCCCCAGTGCTTCGTCCACTCGTTGTGATTCACTTCGTGGAGATGTGTGGATTTTTTTCTGCATTTCACTTCTGAATATGCGAAAATGGAAGGACGACACGCAGGTACAAGGTAACCCCAGTTCTAGAGGCATGTTTACCTCCTCATTGCGCACTCAGAATTGGCCGCATTTGGGGCATGACTGTGAATGATCGGGGTCTATTTTATTAAGAGACCGAGGAGTGGGGTACGAACGGGTTTGGAGAAGTCTGAATGTGCTAGCCTGAGGCTTGTTCAATTTGGGGTGGGGGAGCGGGAATTTTTTCCTGGTTAGGCGGTAATGGGACACAATTTCGTGAAAAGTACATAACGAATCTTTATGGATGTCGACCTCGTTACGAGCGTGGCTATCCGCGGCAGCACGGTACGTGAAATCGCGCGCTAACCGATGAGCCTGCTCGTTAGGATTACATCCGAGCGGGTTAACTGAGCCATCGAGGTGGGCTGGGAACCACGTGATGTGATACCCCCCTTCGCTGCTCTCCCGTGTTCGTTGGAGTGCTTTGGTCACAATACTGTTCGCCTGTTGAGACACGAGGGCGCTCGAGAAAGATCTAACTGCCGTGCGCGAGTCCGAGTAGACAACAGCAGGAGCTTTTGCGCTGTGAAGAGCCAGAGCGATCGCCGCTTCCTCCGCCACGTGGGCAATCTTAGTATAAACAGAGGCTGCATTAACCATGTTGCCTCCGGCGTCAACGACCGAAATAGCAAACTTATCCCCACCGTGATATCTGGCAGCATCGACAAAGAGGGCCTCAAGTTTCTGCTGATTGATTTTTTGTAGAATAGCCTTGGCTCTCGCGAATCTTCTACCCTCATGGTGCACTGGGTGGATGTTTCGCGGGACAGGGTCAACCATGATGCGATTTCTGTTCTCACGGGACAAGCTAACTTTGGTCGCCTGCTCATGTCTAGGCTGAATACCTGCTTCTGCTAAAATCTTGAGCCCTGGCTTAGTGGATGAAAGTCTTGTTATTTGAGCCGCTGTGTGAGCTTCTATTAGCTCGTCAGTGGTGTTGTGGAGGCCTAGCTCCAGAAGCTTCTCGGTGCTCGTGTACTGCGGAAGGCCGAGCACGCGCTTGAGACCCGTTCTAATAAGGGAGTCAAGCTTGGCCGTCTCCGATTACCTCTCATGCGCACTCAGAATTGGCAAGTGAGATTTTACACGATCGCCTGGCACACTATAGGTGCTCGCAACACATCTGCGAGCATCGTCATCTGGTATTCACTGTAGGTATAATCATGCTGATGAAGGCAGCCTGAAATAAATCCAAGTCGGTTTTGCACCCGCGAACTTCCTTTCATCGTCAATCGAGAGGTAACAGCCGACTGTGCCCATATGCTCACATCAGAGGCATCGTTTACGTCAGCGATAGCAGTCTTCACCATCATCCACTGACTGTACGTGATCCTTCACCCCTCACTCATACACTTCTTTCCTCCATTCCTTCTTCTTTCTTTTATTGATTTGTGATGTTTAACGTGCCAGAACAACGATATCATTATTAGAGACTGCAGTGGAGGACTCCGCCAAACTAGACCGCCTAGGATTCTTTAAGCTGTACTGACATCGCATATTATTTACATTGGCCTCAAAACTTCGCCTCCATGGAAATGAAGCCGCTGCGGCCGGGACGTGATCCGGCGACCTTCGGATTAGTACCCGAGTGCCATAGCCACCAAACCGCCGTGGCGGGGCCTTTCTTGATCTGCATTTCTCACTACGAAAATGCCAGCGGCTGTATAGAGCGAACCCGCCACTTCGAGCCGAGATTTCCTGAAATATATTGCAGATTCCCTTTTGCGAATGCACCGCGGCTGCGGGGATCGAACCCGACACTTCGTGATAAACCTTATTACACGTTATCGCACGTTGGCCTTCGCATTATCACTGCTATTTACTTATGAGGTCACGGCATTAGTTGGTCGACGCGGCAGCAGGCAGGTCGAGAGCTAGATCGGCTCCGCTTCCTCCTTCTGCTCTTTCACAACAGGATCCGACATACGGCCCAGTCTCGACTTTGCACAGCTCCGGTGTTAAAGGAAAAATAGCTCTCAGCTGGCTGCCTTTATCGCGAGGGCGCTGTTACGACCAGGCTGGATACACGTCTCAAGCGGAGCGGTTTCTCTGTAGAGTGGTAGTTGGAAGCGGATCTAAATAACTTAAAAAGAACTTTGAAGTTCACTGTGCTTTTCGTTCGCTGACATATCAGACCTTGAAAAAAAAAACGCCCTCGTACGTACACCGCCAATAGCCTATAACCGATATTCAGAAGCAAATGTTGGAATTTGCCTAATTTTCATTGATCATTTATGAAAACTATATGCCAGCGCACCGTCGAGGACTCCCGTAATGTTAAATGAATTCGGGGGAAGCTTTATCGTGCCACGTTCGCATCGCCTTCTCATTTGCTTGCCATGCTCCTGATTCACATAACTTGTAGCTGTCAGGGCGCAATTCTTCATTCACACCTTGCCTCCGCCTCCGCAGCCTCCATCGACGTCGGGTATATCTAACGAAGCTCCCTCATCCGTACGGTCGCAATACCTCGGGCAGCAGAACGTAGTGGTTAACCCATAACACGATATTGAAGAGCGAGGACGTTCTCCGTACTCCGGCACATTTTCCCCTAGCGCTATGTCATAGCTCTTCCTGTCAGCATCTGCGAGCAGTGGAAGCTTTGCGTTGCTTTGAAGTCAAGCGCAGAGACGCCGCGTTGGCACCTTCTTTATAAAGAGCTGTACAGGTGCAACTGAGTTTTGTCGATAATTAGCTGTACTCGCTAAACGAATTAACTTCCTCGTAACAGAATAACAGTCCTAGCTATCATATGTGGACATTTGGCTTAAATCGTAATTCACAATTTTTAAACAGATTAAATTGAGAAATTGAATTTCTTCGATGAAGTGCTTCGGGTTGCTACTCGTAGCGGTAGTGCGAGATGATTATTTGTGCCGGACGCCGACGCCAATAGCAGTTTTCCGCTACACGAGCTACTTTGGACTTTTGCGTAAAATATACGCTTGCATTCCTGAATGGAATACCAGCAACCCTTTTCACGATCAACCTCCTCTGTGAAGTTTCTGTTGTGCAGGTACAGTTGTGTATGTTTTATAGCGCAGTTAATACATGCCTAATTCAATAGTATAGTGGTCGCGACATACGACGCCTATAGACAGCGGCGTGTATACGAGCGGCGGAAGGTACGTCAGGACACAACGAAAGTTGAGGTGCGATCTGACCTTTATTTCGCGCGTCTCACACAACGCGGTGCTGGCGCTGCGATCGGCGCAGGGCTGAGCGAGCGCGGGCAGTGCATAGGGCGCGCTAAGGGCGCACCGCTACAAATAGAAAGCACAAGGGTTATGCTCAGCCAGTAGACGACACCTGAGAAGTTTCACACTTAATTATGGCTTCATGCGTGTGCACTCTATTTATTTCGACATAGTGTCCTTTGCAAGGTTTCTAGTTGCCGCCTGTCATACAAGGACGTCAGATACACCACTCTGCGGTTAGTGTAACCAAAACATTTTATTCTCATTTTTTGTAGGCCGAATTTGTCATCCTATATCAAATATGAATCACCACACAACACAAACGAAGTAAAAGTTTCTGTGGTTGCATGGAAAGTTTGTAAACTGACTATTATCACTTGCATTTGCAATTATCAATCCTTATTATTGTCTTGATCCTACAGGAATACCGCTGCTGACTGCACAGGCAGATGGTATAAATGGGACTGGCGATTTTACAGGTGAGTTCACGTCACCTCCCTTCTTGAGTAAGTTGGTTTCAAAGAAACACTCTAAAATCTAGAACTCCTGCAGTATGAGTGAAAAGCTTCGCTACTCCTGGAGGTCTCGTTCTACCCACTAGTTCTGCTCCGTCTGGGTCAAAGATTGAAGAGCTCTTTCACTTCATGGTATAAAAGAGTTAAAGGCTGTTTCACTCTCCCGCCGTACGACCGCGCGACCTGCATGCCGCGTCCATTCAACCATCGTGAACATCCCACGCAACAGAATGTTATTTCCAGGTAGAATAAGCTCCTAAGTTTACCTTGATTTATTGTTTGCGAGTACCTTTCTATTCTGCGATCGATAGAAGGCGCGTACGTTACCCGTTTCCATATTGCAGCGTTAAAATTCACACGCCCGACTTTTCTGTTCGGGACTCTCGCGGCGACGCCGCGATGGAGCCACGGCCAAGGCGCGCGCAAGAACACTGCCGGCTGCCGGCGCCTCCACGGCTTGGCGCTCGCAACATGAGGGATCTTCGCGTCTCAACGTGCAGCGGCTGCTTAATGTTCATCATCTTTTTCCACGTCTTTCTGCAAATTGCTGCCATGCAGCGTCTTGACTTGGCGGCACGAGTCAAAGGACTGCACGGTAAGTTCGAAATCATCTTGAATTCACTGTTGTGTGAGCTGTACGAATTTCAGCTGTTGATATATCGTAGGGAGACGAAGCGTTTTCAACTTCGTGCCGAATCGCACGTCGACTCTTGCTTGTCGCTTCGTTTAGACCTTTACTCAGCCAGTATATGGAATGAAAGGGCGGCTGCTGTTGTGATTCACGTCGTGCATGGCGTGTTGCAAAAACTTCTGTCGGCATTGATAGCGTGATCAGAGGTTTCTTCGTTTATCACGCACCTACGAAGGGTAGCGAAAGCGTGACCATTGATGATGTTACACTGGGAAATACAGATGGCACGCAGTTTCCCAGCCCCAGAATATCATAACCTGCGCAAGTACTTTTCCTTGAACCACTAGCCACGTTCTTGAGGCAACTAGGGCTCTTCTTGGCCGTTTCACTGGCTGCTAATTTGATAATTCACCGACGTGATGGACGACGTTGTGAACTTGTTTTCTTGCACACGTTATGCCTACAGTCACGCACACTGGGTTTATATGATGTGTAAAAATTGTGAACTGTTACAAAAGCTCAACTCGCGCTGCCTCTGCCATGGAGCTTGCAAAGACTGACATAGTGAGGTGCGGTTATTTCAGAGAGATTATTTCTTGGGGCATCGTAGAATTCTTCGAAAACTGTCGCGATAGAGGCATTGTAGCGGCGCGCTGTTTTGACAATAACACCGCTCATAGTAGCACACAAGCCCGCCCCAATAAGATGTCTTGGCCGTCATTACGATGATGACACCGCGATGTGTTTTCGAGAGCGGATTAAACTCGCCTTAAGCTCGGTTCGAGTAAAATATGCTTTGTCTCGAGTCGCACTTCGTAGACATGCCGTATGTGAATATTTGTCACTGAGTGAGTTCCACCGGGAGCAGGCGTTAGAGTGTGCGACAATGCCGGTCTCTTCATTCAGAATGAAGGCGCAAAAGTGGTCATGCCGGGAATTTATTTCGGTGCCTCAGTGAGTGAGGGTAAATGGGTAAAAAAATAGGGTTGCTTTGCTGCGCTGGAGCAAGCATCGGACATCATTTTAATTAATAAAATTAATTACAATATAAGTTTCTGACGGCGAAGAAGACATGCACATTATTTGTTGCACGGAAGACATGAATGCAGTACTCTGTCACGTTTTAATATCGCTGTTTTCCCAGTACATAGTAGCCTACTACAGCGTTACAGCTTTAGGTGTCCGCATATTGAAGTGATCGGTGTTGCGTAACGTTAGTTAGCAACTGAGAAATGAATGATGCATTCTTTGGCAATGTAATTAAGCTTAATCGATTATTAACGCCTTGGTTATGTACTGATTTTTACTCATATTTGCAGGCACCAGGAGAAGTTCGCGTATATTCAGAGCTGCTTCACTCACCGGAACACATGATCATCCGGAATTTGTGTTGTTTGAGTGCCTTTAGCTCATTATGGAGTTGGTAAGCGGGTTCGCTCTGCTTTGAGCGGTGTTCTGGGCACCTAATGTCTAGTACACTCTAAATAAGTGACGCTGTCGGCTGCTTGAAACACTGATGGGGTCTTGACTCCCGCGAGAGCCTTCCGAGTCTGTCTCGGGCAGCCACAGCAACCACTAAAGTAAAGTGAAAAATAAAATTTTCCTCTGTGTCCAGTCGTGACTGTTTGCGGAAACATTTTACGCCCCAACACACGCTGAGCACCATACTACTCTGCACGCTTTCCCGTGATGATAAACGATGTAAAATTTGTTGGGCTCAAAGACACCAATCAATTTTGTTCTGCAAAGTAAAATTTGCAGCATCTGCTAAAAGCACATGGCAACATGTTCTCGTATACTTTCACGTAATGACGGGGTAAGGCGCTGTTTCCTTGTGGCAGTTTTACTCCCTCGAAGGAGTGCTTTCACTCTGTATAGCAGGAGGCGTGGTGTACTCCATGAGGGGGTTTTCGATTACTCTTTGCCGAGAGAGAGTTCGTTCACTCTGGAAAAAGGAGTACTACATGGGACAAGCAAATACCCTCCCAAGGAGTGTTCTGGGGACTCTTCAGTTCTACGAGTGAAGGAAGTCGCCACTAATAGTTAAAAAGAAGAGTAAACGGGCCAAAACTGGCAGACAGTTACATTGAAGAGGTGACTAGGTGAGGACGTCAAGTCGCAGATACTTTAAACATATACGCCACCATGACTCAGAATGTTCAAACTCGCCCTGTTCGCAAGAAACAATAACGCTCGTAATTTTACGCCGGTTGTGGAATACTCCGACCAGTTTGCAATGTTCTTCAATGTCCGCGCGGATGTTAACGCACCAATATAAGTGTAGTTTGCATTAAAACTAGAATTTAAAAATTTTTCAATTCTTCTTCCTGGAGCCACATAACACTTTTCGACCAACTTTCCTGCCAGGATGGTGCTCTGTGTCAACTTCCGACTTTCGTAACTTATCGTTGAAGATGTTTCTTATCCGTTGCTGTACTGTGTCGTATAACGATATCCAAGACGCGCAAATGTGACCCATTTTAATTAAGAGTTGTGTGGATTTCAGTGCGCAGTATTGCTGGCATGCGGGCATCTGTGTTAAGCACGGGCAGCGGGAACCGTCTAGACAATTAGAGACCTTTATAGGCGAAAGAACACGGCACGCTAAGTTAACCGTACAAAGCCACACTCCACACAAGAAAAGTCAACGAAGAGAATAAACCTATCAAGCCAAAATATTTAGAGGTCACGCAACGCATGTCCTTGAAGTCGACGAGCTTCCGACACCGATCGGTCGCAGCTCGTCTACTCCTGGTTGAGGTCGTCAGCTGGGACGCTCTTCCGACGCCGCACTGTCGCGTCTCGTCGCGAAAGGTCCACTCTAAACCGGAATTGGTCAAAAGTGGACGAACTGCATACCGTTAGACCACCGGTTAAACGGTTCATCACAAAAGACCACATTTTGCTTCAACGCGTGTCGTGTGCAAAGTCACTGTACGAAAAATACCAATGGGGTCACTAAAATTGATCAGAGTTGGATTGTCTGCTGCCGCGCTGCGCGGCCGTGCCACAGGCGAGCAAGCAGGGGCGGCTCGTAAGCTCACAAAAAGGGCATCGCGAAACAAGGGCATGCCTAGGAGCGAACAGGTTAGTGCAAAATAACCTTTGCGCCTGCACCTCGCCAGAGTAGCACCGGGCAGCGGGCCGACGCAACCCGGCCGTTGATTGCGCGTCATCTTTTGGAGGTTCTCGCTCTGCCGTCCCCATACTATTGCTATTGTAGCCTCCGCTGTGCTGTGCAGAGCCGCTGAAGAAAAGTGCCGTTGCATCGTACGAGGTAGTGGGGGGGGGGGGGGTACGGAAAACAGGTTGTTCTTTGCGCGGTCGGTGCCCAGTACAATACAGAGGATGGTCTCGCACTGTGTTTGATGAAAGGTGGATGGTATCAAAGAAGCGGACAAAACACGCGAAAACATCAAATGGTTGCCTCTGTGACAGCAGCATCGCATATGCGCGCCAAAGAAAAAAAAAAGACGGGAAAGGTAAAGAAAACATCAGGGAAAAACGAGAACTGTTCAACTCGAACGAAATGGACTGCGCCAAACACGTGCCATCATAAAAGTGTCGAGATACTGCCAAACGAGCGCCAAAGGTCCATAAGACATTTCTGCACTTTGTATGTGTGTACAATGCGAACTGGCTGAGACATACCAAATAAAGATTAAATAATGGCAACAAAGAAGGTCAGAATGAATGTTTTGTTTTTGAATCTGACTTTGTCATCGTGTACATACATAATACATACATACATACATATGTATGTATGTATGTATGTATGTATGTATGTATGTATGTATGTATGTATGTATGTATGTGTTTACAAATGCTGTGATGCTTCATTGCAGAGAATATTACGTACTACCTTGGCGTTGAAGATCCTGACCAAAATCCGCCGGATGACTGCACCAGCAAATACCAGGATTATGTGGGTGAAAGCATCCCAACTCCTTTATATACAGATGCCTGCAAAAGCAAGGCATGAATAATACGGCGAGGCTCCCAGTTTTGCAGAAGCACTATAAAAAATCTTCGGTCATTAATTTATGCATATGTCTCTGCTTGTGCTTCCATGTTGCGAGGTGCTCAATTATTTTTATTGGGCGAGCTATGGAACCTTATTAAGGTGCATTTCCATGCTGAACGCGTCCAGTCATATAAGAGTCTTTTGCGCCGAAATATTATTCACCAGAAATTTTATGCAGCATGGATATCTAAAACGCCGGCTTTGCGACCGCTGTAAAAGAAGAAGTGCTTTGTAATGACCAGCTGCCTATGTGTTTTCTTTGCAACGGCATCTTTCGGTCAGGCTTGAGAGAGCGAATTCTTCTGGAAACAGGTGGTCCGTACATTTCAATACAATCAAAATCACGCCAATTAAAGGATCACAAATAAATGCCCTCTTACTTCTCTATCAGCAGTCCTTGTTCTCCAAATTAAATAATAATTTTCAAGTTAATTATTTACGATGTCTTAATATTATTTCCTAACTTATTACTCTTACATCATTTCGAATTGATAGAAGAAAAATGCTCTGGTCAATGCTTAAATGTTAGGCCCCAAACCAGCACAAATTCACTTCTTCTACTTCGAGAAAGAAGCCCGAGTGCACCGCGGGAGGCGGACGAGTGATTCTTTCGTTTGTTTTGTTTACACGTTGCCTCATTTTGACAAGAGCGCAAAGTTGCCAGTACATACGACGCAGATGCTAAGAATGCGTTGTATACCGGTATTACAACCTTTATTTCTTAGCAAAGAAGCACCCACCAACCTACAAAGCTGACGATATGATGGGCCTGAAGGGTATTGAACTCTCTGGGAGTCAACATCCCAGTCGTTTCGACTTCCCGACCTTTGTGGCTTCCAACCCGCCAACCACGCGGAACAGCTTCCACAAGGCTGCGGCGCACCTTATGTAGAGCTACCTTCAGGGCAATAAAGGCAGTATCGCAAGAAGCGCAGTGGCAGGGAAGTATACCAGGACTGTAGGGCTAAGGAGTAGCATAATAAATGCCGTCCACCAGAAAGGGTGTCTTAAGATTGCTATACAGAGTCGCAGTGTGGCGTATTGTAAGGTGAGTTCAGCGGTACGGTTCTTGCGCTCGTTCGACTGGCACGAGAATGAGGAGGAGGAGGAAGAGCGCTAGAAAATTTATCACCCGGCCCACGGAAGCACCCAAAAAACATGTGTTCGATCCCGGCTGCGCTGTTCTTATGAAATGTGAAGTATTTTTGGTGAATTTGAATCTATCTATCTATCTATCTATCTATCTATCTATCTATCTATCTATCTATCTATCTATCTATCTATCTATCTATCTATCCACCAACATGTCGGTGCTGTCCTGGCCGTCTTAATAATTAATTAATTTATTTAATAATACTGTCGATCCCATCTGGGATCATTACACAGAGGGCATGTACAGATATAAACAATAGCGATGTGTAAAGAAAATATAACAGTAATTATAAAAAAATGTAATAGGGAATACAATACAACATGAAAGATGAATATACAGTAGTCCACCTGTTATGCGCCAAAATTGGCATGTTACGGCTAGAATGCACATCGAACACCAGGGCCTGTTGTTTTGTGGGGTTTAACGTCGCAAAACCAGTTCTGATCATGAGAGACGCCGTAGTGGAGGTCTCCGGAAATTTCGACCACCTGGGGTTCTTTAACGTGCACTGACATCGCACAGCACACGGTCCTCAACATTTCGCCTCCATCGAAATGCAGCCGCCGCAGCCGGGATTCGATCCCGCGACCCTCGGATCAGCAGCCGAGTACCATAGCCACTAGACCACCGTGGCGGGGCATCTTTCAACCTTAAGGGACGCTAAAGTGAAGACGTGAAGTGGTTTAGAATAATAACTTATATTTCTAAGGCTCGATTGTCACTAATTTTGTCATTTTGTGCTCATTGTTAAACAAGGAAATGAATATCAATGTTTTTGTTTTGAAATTTCCTCTGGAACTTCGCCCTCATGACGTCATAAGGCCCGTTACTACTTTTCATGTGCTTTCCAAATTCATTCCACCAAGTGTTCTGATCTGCCTGTTTTAAGTCCTTGGCTTGCTTAAAACACAATGCATGTCTTTCTTACCTACAAAAAGTTATGTAGGCCTCAGCAGGCATTGTAGAAGATTTGATGTCATACACATTGGTGCTGGAACTCAGAGCGGCATTGGCATCTGTGTTTTATTTCAGTGTATGTTTTCCAACTTATGGTGTTCTCTCAAGATTGGTGTTTTCAGTATTGTAATAAGCTAACCCACTCATACAGGAAAAATCGTTTTTCACTTTAGTGTTCCTTTAAGGGGCTATGCAATACTTTTTGAACGTAGTCTTAAAATGGTGCCAACGAGTTGGGCAGGCTCCCGTGAACATGTAAGCCAAACATTGCACTGCTAACACCAGGGAAGTTGCACTTTCATTCTAAACACAGCTGGAAATCACATGCTCTTCTTTTAATGATGTCGCAAGGAGCCCCGACCTATGTGGCTTAACTTCTTTCAGCCTTCTTAAAGCAAGTTACACACATTTTCTTTGCTGTTGAACTCAAAACGGATGAATAAAGCATTACTGAGGATGTTTTCAAGATCATGAAATCGCCAATGTTAGTTCTGTCCAAAGAGATGTTTAGACTCCTTGTGATCTCATTTTAAAGAGCGTGTGGTTTTCAGCTGCACTTAAAACCCATTTGCTAATTTCCTGGTTTGTGCAGTGCAATCATACTTTGCTCAAATGTTTACAGCACACACCACCACTGATCCTCATTGTTATATATGTTTGAGAAGTGTTGCAGGGCACCTTAAGGATAAGCTTTTGCTTAATGCCTTATGTCTAAAATACATAGCAGCTGGGGAACAGCTTTTCATGATAGTCGGTGCAACCACTGCACTGTTAATGATTAGGTTTCATTCATTCAAAAGTAACCAGTACCATCTGATGTAGCAAGCATACTTTTGTTTTGACCATAGAAAGCAATTATCAAAAGTTGCATAGACTTGAGCTTTACAACCCGCAACTCAGCAACAAGAAGTGACACAAGATCTATAAGAGCCTTTACATGTATTTGAATATAAAGCAAACTGATGTCCCTGAACTTCCTCTTAACCTTCTCTCAGTTACTGTTTATCTTTCCAAGCTGTGCTTTGTTGCTTTAAGACATCTCTTATCAAGCTGTAGGAGCTTTTATGCCGTGAAAACGTCCTTTATGCCTTAAAAAAGTCAGTGTGAGTATTGACACATGTACTTTTTTAACAGATATGCTTTTTCACTGTCTGTTAGCTATGTCATCACTTTGTGCAGGTTATAGCTTCGTGAATGCTGCTGGCTGTACTACTAACTTTGCATGCACAATGCGCTTGAATACATTCCAGATCTTGTGCAAGTATAACTGATGAAGCTTGAATGTTCTGTGACATGTATAAAAGGCTACGCATTTCACCGCTGATCAGTTTTTATGAACAACCCATCGTCTCGGTTGTGGCTAGGTGTTGGCTTGTGAAGCTCAAGGTCGAGGACTGAATCCTAGCCACCGCAGCCAGATTTTGATACAGGTGAAATGCAGCTTACCCGCATACTTATACCTAGGCGCCCTTTAAAGGTCCCCAAATTACCCCAGCCCACTCCGCTAAGGTGCATGCCTCATATAATAGTTTGTTTTGCCACATAAGGCCCCATAAATTATTAGTTTTTAATGACGACCAACGATTGTGCAAGCCGCTGTCATACAGTGTGATTTGCTGGCTTTGCTTGGCACATGTTTACATAAGTTCATTCTTTAAGGTTTGGATTCTGCTTGCTAGACTGTCATGACCACATGACATTGACATCTGGTGAGCAGAGTTACGCATGAGTTCAAGTGTGGCCTGCCCTCACCAATAACATGCATGACAGACAGTGAAAAACTGTCCCCATGAAAAAAGTATGTGTGCCAGTATTCAGCCGTTTGTGGTTCATCGCAGTGATTGCACGCACGTCTACACAAGAGAGCGATAATCATGCTGCAGATACTTTTTACTTGAGGCCTGAGGGATTGGCAATTGGCTCTCTTTGCTGTCTTCGTCATTTAATAATTGCCTGTTAATACCTGAGTGCCATTATGGTGTATTTACTGTTGAACATCTACAAGGCCTTGCTTAATAGAGCACCGACATAAATTTTACAGTTTCATATATGTGCATTTAGACTCAGTTTCTTGTATCATGTGCAGTGCTGTGGAGG